>JANRMT010062816.1:9294658-9310284 GCA_026402145.1 Polypterus bichir lapradei | reverse complement strand
AGGCACTATATAATAGATAGATAGATAGATAGATAGATAGATAGATAGATAGATAGATAGATGTGAAATGTACTATATAATAGATAGATATGATATATGTGAAAGGCACTATATAATAGCTAAATATATACATAGACAGACATGAATAGCAATATATAATATTGTTAGATAGATAGATAGATAGATAGATAGATAGATAGATAGATAGATAGATAGATATTTTTTCATTTTTAAAATTAACTTTATTATGTCAAATTACATGAACAAATCCAAGCTTCAATATCCATCCATTTTCCAGCCCGCTATATCCTAACTACAGGGTCATGGGGGTCAGCTGGAGCTAATCCCAGCCAACACAGGGCGCAAGGCAGGAAACAAACCCCGGGCAGGGCGCTAGCCCACCGCAGAAACTTCAATATATTAAATGAAAATTAAAAAAAAAAGAAATAGAACATTTCTGGTATCATTAATAAATAGCTTAATTAATTTAATAACACATCACTACACCTTCCTACACCACACACAGTTTCAAACAAATGTTTGAATTAACTCAACATATTTTTGCCATTGCAATCAGCACATTTTATCACTCTTAGGATATGCAACCAACTAAACCTTGTTTAGTAAAAGCTTATTCTAAACATTGACATTACTCCTGATATACTCATATTTCCATATTATATTTTTTAAACGGTTTCAGTTTCCCTTCTTCAATAACACACAGCATCTTCCCCACACATTTTCCAAAATGTCAGTTGCATCCATCAGTTTATAAATAGAAAACTCCCACTCTTAAATACACACACACGTACACACATGTATACTGTATGTATATAAATATATATTGCATGTGTGTATATATAGAGATGTTCTTCCCTCATCTCATGTGTAAATGAGGGCATTGTGATGGACTTGCACCTGACACTTCCAGGAGAAGCTTTACTTAACTGCTAATCTGATATAACAATAACATAACCAAACATATTAAGTAATAAAATAAAGTTTTTCCCTCTTTTTTAAAAAAAATCTTCAGCCTTAGTTCCGCCTGCCTTCTACTAATTGAAACACAAAGCGTCAGCTGCTTTTACTCCACTCTTTGCTGCTAATAAAGAGGTACACTGAAGTACAAAGTAAACATAATTTAAATACCTTGCAAGTCTGAATCCTTCACCTGCGGCTGATTCTCGGAATGGCTCCTTGCTTGAGTTGTTTGTAACTCAAGTGCGCTTTTTTGCCCCAAAGGCTCTGCAAGTGTGTACGTTTTATATTTACATTGTAGAGACATGATCTTGATGCATTACCTGCAGTGACAGGAATGCTACGACTGGTTAATAACAGTTAAATTGGTTGGTTTGCCTCCAGTGACTGCCTGGTGTTTATTAACATAACCCTTTGATACCCAAATGGAGGCTTTTGACTTGTTGTGGGTGTTTAAAAAACAAAATGACAGTGAAGTAATTCACTTTGCTGATGATACAGATTGTAAAGACTGCCTACTGGATAACATGCTCACTCAGAATACAATGCACAGAGTTGAATCTCCCTGTATATATACATTTTTTTATTGAGCAACACAAGTCATGCATGCACACCAGAGGGTCACCTTATAAATTAACCTAAAGTAAGGAGTACCATCATGGGACAAGAGGGGTGCTGTCAGTAACGGTCTTGTCCCCTTTTTCTTCACAGCCTCGAGAAACCTGCCCTTGAGGGTAACGAGGCCAGGGGAGATCTCCATCTTCCTATCTGCTATATATAAAAGGAAGACACTCTCGAAGGTGGCATCTCATTTCGGAGCTGACCACAATAACATGCAGACCTTGCTGTCAAGCGAATGGAAAATTGTCACTCACAAAGAGCACACTCAAACACAACCTTTTTGCTATATTTCTTCATTTTTAGTTTGAATTTGGTTGGCACCCAAATCATTTGTTTTTTTGCCCTGACTCTTCATTTGCCTTGTCACACTTCCTACCTTGAGAGCAGCTACTGGACGCCGGTCCGCCAGAGCATATACCCAATCACACATCTATTTTATAATGGTCATTCCAAATGGATGGCTGTGAACTGTAAGAGAAAATTCATGCAAACATAAGAAGAACATGCAAGCTCCACACAGAAGGTCCAGTCACTGCCAATATAATTAGTGAATCCAAGTCCTCTAATGGGATAACAGAATCCACCACCACCCTATAACCCTGAACTACACTCAATGAACAAATTATTAGAAACACTTCACTTATGCTGGGTACGTAGAGCCTGCTTTCGCTCTGAAAACAGCCTCAATTCTTCATGCAATGGATTCCATAAGATGCTGGTCCATGTTAACCTGATTGCTTCACGCAGTTTCTGAAGATTTGTGAGCAGCCCACATGTGCTGTGAATCTCCCATCCTACCACATCCCAAAGGTGTTCTATTGAATTCTGATCTGGCGAGTGGAAGAACACTGAACTCATTGTCTTGCTCATGAAACCAGTCTGAGATGACTTTTGCTTTGTGACATGGTGCATTATCATGTTGGAAGCAGCCATAAAAGGATGGGTAAATTGTGGCCATGGAGGGATGTTCATAGTCAGGAACAATACTCAAATAAGCTGTGGCATTCAAGAAATGAATGAAAACATTCCCACCATTAGACAACCATCACTATCCTAAACTGTTGATAAATGGTAGGTGAAGTGCAAGGATTCATGCTGTAGGTACCAAATTCTGACCCTACCATCTCTGAATCTCAGCAGAGATTCATCAAACCAGGCTACATTTTTCCAGTCTTCAGCTCTCCATGTTTGGTGAGCCAGTGTTCACTACATCCTCAGTTTTCTGTTCTTGGCTGACTGGAGTGGAACCTGATGTGATCTTCTGCCATTGCAGCACATCTACCTCAAGTTTTGACACGTAGTGCACTCGGAGATGTTTTTCTCAGATGGCTGTCTGCTTATAATTCCAAGAGCTAAACTTAAAAGAAGTGGTGAGGCGGCCTTCTGCTGTTAGGCACCTGAAATCTGGAATAGTTGACTGGTAGAAATTCGCCAGGCTAATACAGTGGAGCACTTTAGAAAACTGCTAAAAACCCATTATTTGAACATGGCTTTCTCATAGCTTCATTTTAGTGTAACCCTGATATTCTGTATATACATTGAATTATCATCTTTATCATGGATCCACAGTCTGTACTAACCCCTACTTTCTCTGCTGTTTTTTTTTCCGGTTTTCTGTGGTGGTGATCTGTGCCACCACCACCTGATCAGGGCACCATGATGTCCCTACATTGATGGACTGAAGGCCAGATGTCCACATGACCAGCATCATCATCTAATTCAGTGGTTCTCAATCTGTGGGGTGGGTCCCCATAGGTGGGGCGTGAAGTAACAAAAAGGGGGGCGCGAAGATGTGAAAAAAAGAAAACAAGAATCGAAAATATGAAAAATACATCTATTGAAACCAAAACAAATGAACTTAAACTACATTCTGATACTAGAAAAATAAATATAGAGTTAGATAAATGTCAATAAAAGTTAAATAGGTATAATAAAATATGCATCTATGATATATCATTAATTAAAAAAGAACAAATTGGTATTAGTGGGCTCCTTTCAAAAAAAACGTTAGGGGGGCGCGATTAAAACTGTTATGAAAACTCGGGTCGCAAATACTTAAAGATTGAGAAATGCTGATCTAATTCTTCCATGTTAACCCTGAAAACCATGAGGACTGATTAGGATCACTGATGTTAGGTAGTATGCCTAATAGGGGCTGGGTGGTCTCATGGCCTTGGAACCCCTGCAGATTTTTTTTTTCTCCAGCCCCCTGGAGTTTTTTTTTTTTTTGTTTGTTTTTTTTCTGTCCCCCTGTCCATATTGTCTAATCTTATTTTTATATTTTTCTTTTTTCTTTCTTCATCTTGTAAAGCACTTTGAGCTACAGCATTTATATGAAAACATGCTATAGAAATAAATGTCGTTGTTTCTGTTGTAAAAGATAGCCTGGACAGAAACAGACACGGACTCCAGATGTACAAACCACACACATTTTATTCCTCTTTTCTTCACAGGGCAATATCACACACTGCAGACAATACTCTCAGTCCTTATCTTTGTTTCTTCTGCCACCTCTACTCCACTCCTCTCAAGTTCGTCCTCTTCCACCCGACTCCGGCTCTCCGAATGGAGTGAGGCGGCCCCTTTTATGGCACACCTGGATGTGCTCCAGGTGCTACCTGTTGATCTTCCAGCAGCACTGCCCTTGCACCTTGATGCACTCCGGGCATATCTGGTTCCTGTTCCAGCATTCCAGCAAGTGCTGCATTCCATGGCTCAGGAACCATCCAGGTGCCCCCTTATGGCAGCCACGGACCTCCACGGGGATGAGCTTCCCAGCTCTGTATCCGTGGCCCTGATGGAATCCAGGGGGGCTGCACTCTTCCGTCCTTGTTCCAGGCGTCTCGGTGGGGCACGGACTATGGTCGTCACGGTAGTACAGAGTGGTTATCTGAGTTTCTACATCAACCAATCTGACCTTTCTGCTTTGGCCTCATTCACCACCAAGGCATTTCCATCCACAGAAATGCCACTCACCGTAAGTTGTTTTATGTTTTTCACACTGTTCTGAATAAACTCTAGAAACTGTTGTTTGTGAAAATCCCCGGAGATCAACAGTTACAGAAATACGCCAACCGGACGGTTTGGCACTAACAATAATGCTACAGTTGAAATTACTGAGATCACATTGTTTCCCCATTCTGGTGTTTAATGTGAACTTGGACTGAAGCTCCTGATCTGTATCTGCCTGATTTTATGCATTGTGGTGCTGCTACGTGATTGGCTGATCAGATAATTGTATGGATGAGCAGGTGTATAGGCGTTCCTATTAATGTGATCAGTGAGTGTGTATACAATGTACAAAAATGCACTTAATTCCATAAGCGAGAACAAAATATGCAGTCGATATAAAACACTCAACAGCTCCTCTTGTGAGTGCAGACTACGTGCTGCTTTTTATTTTTTTCTCTCTCTTGCTTTTTTGTTCAGCCATCTGAATGCCTCAGTTGCTTCCTGGACAAGGAATGTTTTTGATGCAACTGCTCCTCTTTGGTCCTACCTTCCCTCCAGGCAAGGTTTGCTTCTGAGTTCCAAGTTAATTGCAAACATCCATTAACTAAAATACCTCAACTATAAAAGACCCGCTGCATTGTGAATGGGTTTTTACACATTTAAGGTGTAACACTACAATCCATGCACTTTAGGATAACTTCGTGTGGTTGCACTCAACCGGTACCTACCTTAGCTTGAGAGCAGGCAAGCGGTGCAATCTAGATGAACACAAGATGATTTTCAGCTCTAAACTTGTTATGCAGGGCCGCCCTGCTGAGGTGTCTAGCTTGTGATGAAAATGGCCTACGTACTAAACACCTGTTTGGCCAGCAGAATGTGAGTGGAAACCAGTTGGACAATACCATAATCACAGAAAACAACATTTATTTATATTGCACATTTTCATACAAACAATGTTGCGACAAAATCAAATACAGTGGAACCTCGGGTCACGACTGTAATTCATTCCAAAACTCTAGTCGCAACCCGATTTGGTCGTGACCTGAACTAATTTCCCCCATAGGATTGTATCCATCCCTCCATTTTCCAACCCGCTGAAACTGAACACAGGGTCACGGGGGTCTTCTGGAGCCAATCCCAGCCAACACAGGGCACAAGGCAGGAACCAATCCCGGGCAGGGTGCCATCCCACCGCAGAGGATTGTATGTAAATACAATTAATCTGTTCCGGACCGTACAAACTGTATGTAAATATTTTTTTTTTAAAGATTTTTAAGCACACAAATAGTTAATTATATCATAGAATGCACAGTGTAATAGTAAACTAAATGTAAAAACATTGAATAACACTGTCAAAACCTTGAACAGAGAAAACTAGCATTGCAGGAGTTCACGCTACAGACTTACGAACCGCTCGCTGTAAACACTTTTTTTTAATGAGTTTTAAGCACAGGGAAAAAAATAAACATTTGAAAAATCCATAATTTATACAAAAACTAACCATAAACAACCAAGAAAAGTAAAACTGCAGCACTTCACGCTATAGCCTTACGAACCGCTCGCTGTAAACACTTTTTCTTAATGAGTTGTAAGCACAGGGAAAAAAGTTAACATTTGAAAAATCCTTAATTTATACAAAAACTAACCATAAACAACCAAGAAAAGTAAAATTGCAGCACTTCACGCTATAGCCTTACGAACCGCTCACTGTAAACACTTTTTCTTAATGAGTTTTAAGCACAGGGAAAAAAAATTAACATTTGAAAAATCCTTAATTTATACAAAAAGTAACCATAAACAACCAAGAAAACTAACCTTGCATGAGACGAGTTCTGGCATGAAGGAAGTGAGGAGGAACTGGGTGAAGAGGCGGAGATTTAGAGGTAAAGTCCCTCTGCGCGATGCACGTCTGACCGAGAACAATGTACTGTACAGGGAGAGACTGAACACGTGCGGAAATCATCGGCGCGGACAAACTGGAAGGGAAACTGGCTTGTTCGTCACCCGAGTGTGTGGTCGTGAAGAGATACAAAAGTTTGCCGAACTTTTTGATCGTAACCCGATTTGTACGTATTCATGGAAATTAATATAAAACATAAACAAAGAAGATCAGGCAATAATACAGGGTGGCCCATGAAAAGGTGGTCCGCCTCCACCAAGATGACTGCATTACATGGTGAACAGAAAAATGATAAAATTTGGTACTCACATTTACAGAGGATGCTGAAAGTGATCTCCTTGTGCATCAATTTATCTCTGAGCCCGTTTCAGCATGTTCATGTACACTCGTCATGGTATCGATTGGAGGTGGGCCACTTTGTATTATACAGTATGCAACAAAGAAAAAGGTAAGGTTGAATGGTCAGGACAGAAAAAAACAAACAAACAAAAAAAATTTAGTTAGGCTGGAAAAAAAAAGAAAACAAAATCTGCAGGGGTTCCAAGGCAAAAAGTCCCCACTACCTAACATAGATGTTCTAAATCCATCACGTTCCATCCATTAGTGTCTGACTAGGCTTTAGGGTTTTCAGGGTTTTCACATGGAAGTAATGGAAGACGATGGTGGTCATGTGGACATCTGGGACACCCGCCATTCAATCCATAAAATGAGGCAGCAGCATGGCACCTTGATCAGGTGGTGGTGGTGGCGTAGATCACCACCACCGAAGAACCAGAAAGGAGAACTGTACAGATTAGCAGGGAATTGCAGAACCCCGAGGAAAATGATAATCCAATGCCCATATAGACCGACAGAGATACAACTAAAATGTAGCCACGAAAAAGCCATTTTAAATGAATGGGATTTTAGCAGTTTGTTAAATTGTTCCACAGTATTAGCCTGGCAAATTTCTCTTGGTAAATTATTCCAAATTTTAGGTGCATAACAGCGAAGAGCCGCCTCGCCACTTCTTTTCAGGTTAGCTCTTGGAATTATAAGCAGATCTTCATCCAGTATGTATTAGATTTGATCTTTGTAGAATCACTTCTCCACAAGGCTTATTTTTGGCCTTTAGGGGGAGCGGTGAATTTTAGGCCTGACTGGCAAATATTTAAAGGTCGATCTGTTCTGAACATTTTATCACTATTGCTGCTAAATACCTTCTCTACAGTTTTTATCCACATATTATTTTGTTTGGAGCTACCACTATAGCAAAATCTAAAGTAAATATTGAAAGTAAATATAAATCTAAAGTAAATATTCTTGATGCAGAACAGGAGGAAAACTAATTCCCAATAAAGGCAGGCAGTCTACTGAAAATATTGTGTTCAAGCCGAAGTACCTGGTATTGCCGGCATAAATAAATGGGGTAAAACTTTATGTTGATAATTCAACATGGCTAATCATAACTAATGATTACACAAAAAGACAAACTCTTAGGAAAAAAGCTGTAATCCAGCAACACAATGAAAGTGTTATCCAGTTTAGTTGAGAAGAAAACGCTGTATGTATCTCTGTGGTCTTTGAGATATTCCTTTGGCTGGAGAGAAAACTTTGTGCTTGCTGATGATGATATTCTCCATCAGCAGAAGTACACTCCTGCTGCCTGATGGGAATTGTAGTCCTTGCATTAGACACTGTTTCTTTGGGTCATCCCCTCCTATTATTACTATGGAGCCCCGTAGGTATCATGCAAGAAAAGAAAAAATAAAAGTTTGAACAAATTATTGATCTACTTGAATAAATTAGTAACTCATTTGAACTAATCAGTAACTCGTTTCAATGAATTAGTGACTCGTTCAAATGAATTACATAACTCATTTGAACGAATTACGTAATTCATTCAAACTGATTATTTTTATTTTTTTTCTGACTCTTATCTTATTTCAGTAGCTATTTACTTTTCCTGGTATGCAATTTAGTGAACTGCAACCAGAAGAGTATATCCATCCAATAGTTTGAGTCTATTCTACACCATTCAGTACCATTATTGACTAGATTTTAAACTTACCTTTCTTTTATTATCGTTTCCACCACTGACTCCAGAATATCACATTCTCTGAGAAAATTCCATAAATCCATTCACGTAACATGTCCTGTGTTTGAAACTCATTTCAGGACTCCTCAAAAGAATCATTTCAACCACGGATATCTTCCAACTAGTTCCTTTTCTGGTTCACTGATTTTAACACACACTTTACAGTTCACTTATGGTTCACTGAACTGAACATCAGCAAAATTGTATGGGATTCCTTAATAAGAACTGGACTTCAAAAAATAATAATAATCTGTTTGAACAAATTATTTCAGAACAGAACTGTGTACTATTGAAATAAGAGTCAGGGAAAACAATAAAAATAATCAATTCAAATGAGTTGCGTAATTCGTTCGAACGAGTGAGTAATTCACTTGAATGAGTTAATAATTCATTCAAGTAGATTAATCTTCAAAAAAATTTTTTCCTTGACACCTACAGGGCTCCATATATAATCCCTCTTTTTGATATGACATATTTTAAGTTGGACCAACAGCAATACACATAAAAAATTTTGTGAAAATTGGTTCAGCTGTTTTCACGTGATCACCAAATAAACAAACAGACATCAAAATGGCTTATGGTTTTATTCATTTAGATTAGGAAGTATTTTTTGCATAATTGTTATTTATTCCAATACTAGCTGCTTGCCCACGTAGTAGTGAAATAGGACAAACTTTAAAAATCAATAAAAAAAATATAATGTAATTCTGGCCAAACGGAAGGCAGGTACGCTCCAATGTCAAACGTTGGCACTGTATCTGATCGTGTTCAGCTGTAACGGGAGAGCGTCACCCGCATGGGGAGAAGAACACGTGGCCGTGATATCTCTGCCAGTCAGCAGCTACCCTCTAAGACATACGTAGCTGTGATCTCTCTCTCAAAAACATCAAACATTACTCTTTAACAATCTCTAGATGATAATGTCAGCTGAACAAACAGGTATCGCTAGCTAAGTGGAGGCAAGGGACGCTCCAACACGTGGTGAGAGGTAGAGCGACTCGAATGGACGCTGGTGCATGAGTGAGGAGAGCCCTGCCCTGCTCCCTACTCCTGAGGTCCAGCCTCCTCCTCCCCTCGGCCCGCAGCCTCTTTCTCAGATTCGCTCAAATAAATCAGTGCTGCAAGCAAACTATGATACATAGCGTAATGAGAGTTGCAAAATCAACCGGAATGTTCAAGCAGATTATAGAAAAAAAACGATCTAAATCTGTTAAGTAGTTCTCTCGTGAAAAGCGCACAGACATACAGACAGATAGACAGACATTTGACTTTATATATATAAATATATATAGAAAGGAGTGACTGTACGTAAGCAGACATTTAGAGTATATATACGGCAGGTATTTAAGCCTACTAGCTACAGGTATACGTAGAATCATATGTGTATGTGTTACCCATTTTCTCATTCTTCTTTTGTGCTTACAGCCATAAGTGCTGTGCACCTGTCCAATATCGCGCCCTTCTTTATATGGACATAAGGTTCTGCTGTTATGTCTAGTGAATAATAATTATTAACATTATTAACGCTCTCCTACTGATACAAGGTATATCTTTTTGTAACTGCATGAATTTTATCATAGGCAAACAAATGTAAGTCAACAACATATGTATGGGATCCATCAAAAATGTAATCTTATGTTTTTGTGCAGAAAGATTCTGACAGAATGGAACTCAGTATTGGATGAACACTGGACACCACATTAACACTGATTTTGCGAATCCCCTACCAGTCAGTCATTGTGTAACCTGCTTAGTCCTGACCAGGGTCGTAGGGGGTCCACTGAATCCTATCCCAGCTAGTACTGGGCGCAAGGCAGAAACAAGCCCTGGACAGGGCGCCAGTCCAACACACGGCAAACACACACACCCCAGCCACACACTACGGCCAATTTAAGAATGGCAATTCACCAAACCTGCATGTCTTCAGACGGTGTGAGGAAACTGGAGCACCTGGAGGAAACCCATGTAGACACGGGGAGATCATGCCAACTCCATGTAACAGAGACATATGCATCTCAATTGTCATTCCAACAGATGACACATCACAGACATTTATTTATTTGATTTTGTCTGAAACATTCCTCCATACATCACAAACATTTCTAGTAATGCATTTTATTCCAATAAATGTTTGTGATGCACCACCTGTTGGAATGACAAATGCAATGCATTGCATTACTACATGCATTACAAAATACATTCCAATAGATGGTGCACTGCAAATGGTCTACATTAATTATTTAGATTTCAATGAATTTTAGATGGTTAGCACAGCTACTACATAAAGAAATAAGCAGTAAAAATATATTTCATGACACATTTAATTATTTACACCCAAATTTCATGCTGTTGTTATTTATTTAATGGCATATTTTACTGAACTTTTATTTATTTGTACATTTAGAGTATGTCTTTAATTTTGTCCAATGTATTATTCCATACAAAATTTGCTAAGCAGTACTCAGGAAATGTACTAATGTTAAAAGTTTCTAAATGGAAATAATCTTTTGTGGACCACCAGGGCATGTATAGCTGCCATAACCCTGACACAGACTGGCAGGACACAAATTGTCCCTCAACACACCTTTATTTTTCAGCTGCCACTTCTTAGCAATATACAAATAATGCCCACAATGACAGCACAGTCTTTCCCTTCTCTTTCCTCTACCGCTTGCACTCCTCTCCCAGCAATCTTCATTCACTTTCTCCCGCTCCTCGAATGGAGTGAGGCGGCTCCTTTTATTCTACTCCTGGGAGTGCTGCGCGTGGTATTACCTGGAATCACTCCCAGGTGTGGTGGAAGTCCACTGTAGGATTCTGCAGCTCCTCCTGGTGGCCCCCACGGAACCCAACAGGGCTGTGCCAAACTCCAAGTCCCAGCATGCCCGACAGGAATCCGTGGTGCCACAGCTGCCCTCTAGTGTCCAAGGTATTGCCTCGCAGATGCTCTCTCCCCCAGTCCTTCCATCCAGCTGGCATCACGACTGGGTAATGGCTGAGGCCACCTATCACACTTTCCATTTATACATTTTCAAAGTGTACTTTAACCCCAATGTTTAACACAGGCCATTTTGCTGTGCAATTTAAGAACTTTATCCACACATGCGAGCAGGCAGTATTTGAGGAGATGTGTATGGGTGACATCCATCAATCGTCGACTCAGCTGGGTACAGTAATTGCAGCGTTAGTGCCAGCTTTGTATTTCTGTTGATGTTGAAAAGTTATCAATGCAAAATCCGAATCAAGAAATTGATCTGTTTCGGTACTCTAATTTATTACATTTCAGATAATGGTGGCAAACTCAAGAGTCATTTGCATATTGGCCAAAAGCATTTCTAATTTAATAATAAAAGTTAATATCAAAATGTATAAATAATGATGTTCCTCTGGCCTTCTTTACTTAACCATAAATTGCTGAAAAAGAGAAAAAAGGTACAAATATGTGGAAAATTCCATTTGTGTTTGTATGTATAGCAGATCAAGGAATTGCTAAAATACAAGATTTAAAGACTACAGCGTTGGCACAGATGAGTGCTGCTGTATGCAGAGCTTTATATTGTATAACTAAAAGAAAAAAAAATCATTATAAAGGAAATCTCATTTTAGTAATATTTAACTTTCATTAAATATTTAATTCAGAAATGGATGTTGAATTGTTTTTTGCTTCTGTCTTGAACGCTGTGAGTTAAATTCCCTACATGTTGCCAGTGAACACAGCGTGGATGGACTGAACAAAGATGGTACAGAGGTGGTATGGACAGCAGCCGTGCCAGCTGCGTTACAGAAGAGATCGTTCGCCTGGAGCCGAGACTTGGATGGGAGACCATCTAGGAAAAGCTTGGGTTACTGCTGGAAGAGGTGTGGGTGAGGCCAGCAGCGGGGTGGGCACTTACCCAGTGGTCTGAATGTCAATCCCAATGCCACCAGTGCAGTGATGGGGACTCTGTGCCCTAAAAGTGGTGAGATGTAAAAATGAGGTCTGGACTCTCTGTGGTCATTAAAGATCCCTGGGCATCTTTTGTAAAGAGTAGGGGGTATTCCGATGTCCTGGTTAAATTGCCTTTCATGGGGTAGGCATTCTGGGCCCCTAATCATCCCCGGTCTCTAATTGGCTCTCAATCTCTCTCACCACAGCTAACAGCTCATGTGTTGTGAGTGTACTGATGCAAAATGGCTGCCGTCGTATCATCCAGGTGGGTGCTACACATTAGTGGTGGTTGGAGTGATTCCCCTCTGTCTAAGCACTATGACTAGTGAAAAAAGCTTTATATAAATGCAAAGAATTATTATTATTATTATTATTATGGTTTTCAACTCCAAAAGAGACTGATGAGAACATGTCACATTGCTAATTCTGCCAGGGACGAAGCAAAATCATAAAACTTCTCAAGGGAAGCGTCAACAGCTCACCACGCTTATTCTTTTTTTCAAGTAAAACAAAATATATTTGATTGCACACAACCCCAGCAAATCCATGTAAGTCTGTCATTCCATGAAGTGGCCTATGGATTGACATCAATGGACTCTTCTTAAAGCAGCTGTCTGAGTCAGAGAGCCTTTTCCACAAACATCTGCTGTTCATCTCACTTGTTTGATGGAAATATATTATTTTTATCCATCCTTCTCTTTTTCCCCTTTTTTTTTTTTGCAGCTTCTACTGCTTGTTTTGTTTAAAGACCATCTGCTACATATAAAATTTGGAATATTTGTAAAATACGCAAGCTGTGAAGGAATGCAAAGTCTATTAGAATTCTTCTTCACGGGGGCTTTAATTTAAAAAATGACAATTTGCATAATTATGGCCTTTAAAATACATGCTAGGGTTGAAATGTGGCAGGGTAAGGAAAGCTACTCCGCAACTACAATGGAAAAACTTAGTTTACCTTTGTTTCCAAAGAAGCCATGCCTGGCGTTACTTTTCTGTGATTTTGAATATTAATTAGAGTTCCGGAAAGTACGGACTTTATTTTTTTTTTTTTCAGTTGTCTTCCTTTTGGATGAAATTTTTACTGCAATTTATCAAGGGTCGAGAATGATATAAGAAGGTCCTTCACAGACAAAGAACAAATAATTGGGTCTAATTTTAGAGCTGCGATATATCTGTAATGCGAAAACGTTCCACAGGGTGGTGGGAGCGACGTTGAGTTGATATATCAGGACAACTTGGAAATGCCTGTCTGCCTGTGTGGCTCTCATGGAATCTGAAGCTCTGTCGGCGTCTGCTGCTTCATCTCGTATATTAAAAAAATCTTAACACTCTACAGTCTAGATGGGGAGATTCTGTGATGCAACAACTTGAATCTTTTACAAGTATTACCAACCACTATTAGGCCAGCTAGCTTACTTTATGAGCCAGAGGAAATCAAATCCAATTGTTTTCAAACATTTTAAAATAATCACGAGGGAAGACCATGTGACCCACAATCAACAAGACTACAGCAACACTTCATGGTTGATGGCAAACAGAAATCTCTTTAGCTGATATGGATAGCGATTGTAAGCCGGATCATAAGTATTTGTTTTTACACTCCTGTGTATAGTTCCAGCTCTTTGCTGAAGTTTTACTGTCATGGGGAGAAGGAAGCTTGATGGTAGATGAAACGCCAGGAAAGCAGACCTGCCATGGGGCGTCAATCTATCAAAGGACATGCTCGATCAAGGCCATTAAGAGCTGACAATTCGCACAAAAGGAAATGTGCAGAGCAAAGAAGGTCAAGAGAATCTGAACCGAGCTTCTTGTGAGTCTGAGACACCCGGATTAACCCTCATGGTAGCCTCACAAATTACTCCAATTCAATTTTCTATGATATGACCTAATAGCCATAAGATATCTGCACGTGTGCGTCCAACATTGTGAAGTCTTTAATTAGTTTTAGGATGAACAACACACCCTCTAATTCATATATTTGTCGTCCAAGTTTGTATCTCCGTTGCTATCCATTTATAAAAGGCATTTGTGGTATGACCTGTGATGGAGCAAAACTTACCAGGAAAGCAGAAAGTTGCAGGATCAACCCCAAGATTTAATTGTATGACTCTGAGCAAGTCCTTGTAGAAACATGAATATGGAGACATTGTATGATAATATTTAAACTTTAATACATATCATTATTGAACTGTAAAACACTACAGTGTGTTGAATGTGTATTATCTTAGCGTACTCAACTCAGAAGTGGAACTGTGCCTATTAAAAATGAACACAAAATGTACTACTAAAGGCACCATTCCCTTGTATACACACTTTCGCACAATATATATCTAAATATATGTGTGTATGTGTGTATATAAATATATATATATGTGTCTAAAAATATGTGTGTGTACATAAATATATATATACAGTATGTGTGTGTCTGTGTGTGTATATAAATATATATATGTGTTTGTGTGTATAAAAAATATATAAATATATATGTGTGTGTATATAAAAATATATCAATATATATGTGTGTGTATAAAAATATATATATATAAATGTGTATGTGTGTATATATGTATTTATGTGTATATATAAATATATATATGTGTGTGTGTGTATTTATGTGTGTATAGATATATATATGTGTGTGTGTGTGTATGCATGTATGTGTATATATACAGTATATATGTGTGTGTATGTGTATATGTGTATTTATATGTATATATGTGTGTGTTTGTATGTAAATTTATGTGTGTATATTTATATATATATAGAATTTATTACATATATATACACACATATATATATATTTCTAGATAATAATAATAGTACATTTTTATATACCACCTTTCCCATGCTCAAGTTAGATAGATAAATAGAAGTAAAAGGCACTATATGATATAGATAGATATGAAAAACTCTATTAGATAGATAGATAGAATTGAAAGGCACTATATGATATACATAGATATGAAAAACTCTATTAGACAGATAGATAGATAGATAGATACTTTATCTATCTATCTGTCTAATAGAGTATATAGATAGATAGATAGACAGATGTGAAAGGCACTATATGATATACATACAGTAGATATGAAAAAATCAGATAGATAGATAGATAGATAGATAGATAGATAGATAGATAGATAAGAAATTTTAGTATAGTTAGCAGGATT
>JANRMT010062816.1:9263872-9283542 GCA_026402145.1 Polypterus bichir lapradei | reverse complement strand
TCTATCTATCTATCTATCTATCTATCTATCTATCTATCTATCTATCTCAGAGTGGTGCCTCTGAGGCTAGGGATCTGCACTAGCAGTCGGAAGGTTGCCGGTTAGAATCTCATAAATGCCAAAAGGGACTCTGCTCTGTTGGGCCCTTGAGTAAGGCCCTTAACCTGCAATTGCTGAGCACTTTGAGTAGTGAGAAAAGTGCTATATAAATGCCAGCAATTATTATCTATCTATCTATCTATCTATCTATCTATCTATCTATCTATCTATCTATCTATCTATCTATCTATCACATTCAGCATTTGTGTGCTGATCTCTGTCTGAACGCCCATCTCCTGGAAGCTCCTAGCGAGTATGGACAGCTCATGTGCTCTCCTAAACCCTAGTGAATTTAGGAGTACTTTTCTAAATTGATAAAATGTTTTGACTCCTCAATGATGAACAAATTGAAGTGGTTGAAGACTTCATCTTTATTGGCTGTAAAATTGATCACAATGGCAATTGAACCCCTGAGATCAAGAGATGGCTGGCACCTGGAAGAAATGCAACGGTCAGTATGAACAACATATGGATGAGCAAAGACATCAGCCTGGCAAATAGACGTAGATTGGTCAGTGCAATCTTTTTCCCAATGATAACATATGGCTGCGAAACCTAGGCACTGAGAAAGGACAAGCGAAGGATCAATGCTTTTGAGTTGTGGTGGGTGCTGGACAACTGGAATAACGAACCAAGCAGTTCTTAGAATTCCGAAATTCTCATTGAAGGCCAAGATAACAAAGCAAAAGCTCTCCTGCTTTGGTCAAAGGTCACTTGAGTTGGACATCATACGTGGATTTGGTCAGTGACAAAAGAGGATGAGGCCGCCCAAGATCTTTCTCAATATATACCATCAGGAAAAACACTGGACTGAACATAACAGAACTAAAAGAAGTTGTGAGAGAGCGGAAGACATGGAGAGCATTCAAAAGCGGAGTTTGGGGGTGGCAAGTAGGGCTACCGCCCCAGGCCTTGCGCCTTTTCCAGTTATATTTTGATAAAGTCCACGTTTTATCTCGCAAAAATGTAGCTGAATACTGTAATAAGAAAGTCTAGTGTATGTTAACATTATTTTTATTAAATTTGCATTCAAGTTTATACAGTCCACACATATCGGTAACAGGGTTTGACATAACTGGTCCAATGTGGGGTTGGTCAGCCCTAGGCCCCACACACTCCTAAGGCCGCCTCTGAGAGCATTGATCCATAGAGTGATTCTGAGTCGTACTCGACTGAATGTATACATGGAAATGCTTTGTCTCCTGCTCCTAAGAGAGACTTTTGAGCTAGTCTTATCGCATAGGCATGCTGGGCAGTTGCCCCACAAGCATAGGGGGCCCATGCTAATATATGTATGTTGTGACTTGCTGTCAATAAATAAATTCTATATCACACCAAACTATAAATATTTGTTATTGTGTTACAATTGGACATTGGCATTCGCCTCTGATTCAGAATCACGGTCACCTCTGCCACCTCACGTGCAGGTATGTGTATGGATCTCACGCAATACAGAACGTAAAAGCGTATCTGTCAACTCAATTCTCTGCAAAGAAATTTCACAAATGTTTGTGTTGAACACTTGATTAATAATAAAAATTCATGGTAATTTCATACTGTGTCATCTCCGTCTGGATGGTTTACCAATTGAGTATCATTTAAATGTTTTTCAAGGCTCACGTTATATTGTTCAAATGTGTGTGTTGATTAATCTTTGCTGTACAGCATGTTTTTTAATGTTTAAACACTGATTTTGTTGGAAGTACCAATACAATAAATAGATGCTTAATTTTAGATAGATAGATAGATAGATAGATAGATAGATAGATAGATAGATAGATAGATAGATAGATAGATAGATAGATAGATAGATAGATACTGTATTAATCCCAAGGGGAAATTCACAATTTTATTCACTTTTATCGACCACTAATTGAAATACCCAGTGTTGCCTGGGAGGAAAATAAAGTGTGTTTTTTTTTAATTGTTTGAGAAAAATATAATTAAAAAAACACAAATTTAAAAATAAAAAATTAACAAACAATGAAGACTCACTAATGTGCTTGTCTTGCAGTCAGGTATGTATGTTATCATCCAGTTGATGCTCGGAACTGGGCCAACTCTATTTTATTTCAAAAGCAACTGGGGCACGGTGGTGTGCAAACATAAAGAATGCTGGCAGTCACCTCCAGTTCACTCCCTGGTGGTTGTTTCGAGTGTCAACTGGATGTTAACTTGCATACAAGACCGCAAGATTGTTAAAGTCTGCTTTATATATAAGATATATATATATACATATATATGTATATGTATGGCTGTTCGAGTTACAAAGACAGAATGAGTCCCAAAAATAGTTGGATGCCAACCCGGCCAACTCTATTTAATTTCAAAAGCAACAGGGGCGCTATGGTGCTCAAACATAAAGAATGCAGGCAGTTACCTCCAGTTCGCCCTCTGGTGGAAGTTACGAGTGTCAACTGGATGATAGCATACATACAAGACCATTACATCACCCCCACCCTACCCAGAAGGGGGTGGGTTAGCGCTGATTTCACCCTACAGTATGTTTAGTCGACCTTTGAGAAACATGTGTACCAAGTTTCATTAAAATCGTTCCACTCGTTCAGATGTGATGCTGGAACATACTGTACATACACACACACACACATGCATTGACTTTTATATATATAGATTTACATTTTGATTCCTGTGAGTGGTTGTGTAGGTAGGGGCCCCAGTGCACTGCTTTGCCCGAGGGCCTATAATGCTGTTAAGATAGCCCTGCCAGTTAGGACTGTTTTTCTGCTCTTAGACAATTAATAAATACGGGCTCTGATCTCTGTAAGAGTTTAGCTAACCACATAAAAGTGGAAGTGTTAGTGGAGACAGCAGAGCAAATGCTAAACTAGCCAAAATGAATCTTGTCGTTGTAAAAAGGGAAGTCTAGCAAGATGAATGGTTAGAACTTTAGGTGGTAAAAGGGTTTTTTTCTGGACTATCCAGAAGTGAAGTGACAACTTCAAACCACTGGTAATCTTTGTGCATGTACACCTCATGGTCTGTGAAAATAACAAAATAGCCATTAATGTCACAGTGTAAAAACTATTAAATAGTTAAGGTAAACAGCTGTAAAATGCAAAACAGTAAAGCACTGTAACACCAAAACAGTGGAATTAAAATTAAAAAAAATTTGTTACATTGTTAACCCCTGCGGTGGGCTGGCGCCCTGCCCGGGGTTTGTTCCTGCCTTGCGCCCTGTGTTGGCTGGGATTGGCTCCAGCAGACCCCCGTGACCCTGTGTTTGGATATAGCAGGTTGAATAATGGATGGATGGATACATTGTTAACCCGTAAAAAAATAGATTCTTTTTCCGTGAAAAACAGTAACCATAGCACCAAAAAACGAGATAATGCCGTCAGAAACGAAATCGTTTTATACCATCCTTTTTACTACGCCAAGCTATTTAAAGAAACGTTGTAGTTTGGACATTAATTTAAATCAAAATGATCCTATGTCCTGCAGGCTTTATGGAGCTATTTCTTCAGTATTACTTTTAATTAATGTTCACCCAAAGTATAAATTGGTGGCTTTGCATGACAACAGTTTCTAAATTTGCATACAGTTATGATATTTGCATAAGGGAACACCCCCTTTTTCCATATTGTTCCTAGTGACCTGCACACCTTTGCACAGTGAGGAGAAAAAAAAACGTATTCAGAGTTAGAAAACTTTTTTCTCCGAGTGCTGAAAAATTTTTGAGGTTATGGAAGCTAATTTATGGTGGGTTGTTTTCGATAAACTGGCAAACCTGTAACACAACGTACACCACAAAAGCAAACTTTTCTTCTCCACCAGACAACACGCCATAACTTTATTCAAAATTGAATTCTGTGGCCTAATATTCTGTTATTTTACTGATGCTAACAATTAATTGGTCTGTGCTTCTGACGGCATTATTGATAGTTTAACGTGAATTTCATTTTATGATTAATCCTTAATTTCTGTTGTAATGTACTGCAGTTATTTGCTACATAATATACTATACAATTTACTACAGTCATGGCCAAACGTTTTGAGAATGACATAAGTATGAATTTTCACAAAGTTTGCTGCCGCAGTTGTTATGATGGTATTTTGCATCGAAGAATGTTCTGAAGATTGAGCAGATGAATTGCAACGAATTGCAAATGCCCTCTCTGCCATGAAAATGAGCATAATTCCAAAAAACCACTGCATGTCAGCCTTGCCACAAAAGGACCTGCTGCTGTCATCTCACTGATCCTGTCGTTCACACAGGTGAGAGTGTCGACGAGGACGAGGCTGGTGATCACTCTGTCATGTTGATTGAATTACAATAGAGAGGGTCAATTGTTGTGAAGAAGGCTTCAGGGAGTCCAAGAGAGTCCAGCAAGCACCAGGACCATCTCCCGCGGGCACCACCAGCATAGAGCTTACTCAGAAATGGCAGGAGGCAGGTTGGAGTGAGGCAAAGACTTTTGGAGGATGGCCTGGTGGGTGTCAAGAAGGGCAGCAAAGAAGCCAAGAAAAACATCAGGGACAGACTGATATTCTGGGATTGGACTGCTGGGGTCAAGTCATTTTCTCTGATGAATCCCCTTTCTGATTGCTTGAGAAGAAAAGGTGAGCGGCGCTACCATTAGTCCTGTGTCATGCCAACAGTAAAGCATCCTGAGACCATTCATGTCACGTGGGGTTTCTTCTCAGCCAAGGTATTGGGCTCACTCACAATTGTGCCTAAGAACACAGCCAAGAATAAAGAATGGGACCAACATATCTCAGAGAGCAACTTCTCCCAACCATCAAAGAACAGTTTGGTGACCCACAATGCCTTCTCCAGCATGATGGAGCACCGGGCAATAAGGCCAAAGTGATAAGTAAGTGGCTTGGGGAACAAAACATCAAAATTTGGGGTCCATGGACAGGAAACTCCCCAGTCCTTTAATCCCATTGAGAACTTGTGATCGATTCTCAAGAGGTGGGTGGACAAACAAAAACCCACCAATTCTGACAAAGTCCAAGCATTGATGACGCAAGAATGGGCTTCCATCAGTCAAGATTGGGCCCAGAAGTTGACTGACAGACAGCCTGCCAGGCGAATTGCAGATGTCTTGAAAAAGAAAGAAGGGCCGACACTGCAAATATGGACTCTTTGTATAAACTCAATGTAATTGTCAATTAAAGCCTTTGAAACTTCTGAAATGTTTGTAATTCTACTTCAGTACACCATAGAAACATCTGACAAAAAAGATGTAAAAACACTGAAGCAGCAAACTTTGTGAAAACCAATACTTGGATCATTCTCAAAACTTTTGGCCATGACTGTACGTAATATACAGTTTCTAAAAGTTATATCATAGACCTGAAAAATATTGTCATCTTATTTTTAAAGGTAAAATTCTGGCAACCACAGCTGCCACTTTTTCATAGTTTTTTTTTTACAATTTTAGATTTAAAGGGGCTAGGGGTGCTCACCTTGGCCCTGACAAGCTTTTAAATGTCCACAGCTCGAGGAAGAAGCAGAAAGAGGGAGAACCAGGAAGAGCACAGCCGCAAAACAATATTACCTTATGTGACTGAAGGGCAGAAACATTGGGTGTGTTGTCCGACATCCTCTATGATGGCTGCTGAAGTAACCAGGTTGTGTCATTGATTCATTCTGGTTTTGGCACATTAAAAATTTTAAAGACTATAATGACTGAATGAAAGTTTATTTCCTGCTCCCCTGGCTTCACTTCGTATTTGCTCTATCCTGCCACCTGAAGTAAGAATAAATAAAGAGAATAGAGGTGAAGAATAGGGAGGTGATGGACAGTAGCAGCCAGTCCTGGGTGGAGAATGGATCTGTTAGTCCCAGGTGTGTTAGGTTGCTGCGGCCTCAGGCTTAGGGCCGTCTTAACAGCATTAAAATGTAGCACACCCCCCAAAACTTATAGCTTGTGCGGAGGTGTTACCAGATTTATGTAGCAAGGAAGCCGCTATGCTTTTAAAATGAGGGATGGATAAAATCAGGCCAACACCTAAGTCCTGCCGAATTTCCACCCTGCCACCCGAATATTAAGAACACCCAGGAAAAAGCCCCTTAAGATTAAACACACAAATATATAAAATCATCCCTATTTGCTAGAACAACTATAAACACAAAAAATACTAAACACATCCCACGAACAAACCCCTACACGATAATGATTACAGCCCTGATAAAAAAAAGTCCTTACTGTAAATGAAGGAAGTGATTCTGGAAATGGAAACTAGGGTTAAATGATGGAAAGAAGTGCGGAACGCTTCTATTCAATAAACTGCAGCCCGGGAATATGGAAAGTGAAATTCTATCCTACCTACCATCCTACCAAAGACTTGTATGTATATTGTCTAATTCGTGTTGCCATCAGGGAAAAGTAGATTTTCTTCCTAATGAAGAGGCCTATCAGCGAGTTGTTGTTTGGTGAAAGTGAAATCCACATACGCGAGCGGCAAAGACACGAAGTGGCTGGCATGCCCACCGGAGTCTTAAAGAGGTTCAAAAATGTTGCCGCAATACACATGTGGAGCAGATTAGAGATTATGACAGTACTAAAATTCGAAAGTCCCAGAAAATTGATAGTAAAGATCGCATGAGCGCTAACAAACAGAAATTATTACTCGGTGAAATAACAGAACAGCGAAAAGAGATCGAATATATGGACATAGGTGATATGACAGAAGTTTGTAGATATTGTTTGGCTTCCAAGTTTAAGTTGGAGATTTGTAGATTGTATAATACATGTTGAAAAGTAGTGTTTCTTCCCAATGAAGAGGCCTATCTGCTAGAATTAAAAGTTTTGTTGTTTGGCGAAAGTGAAATCCACATACGCAAGTGGCAGAGACACGAAGTGGCTGGCATGCCCACCGGACTCCAGAATAATAGTCTTTGTAGGTGCGCTTCTTATCCAAGAAAAAGAACCCATCGTCGTCCTTATGTCTGGTGGCCGAACACCATCCTTCTCTGCTAAGAATTTCCAGAAACTGAAAATGGTTAGGAGCTGCTGCGGATGATGTTGATTAGAAAATGGTCCTCTCGAAAAGTTCCGCCACATCCTTCTCTTTCGGTTTAATTGGTACAGCGCATACAAACCACAAACTACAAATCCCACAAGCCCCTCCATGTTTGTGCAAACCTGTTTAAAGACACCGACCCCAATTTACAGGCACCCAGTGTTGTCATTCACATTTAACAAACACTCAACAGGACATACTTACATAGAAACAAAAACCCCCTACGTGGCCCAGCTACAATAGACCTCCGGGTAAAGCAGTGCACTGGGACCCCTAACTACACAACCACTCAGCAAGTCACAACATTCATAGATTAGCATGGGGCCCCTATGCTCGTGAGTCCCCTGCCCAGCGTGCCCATGCGTTAAGATGGCCCTGCTGTGTCTCCTTCCAGGTCAGTTGAACACAAAGATAAGAGAACAAGAGTTGGGGCGGTGGACTTGCTGTATGTGTGGGCCTACATACCAAAGTTAGCATAGACTAATCCAGGATAACATGAATGTGTATGTGTGTGTGTGTGTGTGTGTTCACTTAGCAGTGGGCTGGCGCCCTGTTTCTGCCCTGTGCTCAATGCTTGCTGGCATAGGCCCCAGTTTCCCTGGATGGATATATTTGATGAAAATATTTCATTTATATGAATCACATTTTAACTGTTATCCATGCCCATGTCATCTCAGAAAGAAGAAAGAACTTGCGTGTGTGGTATGCGGTGTGTGCTTCTTTTATTTTTATTGAAAGCAAAAAAATTAATCGGCTTCCACGTCCATACAAAACCAGCAGCACTCAGAAAAAAATAGCAGTCTTTAACTTTGTTTCTGACTGTACAATTCTGAAAACGGACATTTGCAATGAATTTTTTTCCCCCAAGATCCTACGGAACCGCTGGCAACATTTTGGAGACAAAAGGGCATCCCTTAATGCAAAAATATCAAACATTATGCAAATACAGAATAAACTGCAAAGAAGACTTATACATATATAAATAAAAAAAGCCCTACAGGTTTCGGTAGGTTGTTATGTATTTTTCCCCATGTGAACATCCATCCATCTATCCATTATTCAACCCGCTATAGCCTAACTACAGGGTCACGGGGGTCTGCTGGAGCCAATCCCAGCCAACACAGGGCGCAATGCAGGAAACAAACCCCAGGCAGGGCGCAGGCCCACCGCACCCATGTGGACAGTAGTCCAAAATAATACAAAAAAAAAAGTGTCCTCCCTTGCACAGTTTTGGAGTAATAATAATAAAAGCTGTTTGTTTTAAGCAAAATGAACATGGAGTAAGGTAGGCTCTGTAATGGCAAAAGTCCCCATTTCTGATTACGCCTCTGTTTCAAGGAATGAGATCTGTTGGCTTTGTTTCAACGTAAATTAAATGTTTAACTGTGATATCCAAAAGATTTATGTTAATATTGTAATAAACAGCAACATAAATCCAGCAAATGTGCTCATTTTGAGTCAAACTCACTTAAGTAGATGAATAAAGAAAACAACCCTGCAAGTTTATGTCTTTAATGCAGAGGAATAAGTGGTTTCGAGAAATGAATGGAATTATGAAATGGATATTTAAAATGATCTCCGGTTAATTTTTGCACATAGCCATTCGCCAGCTCCTTCCACGCATTTGTTATTTCTTTCTTTAATTTAAGCTATAAAATTTCTTCTTTACAAGCTTCCAGTTACACTCAAAAAAATTAATTACTGGTGATGTTCGCTTTACGTTGGGGCAGATCTCCTGTGAAACGATTGAAGTTTCAACTTCAGGGCCCCTAATCCCAGAGGGACCCTAGAGGCGACTTTGTTTAAAATGTTTGGACGTCTACTGCATGACAAGGGTTTTTAAAAAAAAACAATAATTTTAAAAATATAGTGTAATTCAATATGAAATAATAGTTACAAGAAAACTTAAATGGTTATGAAATATCATGTAGGCTATCCATAAATGAAAAAACATTCAAATTAAGGATGTTTTATTCTAAATACAGGGTGACCCATATTTATGTATATGATTGCAAAGGTGTTATTGTCAGGAAACTACCGATGTTATTATCGAGTAACATAATGGAAAATGAACATTAAGAACCAGCAGGTGTTGCCCGGTCCAGTGAAACGTCATATACATAAATATAGGCTACTTTGTATATCTCTCTATTATAATAAAAAAATCCTGGGACGAGACGAGACTTTTTAGCCTGTGACGAGATGTGACTTTTTCAGAGAGACTCTTTCATGTCCTGCGAGATGAGACTTTGTGCCAAGAGATTTAACCACGCCTGGGGCCGGAAATAAAAGACAAAGAGTAGATGACAAAGTAGAACGTGGTAAAGAATTCAAAAACATTGACGTGATACACATGCAGGGCAGGTTAGAGACAATGAAAGTACTAAAATTCGAAAGTCTCGAAAAATGATAGTAAAGATCGATAGTAAAGATTTAAAAGAAAAATCTGACATTCTCTGAGAAAACCTACAGACCTGCGAGAGATAATTTCAAGATTCTGCGAGACAAGACTTTATGCCAAGAGATTTGAAAAAGTTCTGCCCATATCTAAAACATTTACAACTATGCACACGGTTCAATTATTTCTCCTTCGTGTGAATGCTATTGCCAGACACATTTCACGTAGAGAGAAAGAAATGATATTCAATCATGAGCAGTTATACGTTGCGTTGTCACAATGTAATTCCAAACACGGCATCAAAATACAATGCAATATTGACGAAAAGGTAATTCCAAATATTGTTTTTACTGAAGTGTTACAGTAAAAGTGTAAGTTTGAGTGTGAATTTCAAAGGCAAAAAGAACGAAAATGTATAACGCAACCAATACCTCTAACACAACATGAAACATAAATGCAGAGCAGGTTAGAGATTAGGAAAGTAATAAAATTCAAAAGTCTTGAAAAACTGATAGTAAAGATCGCAATAGCGCTAACAAATGGAAATTATTACTCGGTGAAATTACAGAACAGCGAAAACAGATCAACTATATGGACATAAGTGATATGACAGAAGTATGTAGCTATTGTTGGGCTTTAAACTTTAAGCCGGAGACTTCTAGATTGTCTAATTCGTGTTGCCATCAGGGAAAAGTAGTGTTTCTTCCCAATGAAGAGGCCTATCCGCGAGAATTAAAAGTTTTGCTGTTTGGCGAAAGCGAAATCCACATACGTGAGTGGCAGAGACACGAAGTAGCTGGCGTGCCCACGGTCCAATCATTTCTCATTCATTTGTATGCTATTGTCAGACACAGTTCCTGCGCTCTCAGCTCCAAATAAAAGACAAAGAGTAGAAGACAAAACAGAACATTGCAAAGAGGTTCAAAAACATTGGCGCAATACACATGCGGAGCAGGTTAGAGATTATGACAGTACTAAAATTCGAAAGTCCCAGAAAATTGATAATAAAGATTGCATGAGCGCTAACAAACGGAAATTATTACTCGGTGAAATAACAGAACAGCGAAAAAAGATTGAATATATGGACATAGGTGATATGACAGAAATTTGTAGATATTGTTTGGCGTTGGAGTTGGAGATTTTTAGATTGTATAATTCATGTTGAAAAGTAGTGTTTCTTCCCAATGAAGAGGCCTATCTGCTAGAATTAAAAGATTTATTGTTTGGTGAAAGTGAAATCCACATACGCGAGCAGCAGAGACGCGAAGTTGCTGGAGCGTAGCGCAGGCAGGGGGGTTGGCGAGTGAAGCGAGCAGGGGGCAAAGCCACCTAGTTTAAAATAGAATAATGATAAATAATTTAGAGCGCTATTAGCATTTGTGAGCAGAATTTTATATTTTTCTTAAATGATTTCTTTTGGCAAGCCATAATGGAAAAAATGAAAGCATATTTTGTTACTTGCGGTCATTGTAAATAAAATTTTTTATAGGTTTATAAATATATTTCGGTTATCTTTTTATTTATTTCTCATAGGTGTTGTGAAATAATCAGCCTTAAAAAGTATTCCTGCTCTAGTATTTAAAAAAAAAGAACTTCATCCAAAAACAGGTCAAATCATCCAGTCAAATGAAGAACAGTTCCCCACTGAATAAACTTTATTTTGTAGTAGTTGTCCTTGAAGTGTTCTTAACTTTCCAGCTCCATTCACCCCTATTTATTTTTTTCAAAGATTAAATATTTGTTAAAGCCTCAAAATACTGAGCTGAAAAAGATCTAATTTCAGAAAAATTATTTTTTTTTAATTTGTAATGAAACTGCTAGGTTTTATGTTCATTAATATGGAGTCAGTTGAAAGCCACCAGTTAACCTAACAAGCAGCTGTTTTGAAATGGATGCTGGAATAACTGGACAAGAAAACACACACACACACACACACATTCAAAGACACACAGGAAGTGTGTGTAAACTCCACACATGCCATGCCCATGCCACGATTCAAACCAGGATCATGGAGCTTTGAGTTTGCCACCCTCATCCTTGATGCTCACCTACAGAGTAGTCAGTGGATCAGCACCTACACACTGTAAACTTCTTCTGTCCTGTGCCCCTTCTCGTCTTCTCAAATTTTTTTCCCTTGTTCTGTAACTCTTGTCCCCAAACAGTCCCCCAGGCTGATGTTTACTTGATTATATTGATCTATTTTTAGAAGTCAGTTTGCATAAAAGAATCTGCTAAGCAAATGAATGGAAATGTAATCAATGTGTTACTGTGTCCCTTCATTGTTTTATGCTTTTCCTTAAAGGAATACTTTAATAAGATGCAACTCAAATTTCTAAAGAATGTGAACTAGTCTGGAGTGGCATTTTTTATTTCAGCATTAAATCTTTTGAGATATCCTTAAATTAATATAGTCTTTTAAGATCTATCTATCTATCTATCTATCTATCTATCTATCTATCTATCTATCTATCTATCTATCTATCTATCTTTGCTTATCTTCACACTGCAGTTTTTGCGTTCTTCTTTGTTAAATTTCTCAAACTCTGTGGGAATAGCTGATGGACTCCTACTTCAGATTCAACTGGTTTACCTCCAGGCATGGATTCAAAGAAGGATCCAAGGCTCATGATTCTACCATGATTGTTTTACAGTTGCAGGAAATGTAATACTTTCTCATAATGGCAAAACTGTCTGTTTGGTCTTGTCAGATTATAAATTCTTCATGCATTTGGTCTTACAGTTCCTCATGCTTGTTCTTGTGAACAGACGTCAATACAGTACCTAGTTTGGATTTTTTTTTTCTTTTCCATTTACAATGGACTTTGATTTGGCCATATTGCCCATTTCTTCCTATGTTTTCCCTGAGGTGGGTCATCATAGCTGGAGAACAAATATACTGAACTGGTATGTTATGGTTGGGACTGTTGTTACCAAGAGCAGATCACCTCAGGTTGATTGTGAGGAAACTAAACTGCGTAAGCAGTTTAGTTAAGTTGAAAGACTTAAAGACAGAGCTTTTAACCCTGATGGCACAGATTGGCAAAGCACACTCTTAAAAATACTGGAATACTGGTCCTTTAGTGGCACTAGATGGTTCTTTACCTAGTTGTGTGGTTCCTTTTTGAACAATTCCTTGACTAAGAATTGTTTACTTTCTAGAATGGGTTTCTTTACATTTGAAGTTGGTAATTTGGGCTTGGAAAAACTTCCTGATATATAGGAAAAGCTGAAATCTATAATGTATGGTAGGCTGCAGGACACTAACAGGTTAAGAAAACCTGGACTTACCCTGTGTTACTGGACCTAGGCAGCAAGAGTCCTTGTGAAATCATGAGCCATTGCTATTACACATCTGTTACCATCTAGTCATGGATATTTACAGCATGGAGCCTGTTACAGATCTAAATACAGTATATAAATGGCTCTTTCTAGAATTTTCATGTGGATGGGTCATTTGGGAACCAAAAATGGTTCCCCTATGGCATCGCTCCAAAAAAACACTCTTGGTATTTTTATTTTTAAAAGTGTAGGACAATTACCTGGCATGATTGATGCCCTGGTGCCAGCCTGCCATAAAACCCAGATTTGGGAAACAACCAAGAAATTATTTTTTTTAGTATTTCTCCCATTATGAAGTCCGGATTTCCTTTAGAGCGGGGGTTCTTAACCTGAGGTCCGTGGACCCCTGGTGGGGGGGGGGGGGGGCATGGATGGGTTTCAGGGGGTCTGTGAGGGTCAGATAAAAATTAACATTTATATTCACAATACTGTTGATTTACAGTAGGTGTAGTAGTAGTAATGGTAGAAGAAAACGTATTAGCAGCAGATATGTTTTAATTTGCACAAGAGGACTGTATTTCATCATTCTAATGAGTGGCCATTACTTTTAGATTGTTTTAGATTTTGAGAATGTTTACTTTAAAGTTTAATAATACTTTACATATGTCATAGATGTGTGGGACAATCAAATCTCAATAAATAAAGCACTTTACATTCATTACATGCAAAGTTGTGTTTATGTGAATATTTCTGGGGAAGGGGGTCCATAGCTTTCATTAGATACTTAAAGGGGTCAGTGGCTCAAAAAAGGTTAAGACTCACTGCTTTAGAGCCACCACAGACCACTTGGTGAACTCTCTTTCTTCCAAGACTCATCATTTTAGAGGACTGCCTTGCATGGTTCTTCCACATTTTCTGCATTTAGTGTTCATTTTTTTATACAATGCAACAGTTCTTCTATCCTTTCCCTCAGTGGATATTTTTTATAACCTTCTTCAAATTTTTCTTGAGAATTTTTCAAGTCTTCATATCATAATCAGTTTGGGACTTTATACGGACATGTTTTTGTAAATTTTGGCTACCAAAGTGGTTCTTCAGAGCAATCCCATAGGCCCACCATATCTGGTTTCCAAAAGAACCATCCGCATGAAGGGGTCAGAGAGACCCTTTGTTAATTTTTTTCAATGAGTAACAACGAATAGGTGATAACAAATTTATGAAACTTCAGTGGGTTCCAAAGTTTAAAAGGACTTTTGCCACATACCATAACCCAGCGGTTCTCAAACTGTGGGGCGCTGAAGCTGTACAAGGGGGGCGTCGAATAAATGAACAAGACATCAAAGTTAATTTTTTATATTTTTATTTCAAATTTAAATTTGCAAGCATATAATCACAACAAATGCATTATAACTAAAATTAAAATAAAACATTTTTAAGGCATTGATCTAATGACTAATATGTGCCTGCTTTAAAGTACACAGCCTGTCCAGGTTTGGTTTGATATTCGAGATGCGACACTCTGAGCTCCTTTTCTATTTGAAGTTTGTTTCTATGATGAGCAGCGCTGCTGTTGCTGCTTTTATAGTCGCGTGTTTTCAATCCAGAAAGTTTGAGACGTATTGGTATCTGTCGCGAACATTCGTGTAACAGTAGATCAGGTGATAATGTGGCGCGACTGCACCACATTGGCAGCATAGCCAATACTACCAAATCGAGTTAAATAATTTACTGCGTATTGGGTTATTTTCATGGTACAGTGGAACCTCGGGTCATGAACGTCTCTGAACTCGTACAAATCGGGTTACGACCAAATATTTCGCCAAACTTTTGCATCTGTTCACGACCACACACTCGGGTGATGAACAAGCCAGTTTCCCTTCCGGTTCATCGATGATTTCCGCACGTGTTCAGTCTCTCCCTGTACTGTACATTGTTCTGGGTGCATCACGCAGAGGGACTCTCCCTCAAAACTGCAACCTCCTCTCAACCCAGCTTCCCCCTGTGGTATAGCAGGTCCACAGCTCCCATCAAAAAACGCATGGTGGTGTGTGGCCGAAGCGGTTCCTGAGGAGTTCGTGATGTGGGCGTTTCTCACCTAACTGCACAGGTGAGAAGCGGTCCGCATCCGTAATTGTTCCCAGGAGCTGCTGATTGCCACAGCTGCCATGTCGTCTTGATAAATTGTAGTGCGAGTCGGCTAAAGGGAAAAAGAAGAGAACAGGAAACAACGGGAGGTTGCAGGAGAAGGCAGGAAGCAGGAGGAGAAAGCCGGTGCAGGAGAGAGAGAGCGAGAGAGCAAGCGATCGTGAGAGAGAGAAAGAGAGAGAGAGAGCGAGAGAGCAAGCGAGCGCGAGAGAGAGAGACAGAGAGTGCAGGCTCGTGTGCAGCTGAGAGAGAGAGAGAGCAGGCTCGTGTGGGTGTTTGTCTCAATGTTATTCAATGTTTTTACAATTAGTTTACTATTACACTGTGCATTCTATGGTAATAATTAACTATTTTTGTGCTTAAAAATCTTTAAAGAAAATATATTTACATACAATTTGTACGGTCTGAAATGGATTACATATATATATTTACATACAATCCTATGGGGGGAAATTACTTCGGGTCACGACCAAATCAGGTTACGACCAGAGTTTTGGAACGAATTACAGTCATGACCCGAGGTTCCACTGTACAACTAACAGCGGTATAATATTTGGCAGACGAAAATACGTTCGTCTCGTGCAGATTGACTTCATCGGTGTCCTCGTTTACGAGATTTTTAAAAATTAAAATATATGTAATCGCTTCTTTACGTAAAAAAAAAAATCAAATAAGAATAAATAATTTATTCTTTGATTTTGGGATTAGAATTACTACCAAAAACCACATAAGGCATTTTAACAGTTATTAAAGCACTTAAAAAAAAAAAAAATTGCAAATATTTCATCAAAGTTAGCCAAACACATGCAAATCTTATGGAAGTTAAAATGATAGGATACCGCGACACCGCACGAGTATCATACCTTTGTTAGTTGTATCATGGGTTATTCTCATCTATCTTATATTATGCAGGGGGTGCAGAATTATTCCAGGTAGAAAGGGGGGCGGGGGCTTGAAATACGAAAATTTGAGAACCGCTGCCATAACACAGGCTAAGTTCAGGTTTTCTTGGGCTGTTAGGTAGTCTAGTATACACTGAAGATTTTTGTTTTGTCCACATATTAGGAAACTTTTCAAAACCCACAGAACCAATTTGAAAGGCAAAGAACCCTTCCCAGAATGACTGCTTCTACCAGGAACCAGACCCCCCAATAAAGTTTCATTTTACAGCTCTTATTTTAAGAGTATGTGAAGCCATCTTCCTAGAATACATGTGGACTTTACTCAATAAATCATCTGGTTTAGAAAAATACACTGAAGTATATTTAGGTGTGCCATAATAAAAGACGTGAATACTTAGAAATACAGATGAAAAACCTCAAAAGCTTTGGTGTCTGGCAGGCAGAAAAAATATAAATATATCCTTTCATCCAGTATTGGGCTCTCTTAATCTGAATCATGGTCAACTGAGTCAATCCTGGCAGCTTTCGGCCCAAAGCAATAAAGCGGCGAAGGTGCAAGTTCTTCACAGGGCACTCTCATGCACACTGGCACATTCACTCATATCGGACCAATTTGGAGTCACCAGCTCACCTAACATATACACTACCAGTCAAAAGTTCTACAGCACCTCAGTTTTTCGTCAAATTTAATGAGTTGAAATACAACAAATGACCTAAACTGATGAACAGGTAAGCAGCAAACTGCCAGAGGTTTAAATTAAACTTTAGGTTAACAAAAAATGAAAAAAGGAAGTTTCAGAATATTACAAATGGGCCTTCTTCAGGGAACAACTGATAGGTTACAACCTAAAGATGTTCTGCAGCAATTAAAGTAAATGGAGCCTTACAAGTTGAAGCACACAGTTTGCACAGGTGTCCCAACTTCTGTTGATTACTTAAAATCTCTCTGTGTTTTAAAGCAGAGTTGGAGCGGACTGTGTTACTACACCCTCTGAAGTACGGCTTGGACAATACTCCAGTGATAATGGCAAGAAAATGTCAATTAACAAATGAAATGTGACAGAGCAGTAGAAGTGTAGGTCTTTCATCAAAGTGTTGGTGAGTCCAGTGGTGTCCTACACAATCCAAAGGCAATTGGAAACTCGAAGAAACTCTGATAGGAAGAGATGTGACAGAGCCAAAGTCACAAGCCAATCAGAAGATGAGTTTCTGAGGGTCACCAGCTTGTGTGATCACAGGTGCCTCACAGCACAGCAGCAAAGCAAATGTCACTTTCTACTGTGGAAAGGAGACTCGGTGCTGCAGGTTTGACGGGGCGAGTGGCCGGAAGAAAGCCGTTCCGTAAAGGACAAAACAAGGCCTTGAAATGCCAGCTGTGGACCACTGCAGACTGGAAGAAAGTCTTATGGACTGATGAATCCAAATTTGAAATCTTTGGTGCATCACTGATGCAGGGTGTTTGTACGTCATCGGGCTGGTGACAGGATGGTCCCTCAGTGTGTGACATCAACTGTTAGACATGGAGGAGGACGTGTGATTGTCTGGGGTTCTTCAACTGGAGGCAGAGTTAGTGACTGGCATTCTGAATCAAAAGGGTTATCACAGTTTGGATCTTATATCAGCAAAAGGTGCAGGCTACTTGGATGAATCAAAAATTTGAATAAAACTTTGTACACTTAATGATTCCTTGACTTATTTTTTTCATTTGCCATTGTTTATATGTTCTATGCGTCGAGTTCATGAAACATTAAGACATCAAACTGAATACATTTCCGTAAAAAATGAAACAACTGAGGTGCTCTAAAACTTCTGATTGCCAGTGTACTTCATTGGGACGTATAGAGAAATAGGAAAATCCAGTGGAGAACGTGCAAACTCAATAAGAGGAGCAACCTGGCTGAAATCTGAGAACTGCGTTGTGCTAAACCAACAACCTACCAACCCTGCCATGTGTGTTTGCTTTTAATTTTTTAATATTCTGTAGACTCTGAAAACTTTCAAGACAAGAAATATGTGTAGGCTCCATATAGCTATAGTTATTTTCCATCATACAATTTAACCTGTGCATTCATTTTCATAGACGTCATATGCCACAGGTGCAAAAAAATCCCCAGCCCAGTCTATGACCCTCTAAATTCATCATTCAGGAGAATGTCTACCACTTCATCTGATGTCCTTCCGTTACCCAATGAAACTTACTTATTTGATAGATCATATAAATGATAAAAAAAACCAGCAGCCCATACATTGACCTGTGCAGATCTTGCGGTTTGACATCTCCTAATACAGCAGAAGAAGCTTAAACAATACCCTCTTGTCTTGTCTGTGCCTACTGCAATTCTAAAACCATCTGTGCACAGCACCCTGAAAATCTACAGCTCGCTCTTCAAATAGAAACCTTTTACAAGAAGTCCGAGTAGAAACGGTTCACATTTTTTAAGTGTGTGTGACAGAATGGTAAGCCTGGTATTCTTCTTCTACACAGATTGGTTATCTTTAAGGGCTTATTTCATTTACTTGCTTGACAAAATAAAATTCAACCTATATATTTTGAACTTTTTGAATATTTCAAGTATTTCTGTCTTGTGTTCAATGTTGCTTAGACAGGCTTTGGCTCATGTATGTGTGTGTGTGTGTGTGTGCCTGCCTTGTTCAGAAATATCTGAAAGACCTACAAACTAAATGAAATATTCAGCTTCTATATATGAAAGTACAGAAACACACAAACTTCTAATGGAAAATACATATTCAGAAAATTAATGATGGATAATATGGAGTGTCTCATCAAAATGATAAATTACAAGTATTAACTCAATGGGATTAATAGAACAAAATATCGATCACCGTCCATTGAGTATCTTAGCCTTGTAACTTACAACACGTGCATATGAGCACAATGGGGGAGAATTAAAGAAACAACAAAATCACACAATGCTCAAGAATTCATTTATAAGGACATTAATAAAATTACATTTTATTTTAGTGAAAACTGAAGCAGCAGAACAATGTGTTTAAATAAAAATAACAATTACATGTATGATTTACACATCATAATACTGTATTACTAAGTTTATTAACGACTCACTAAATGAGCAATGAATATACGTAAGAACACAGAAACAGACCTGTACTTTATTATAATTTATTCCAAGTGCTTTAGATCAAATAAAAAGATTGTCAATCTAAACTGATATTTTCCTATCTGTGCTATCCTGCCTACTATTCTAAAATTGCTATCTATCTATCTATCTATCTATCTATCTATCTATCTATCTATCCTGCCAACTATACTAAAATTAATATCTATCTATCTATCTATCTTACATATTGCCATTCATGTATATCTATGTACTGTATATTTTAGCTATTATATAGTGCCTTTCACATATATCATATCTATATATCTATTATATAGTGTATTTCATATCTATCTATCTATCTATCTATCTATCTATTATAAAGTGCATTTCATATCTATCTATCTATCTATCTATCTATCTATCTTACATATTGCCATTCATGTATATCTATGTACTGTATATTTTTAGCTATTATATAGTGCCTTTCACATATATCTATATATCTATTAGTGTATTTCATATCTATCTATCTATCTATCTATCTATCTATCTATCTTACATATTGCCATTCATGTATATCTATGTACTGTATATATTTAGCTATTATATAGTGCCTTTCACATATATCTATATATCTATTATATAGTGTATTTCATATCTATCTATATATCTATCTATGTATCTATGTATTTATCTATCTATTATAAAGTGCATTTCATATCTACTTTATCTATCTATCTATCTATCTATCTATCTATCTATCTATCTATCTAT
>JANRMT010062816.1:9222084-9232767 GCA_026402145.1 Polypterus bichir lapradei | reverse complement strand
CTATCTATCTATCTATCTATCTATCTATCTATCTATCTATCTATCTACTTGTATCTGCTTGGATTTCTGAAACTTCTCAAAAATTGTAATTGCTCACATCATGTGCTGTCCTCTTGTGCACTTCTTTTTTTAGGATTAACTCACATTGTATTATAATTGGGCCATGCCAAGCATATGGATCAGCTAAAGTAACTTTAAAGAATGAACTGGAAGGATTCCAGGCAGCTTCCTTGAGAACATGCCATGATGCATTTACATCTCTACCAGTAAATGTCTTACAAGTGGTATAAATGAGATACCATTGGGGTCTGGACAGATTTTGTTATATATAAATTAGGGGTGTAAATTTAAAACAGTAGAAGAATATAAAGTGTAATTACAGAGTACTTTGAAGATTCTTATTGTAAATGTATAAACTCATTTGGCTGTTTATAAATAGAAATGTGATCCAAGATGTGCTGATTTTGAATGAGGATTCCTTATAGATACTCCAAAAGTGATGTCATGTTAACCTCACTGCAAAATTTGTCAGTTAAGTGCAACGCATGCAATTGTTGATGTGATGTTTAGGCTGGAAGTGATAAGAATAAAACGTACGTAGCATTTAAAAATTTCAGGTTTGGTTTAAAAATTATACATAGCCGCTTGAATACTGCATGAAAAAGACTCAATGAGTATTTTACTCTTTATAAATAATTCACAAGCATGTGTGTCAATACAAGGCCACAGCTGTGAAGGTTTCTTGATATCCAATTAATATACAAATATCATTAATAATGAAGCACTTCTAAGGCAAAAAACAAACCTTAACTTTCAAACTGTTGGTTGCTTGTTCAACAACATCAGTCACGGCTTGTAATTCTGCAGCAGAAATATATAAATTGTAGAAAAACAACATTAGAAATATTGCTGTATCCAACAGAGAAATTATTAATTCAGAGTTAAACAGTTCTCCCATGTCCCCTGTAATTAAATTAGAGGAGTTGAGTTAAACGGTTACATTTATTTTAAATCTGAGTGAAGTTTGGCAGATCTCAGCAGATCTTTCTCTTTTTCTCTCTCTCTCAGGCTGCATTTTATCTCTTTATCTCATGTTGGGGATGTTGCTTCCTTTTGGCATTTACACCAGACGTATAGCAGATGGATTTAAATGCTTTCTCAGTCAATGAATCCCAGACCTGATTAGATTCATTTTTTCAGTGAACATAAAAAAAAAAAACTTTTTAAAATAATATAAAAACACTTTGATAAAATCAGTGGACGCAAGGTTGGAAGGTTGCCAGTTCAAATCCCATAAATGCCAGAAGTGATTTCATTCCATTGGGCCCTTGAGCAAGGTCCTTAACCTGCAAATGCTCTGTCCTGGGTATGACGTTAACCTGTAGGCAGCCCTGCAAGCAGGTTCTTCAACTTACAGGCACTCCAGCCACCATCAAAAACCTCAAACTGTTCCATTCCTTTGAAACTAGTTTTGTGCTGAGGTGTCACCCATTGCATGGTTGCGCTTGGGTCCTAATTTGGGATCCTAAGGTGGTTCACCGTGTGGTGGGTGCGGCAATGCACTTTATCAGTCAATGCTCCTAAACTCTTGATAAAAGGATAAGTATTTGTGTGTTTGTGTATCTTTGTGGCCATCCATCCATTTGCTACATCTTTGTCATATTGTTAATCAGTTTCAGTTGCTTTGGTGTTAATGAAATTAACAACAGGTGTCCTAGAGGGGCAACAATGAGATGAGCCCCCAAAATAGGAATGAATTGTTTAACTGGTGGGGACCACTGACTTTTTTCCCTCCTCATCTGTTTTGTCACTCGTTTTTGTATTTGGCTACAGTCAGTGTCACTACTGGTAGCATGAGGCCATACCCAGACCCTACAGAGCTGGCACAGGTAGTCCAACTTCTCCAGGATGGCACATCAATACATGGCATTGCCATAAGGTTTGCTGTGTCTCCCAGCACAGTCTCAGGGGCATGGAGGAGATTCCAGCAGACAGGCAGTTCCTCTAGGAGAGCTGGACAGGGCCCCTCGTAGAGGGTCCTTAACCCATCAGCAGGACCCATGGTATCTGCTCCTTTGGGCAAGGAGGAATAGGATGAGCACTGCCAGAGCCTACAAAATGACCTCCAGCGGGCAGGCCACTGGTGTGAATGTCTCTGACCAAACAATCAGAAACAGACTTCATGAGGGGGGCCTGAGGGCCCGACGTTCTCTAGTGGGCCCTGTGTTCACTGCCCACCCGACACCGTGGAGCTCAATTGGCATTTGCCATAGAATACCTTGCAGCCTCCCGTTTACTTGAATCTGGCTGCAAAAACTTGATAAATAGTACAGTTGGGTACAGATTGGAGTCCAAAACAGAACTGCTTGGGTGAGGTAAAGATGGCGGGTTTATAGCAAGGCAGAGGAAGTGATGTCATCGGGGACTGGGACCGGAAATGATGTCATCACGGCCAGGCGGAATTTCCCGTAACTGATCTTCAGTGGAAAAAGAGAAAGAACTACTGCACTCTGCTACCCCCGGAATTACCCTCATTTGAGTCCTTTAGCTTCCTCCCATGTGCACGTGTGTGACTATATATATGTATATATATATATATATATATATATTTATATATATTGTGAAGGACAGCCGGGTCCCATGCCCGGCAGGGACGCCCCTGCTGCTTATGTTCCGGGGGAGCCTCCATGGACAGTCCAGTACCTCCCCCGGGACGCTTGGTGGCAGCCTCCCTGGCTGACGGTGTTTTCCCAACCACCCGCAGGGCTCCATGGGAGATGGAGTCCTCCACAGCTTGGTTGGGGCCCGGCGTGGCTGCTAGGGGGAGCTGCCTGCTTCCCACAGCCCGGCTGGACGAGCCTGCAGCCCCACCCGGAAGTGCAATTAGGACCAGGTGGTTAATCACCTGGAACGCTTCCGGGTGGGCTATAAAAGGGCCCAGCCACCACCACTCGGTGAGCCAGAGTTGGGAGGAAGAAGGAGACGAAGCTTGTCTGGGAGGAGTGGTGGAGCAAGGTGGAGATTTGTGAGTTTGTGCTTTGGGACTGTGTTTGGGCTGTGTGGCATGGGGAAGACGTGTCACACAGCTGAAGAAAAAATAAAGCCTGTGTGTTTTTGTACACGTGCCTCTGCGTGGTCTGTGCCGGGTCGGGCGATATATAGCGCCTTTTACAATATGTATATATATACACAGTGGAAGCTCGAGATACGAACACCTCTGTATACGAGAAATTCAAGATACGAGGAAAGTATGAGCGAAAAATTAAGATCTAAATATGAGCATTGGCTCGCGTAACAAGCCACGAGCCAGGCTGTGGGTATGCGTGACGCATTTCCCGATCCACCTCAACTCAGGGATTCACCCAAGCTGACGCTGCCAGCCCGTCAGCTCACTCAGTGTTCCTTGTTCTCCCATAGCGTGAGGATCTACGCGTTTGTGCGCTTGTGATTTCATTGTTTCGCTGTAGCAGTTCACCATATAAGCGTATCCAAAAATATCCCAGAAATGCAGACGGAGAATAGGAGGTGATTGCCCTCAAGAGGAGAGAGAGAGAGAGAGAGAGAGAGAGGCGCACGCGAGCGAGAGAGATAAGGAGAGAGAGAGAGAGACGCGTGCGCGAGCGAGAGAGATAAGGAGAGAAAGACGCGCACGAGAGAGAAGAACCATCAGCTCAGTTATGATCACATGATGCTCAGCAGACAAAGTGTATCCATACTACTCGTATTGCAAGACATCGCTCGTTTTATCAAGTCAAAATTAATTAAAAAATTTAGCTCGTCTTGCAAAACACTCGTAAACCAAGTTACTCGCAAACCGAGGTTCCACTTGTATATATTATTTATCAGTGTTATTTGTTAGGAAAATTGATTTTTATGTTGATATTTTTGGGGGTGCGGAACGGATTAACTGGATTTCCATTATTTTCAGTGGGGAAGTTTGTTCTAGATACTAGAAATTTGCTATACGAGCTCAGTGCTGGAACGAATTAAACTCATATCTCGAGGTTACACTGTATATATATATATATATATATATATATATATATATATATATACCGTATTTACACGTGTACCACGCGCACATTTTTTCCCGAAAATTAGCATTATAAAATCAGGTGCGCGTCATACACGAGGAAATGTAATTTTACTTCTTCTTCTGCTTCGGCTCGCTCGCGCTCTCTCTCTCTCTCGCTTGCTTGCTCTCTCTCTCTCTCTAAATGCTTCCTATACAATCACAACGCACGTCGTACACGGGGCAAAATGATTTTTGCGATTTTCTTTGTAAAAATTAGGGTGCGCGTCTTACACGAGGGCGCGTGGTACACGAGTAAATACAATATATATATATATATATATATATATATATATATATATATATATATAGAGAGAGAGAGAGAGAGAGAGAGACTATCTGTGCGGGTTGAAATCTAAGTAGTTAACGTAGACCTCAGAGTTCACATTGTATTGCACCATCTACTGGAATGTATTTTCTAATGCATGTCATTTCAATTGATGGCGCATCACAAATATTTATACTAATAAATACATTACTACAAATGTTTGTGATGCACCATCTTTTGGAATGACAAACATAGCAACAGGCATGCAGACATTTATCCTTTTATTAAGGTGGACTAGCTGTGCTATACATCTAGAGTTGGGTTGAAATCCAAGTAATCGGTGCTAAAAATCATAGGGGAGTCAGCATCGAAAGGCAGAGGACAAAACTCTTTGGAGAAGTGGAAATAGAGAGGATGAAGTATACTTTCGTGTTTGAGGCATTGTGATTGTGCTTACTTGTTTGTTAAAAGTTACAATATTTGAACATGTGATTGTCCTGGGTATGATACTGTCTAGGGTTTGGGGCTCAGTGGTGCCCCCTTCTGGTGACAAGATAAAAGTGATATACTTGGACAAATAAAACATCAAATTGACATGGTGTATTCATTCTCATAATCTAAAATAACAAACATGTAGAAAAGGTATGCACAACCCTATCTTTATACCCACTTCAGATCTACCAGATTAGATGTAGGTGTTTCAAATTAGGTGTCAGGGAGTGTGCAGGTGGGCCCCTGTTTTATTTAAACTGGAGGATCTGGTGTTCTGTTTGCTGTTGACGTGGGTGGCGTCATCATGTGAAAAATAGCAGGAATTGATGATCTGTTGTCATTAAATGAAATCTCCGTCTTTCTCCTTCCTCCTCTCTCTTCCTCTTTCCCTCCTGATCGTCCATCCATCCATCCATTATACAACCTGCTATATCCTAACTACAGGGTACCGGGGGACTGCTGGAGCCAATCCCAGCCAACACAGGGCGCAAGGCAGGAAACAAACCCTGGGCAGGGCGCCAGCCCACCACAGCCTCCTGATCGTTTAAATAGTACAGAGCCAGATGTAACTGAATGTGAACAGATGCTTTCCATCCTGGGCCTGTGGTCTCTCTCCCTCATCCATCCCCTCTGCACTTACGGGGACAACATTCATTGACGTACACATAACGAACAGTAAAAGGGATGATGGAAATAACACGCACTCAGCACACACATCGAAATACATTATTACTATGTAGCCCCGCTACAAGCTGTTATCAAAGTGCATGCGACTACCATCAGAAAGAGATTTCACAAATTTGACCTGTGTGCGAGGAGTGCCAGAAACTGTCCAGAAAGAACCTAAGAGCAAGATTACAGTTGTCATTAAACATCTAAGCACAAATCAGACGTTCTGGAGCAAAGTGCTTTAGAGAGATGAATCCAAGGCAGAGTTTCTTTGGCCAAAATAATAGTAGACATATTAGTTGTAAACCGAAGACAGAAGTTCAGGAAAAGAACCTCACATCAACTGTGAAGGATGGTGGTGGAAATGTTATGATTTGCTGCCTTAGGGTCTGGACAGCTCACAGTCATTGAGTCAAGGTAAATTGGGCCCTGACACGCTGAAACGGGCCGATCGCTACCACTCACCATCCTAACTGGAAGGCAGCTGATAAACAGGATAGGCCAATATGTCACCCTGCAGCGCCCCACCATACGCCCCCTCCTGAAATGTTCAGTTCAAACAGACAAATGAAATTTAGCTGGGAATGCCTCTCACCTTACACTCCAAATCGTACCCTTAGATCTTCAAATGAAGGTCTGCTTAGAATTCTAAGAGCTAAACTTAAAGGAAGTGGTGAGTTGGCCTTCTGCTTTTAGGCACCTAAAATCTGGAATAGCTGACTGATAGAAATTCGCCAAGCTAATACAGTGGAGCACTTTAAAAAACTGCTGAAAACACATTATATTAACATAGCTTTCTCATAGCTTCATTTTAGTGTAACCCTGATATTCTGTATATGCATTGAATTATAATTTTTATGTTGGCTCCGCAATCCGTACTAACCCCTGCTTTCTCTGCTGTTCTTTTTCTGGTTTTTCTGTGGTGGCAATCTGTGCCACCACCACCTGATCAGGGCACCATGCAGTCCCTCCATTGATGTCCACATGACCATCCTCATCAAATTCTTTCACGTAGAGCCTGAAAACCATGAGGACTGATTGAGATCATTGATGTTACATATAGGGTGGTCTAATTATGCAATTTGTATTAAGCTATAACTTATTAAGTTTATTACACAGAAAATCACCCGAAAAATCCCAGACCATCGAGACGTGTGCGAACTGATGACATGAAGAATTGTCTTTGCACCAAACTGGAATCATCCCCGCATAAATCAAAGTCATCCAGACGATCTGGATCTGCATAATTAGATCTAGACCACCCTGTAGAATGCCCAGTGGGGGGCCGGGTGGTCTCGTGGCCTGGGAACCCCTGCAGATTTTGTTTTTTGTTTTTTTCAGCCCTCTGGAGTTTTTTTGTTTGTTTGTTTTTTCTGTCTTTTGCTTATCAGCCCTTACTTTATTCTCTGTTACCTAGTATTACCTAATCTTATTTTTATATATATTTTTTTCATTCTTCATCTTGTAAAGCACTTTGAGCTACAGCATTTGTATAACGTCACATAGAAATACATGTTGTTGTTGTTGTTGTTATACAGTAAAAAAAAAAACAGCTATAAGGCAAAATCCATAAGCAAAGAGAAAAATATTATACAAAAAAGAAGGTCAAGAAGATGAAAAACAGCCACAATCCCTTTCCTGCCCCACCACCAACCCTATACGTCCAAATAAAAAATATATACAATGGAAAAATCACACCTCCCAGTCCCCTTCTGAAATTCACTCACAAGTCCAAAGTTCCAGCCAACTGTTAGCAGCAGGTGAATAAAGTGTAGAATGCCGGCCGACCCCAAACAGTCGAAGTTTTAACTGAAAAATGTTTTACAGTCAGTCTGCGCCATTGTAAAAAAAAATTCTTTGTGAGCTCACCTGAATCTGCTAGTGATAACGGAATACAACTTTCATGCTCCAGGAGTGAATCACCCAATTCTCCTAACAGACAGTTCTTTTTGGAGCTACAGAACCTTTTTCCATGGCCCGGGCAGATGCTGATCTGTTTAGTTGCTGTATATACTCGCGTATAAGTCGGGTCTTGAAACCCAAAAAATTGATCATAAAATCAGACCCCGACTTATACACCCATTCAAAAATACGTCACTTATTTTTTTTTTAACATCTTCTTACATCCTTCAGTCTCACTGTGGTATAGTGGGTCCACAGCTCGTTGAGCAAAGGCCATTTTAAATAAATAATCATCGCACCCGAAGCGGCTTCGTGAGGGGGGCATTGTGGCGAGCCGCGGGACGCTCGGGGTTGTGGGCGTTTCTCACCGAGTGCACAGGTGGGGAACTGCCCACATCCGTGATTGCTCGCGTGGCTAATGCTACAGCTGTGATGGCCCCTCGTCATTTAAAAGAAGCGCGAGTCGGTTTTGGGGAGGAAAAGAAAGAAAGGGAAGGAAACGGAGGTTGGAAGCAGGAAGGGGAGAAGCAGGTGAGACGCTAACGCAAACAGAAGAAGCACCGGACTTGTTGTTGTTTTAAAGACTGCTTCCCGTAGGAACATTTTAACCTCTGGTTTTTAAGGATTGTTTTTTTCTATTTATTGTTTTAACCTCCACGTTCTTTTATTGGATTATTTGTTGAACTTTTTGGGCATCACTGCACTTTATTTGAATACCTGTTTTTGTTTTGATTGCTGACTGTTTTAAATAAAAGCACTGTTTCACTTTCAGCCTTCCCCTTGCTTGAATTATTTGCCTTCACTGACTAGCTCATCGGTAACATTACCGACGGTGTTGGGTTCAATAGCTTCCTAAATAGCAATGGGAGTGTGGAGCCAGAACCCGCATCGTCACACTCACATCAGTTTCTCAGACACATCGAATTTTGTTGCAGCAGCACAGTTACCAATTCCTTTCACCACTTCAACGACTTTTAATTTAAAACCAGCTTCATATTTTCTTCTGATCAAACGCTCCATCGTTGATGAGCGATGCTCTTGCGATAAAGGTGTATGAGGGTGTGAGATACAAAAAACACAAAACAGTGCAAACATCGCTTCAGAATATTTTGAGTATTACCGTGTGGTCACGTAGGCACAATACATAGAAAAAAAAGGCCGTGTGCTCCGTGGTTACTCCCTCAGGTGGGCGTTAGCATATCATAATCTCTTGGACCAATAGCGGGAATTTTCTGCATGCGACTTATACGACCAACGTTATAAAATACCAGCAATTATACGGTAAAATCAAACCCTGACTAATCCCAGGGGGAGAACTTAAATGCAAGTACAGTATATACGGTAGATCTTTTCCGTATTATATTTTCTCAATAGTTTCCTCCTTCCTTTTTGAAAAACGTCACGGTTTATGCAAATTTCCCAAGAGAAACAAAAGAAATGGATGTCCCACCTTCCGGGGAGTCACTGTCAATCATTGTCCATATGGGCTATCCTAATACCCACACGAGCAAACCAGACAGACAGCCGAAAACACCTAACATCTTTTATGTGGCAGCGCTACAAATGATGCCCATTTGTGTATTTATTTATTTATTTAAAGAGCTTCTCTAAAAAGCTAAATTTATCCCTAAGGACAAGTAAAGTTCTATCTATTGCCACACACGTGCACCTTGGGGACAGCTTAAAGGCTCTGGGTGTTGTAATTCCTCACCAAAACCACATGGTGGCGCTGCATTCTAACACCTCTTCTCTTCCTTCCTGTGCAGACTGGAAGATTGACAACCTCATTACCTCCGACATCACTTCCAGTCTGTCCACCTGGACCCGCCTCTCCCTGCCTGGCCTGAATTTAAACAGAAGTGTCGCCATCTTGGATAGTCTGATCTGAGACTCACACCCTTAGAGATGTTTTTTTTTTTTTTTTGCTGAAAAGCTTCTTCATATTTTTGCCTTTACAATATTCAGGGTAGAGGTGTCTCCCCAAATCTTTGTCTTGTCCTCTTTTAGGTTCACTGACAAAAGCACGATAGACATATGAGCGCCGACAAAACCGCGACGCACAAATGAGCGCCGACAAACTCGCTAACTGGTTTTCGACAAATTTGCGCCGACAAAATCGCCACGACAAAATTGCGAGAGAGGCCAAGAGAGTGGGACGCGTACGTGCGCATTATGTGCTGCAATTCTTCCTACATATGCAGGGCGTGATCTTAAGGACTATCTGCGTGCCGTGTCTCATAATATTGACTTCTAAAATAAACATTATTATATATGCTTTAAACCAGTAATTCATATTTAATGAAACTTTCGCGATTTTGTCAGCGCGATTTTGTCTGCGCAATTTTCATGCCGCGTTTTAATGGGCGCTATTTTGTCGGCGCTCATATGTCTATTGCGCAAATGTCGGGTCACACCTCTTTTACACTGTCCATCCATTATCAAACCCGCCATATCCTAACTACAGGGTCACGGGGGTCTGCTGGAGCCAATCCCAGTCAACACAGGGCGCAAGGCAGGAAACAAACCCCGGGCAGGACGCCAGCCCACCGCAGGGCGCGCACACCCACACACCAAGCACACACTAGGATCGCCAATGAACCTAACCTGAATGTCTTTGGACTGTGGGAGGAAACCCACGCACACACGGGGAGAACATGCAAACTCCACACAGGGACACCCACTGTGCCACCATGCCGCCCCTCTTTTACGCTATCTAAATGAAATTCTGTTTAAATATAGCATGGCAACAAAGGACTAACAAGATCATAGTGAATCGTAAATTGAATGCAATTATCATAGTAATTCAATAAGGAAAATAGTAGTTAGTACAAAACAAAAGTTAGATAGCGTCATGGACGTGCGCATTGGAAACAGCTTAAAGGCTTAGGTGGTGGTAATTCTCCACCAAGGCAGGAGATGGCGCTGTGTGATAGCAATCTCTCTTCTCCCGCTTCTACAGAAAAGAAGACTAACACTGTTCCATCCCTGACGTCACTTCCAGGGCCTATCCACCTAGATCAGCCTCTTCCTCCCAGACGGCCTGAAATCGGGAGGAACCGCCATCTTGGGCAGTCTACCTGAGACAGTAGTTGGGTTGACTTCCTTTTTTGCGTTGTACACTCGTTTTCTTTACATTCAATTGTTCTAATTATACGGGGTTGGCCGTAAGTTGCCCCAAATCTTTGACATTGTTCTTCTTATTCATCTATACTAATAAAAGGCAAAGCCCTCACTCACTCACTCACTCACTCACTCACTCACTCACTCACTCACTCACTCA
>JANRMT010062816.1:9211872-9222074 GCA_026402145.1 Polypterus bichir lapradei | reverse complement strand
TCACTCACTCACTCACTCACTCACTCACTCACTCACTCACTCACTCATCACTAATTCTCCAACTTCCCGTGTAGGTAGAAGGCTGAAATTTGGCAGGCTTATTCCTTACAGCTCACTTACAAAAGTTAAGCAGGTTTCATTTCGAAATTCTACACGTAACGGTCATAACGGTCGATAACGGTCGACAACGTCCGCCATGTTGAACTTTCTTATTTATGGCACCATCTTCACGAAATTTGGTAGGCGGCTTCCCTGCGCTAACCAAAACCGATGTACATACTTATTTCGGTGGTATGACACCACTGTCAGCCGCCATATTGAACTTTCCAACGTCACTAATTCTCCAACTTCCCGTGTAGGTAGAAGGCTGAAATTTGGCAGGCTCATTCCTTACAGCTTACTTGCAAAAGTTAAACAGGTTTCATTTTGAAATTCTACACGTAACGGTCAGAACGGTCGATAACGGTCGACAACGTCCGCCATGTTGAATTTTCTTATTTATGGCCCCATCTTCACGAAATTTGGTAGGCGGATTCCCTGCGCTAACCGAAACCGATGTATGTACTTATTTCGATGGTATGACGCCACTGTCGGCCGCCATATTGAACTTTCCAATGTCACTAATTTTCACAATGTCCGCCATGTTGAACTTTCTTATTTATGGCCCCATCTTCACGAAATTTGGTAGGTGGCTTCCCTGCGCTAACCAAAACCAATGTACGTACTTAATTCAGTGGTATGATGCCACTGTCGGCCGCCATATTGAAGTTTCCAACGTCACTAATTCTCCAACTTCCCGTGTAGGTAGAAGGCTGAAATTTGGCAGGCTCATTCCTTACAGCTTACTTACAAAAGTTAAGCAGGTTTCATTTCAAAATTCTACGCGTAACGGTCAACAACGTCCACCATGTTGAACTTTCTTATTCATAGGTAGAAGGCTGAAATTTGGTACTTATTTCGGTGATATGATGCCACTGTCGGCTGCCATATTGAACTTTTCAACGGTCTTTGTTACTTATGGGCCCATCTTCAAGAAATTTGGTACGCGGGTTCCCAACGCTAACTGAATCCTACTTACGTACATATATACGTCCATAGCCTGCAGCTCGGTCACCGTGTGAGGCGGCGTTGGGTCCCCCATCCCAACGCCTCCCACGTTGTTGGCTGCTTGCCTATATAAGGCCGTCTGTCGCTCCAGTCTCTACATTCCCTTCCTTGCTTCGCCACTGTATTCACGTCTCCCTGCTGATAACTACAGCCTTTTTATTTAATCCACGGCTTCTCCGCTGTTTTATTGTTCATTTATTACGATTATAGTTATTGTATAAGTATTTTAGACTTACTTTACATTGTTCAGGTACCCATTTCCTTTATCATTCCAACCGTACCCCCATTAACATGTCTATCGAGGTAATCACCAACGAACAAAGAACTGTCACTTACCAAGTGGTTTCCATGCCCGGAGATGGCACCTGCCTTTCCATTCTCTTTGTTACATATTGCACAGCCATATCAGGCTCACTATTGATATCCGGAGGAACATTGTGTCTTATGTATTGAATGACTGGGACAGGTTCAAGGTGTGGACTGATGACGGTACAGGAGATAATTATACTACACAGGAGCACTAGAAGAGTGAAATGCTTAAGTGTACTGAAATGGCCAAATATTTTACACCTTTGGACAACCGCCAATGCCTCTTAAACATCTTAGCTTCACAGGTGACGATTTCAGTAGTGGACACTTTGTTTAGAAATGTTTAAACTCTCAAAAGCTGGATGTGAAGTTATCAATGAAACTGGTTGTATACTTACAACGCTTGACAGATGCCGAATGTCTCTTCAACACAAGTCCTACAAATACTGTCGTAACTGAAACAAACCATGAAACTCAAACCGATTATGACAGCAGCAATCCAAGCTGTGAGATTTGAAACAAGATTACTGTTCACATGGCCAACTGTACGTTGCATGCTCAAGAGTAGGCTCAGCGCACAGCTACAGCTTGGTCATATTGCAACTGGAGGGCCGAACTGACAACGTGGCATACAAAGAGATCTTTAACAAATAATTATTGCTATATTTTCCCTCAGTTTAAAAAGGTTTAATTTTCTTCATAATAAAAATTTTAAGGCAGTACTTCACCGCTGCGAAGCGCGGGTATTTTGCTAGTTATTAGATATTAGGAACAATACCTCTGGTTTTGAGTTCAAATGGCTTGCCTCCTTTAAAACACTCACAATCTTCTTCCAGCTGCCAAAAAAATGAATCGACAGCTGGGCTTTTCATATTTGTCTGCCTCCTCTTCCTCTTCCTTTTCCTCGGTAGACTCTGGTCCTTCACAGTTATCTACTACTTCATCTTATTTAGATTAATGTGTCACCCAATCAGTCAGAGAACATCTGACCCCTTTACCTCAGCGACTGGACTAACATCAAGGAAAAAGCGTGTAACGTTCCAGTGATTAAGATCTCTTCAAAAGCTTTGACTGCTGATGAAGTTTCTGTTCTCTCCGAGGGTCTTTCCTATGTCTTAAGTCCATTTAAACCACACATTGAGTTATTTAATTTCTTTAGAAAAATCTACATAAGGCTGAAAGCAAGAATAAAATCATTGGAGACATTGGGAAAACCTTAGGGTGACCGAAATTAACTGTCTGGAATATCATGAAGAAGAAAGAACACACTGGTGGGCTCAGAAATCACAATGGGACTGGTAGGCCAAGGAAGACCTTTACTGCTGATGACAGAAGAATCCTCACTATGGTAAAGAAAAAGCCCCCAACACCTGTCTGACAGATCAGAAACAGTCTTCAGGGGGATGTGTGTGTGTGTGTGTGTCAGAGATGACTATCAGCAGAAGATGTCATGAACAGAAATACAGAGCAGGTGCCATCTTAACGTATGGGTATGCTGGGCAGTTACCCGGTGACAGATCGAAAACAGTCTTCAGGGGGATGTGTGTGTGTGTGTGTGTGTCAGAGATGACTATCAGCAGAAGATGTCATGTACAGAAATACAGAGCAGGTGCCATCTTAACGTATGGGTATGCTGGGCAGTTACCCGGTTGCCCCACGAGCTTAGTTGCCCCTTTCTAATCTATGTATGTTGTGACTTGCTGAGTGGTTGTGTAGGTAGGGGCCCCAGTGCACTGCTTTAGTTAGCCACAATGACAGGACGGCCAGATTACAGTTTGTGAAGAAAGGACTTAAAAGAGCCTGCAGAATTCTGGGAAAATGAGACAAAGACGAACCTCATCAGAGTGATGGCAAGAGCAAAGTGTATAAATGAGAACGAACTGCCCAAGATCCAAAGCAGATCATCTCATCTGTTAAACATGGTGGGGCAGGGGATTCTAAGACTTGGGCATGTATGGCTGCCACAGGTCCTGACACACTTCTCGTCTACCAAGATGTGTGGTAGACAGTAAGATTTTAGGGACCTTCAAAACTCGACTTCTTCTATTTTGGAAGAAATAAGTGGACAGGACTGGCGAGCCTTGTTGGGCTGAATGGCCTGTTGTGGTATAGCAGGTCAACAGTTCGTTGAGCAGAGGCCATTTTAAATAAACAATCACCGTTCTCGTGGCAGCTTAGCGTGGGGGCGTTGGGCCGCCCATAGCAAGCCACGGGTGATCTGCGGTGTGGGCGTTTCTCACCGAGTGCACAGGTGAGGAACTGCCCACATTCGTGATTATTCCCGTGGCTAATTTGTAACAGCTGCTATGGCCCTTCGCTAGATAAAAGAAGCGCGAGTCGGTTAAGGAGATCAGAAAAAGAGAGAACAAGAAAGGAAGAGAACGGAGGTTACAGGGAACGAGGAAGCAGGCGAGCAAATCGGTGCAGGAGGAAGCGGGCAAGTGCTCACAGGCAGCTGAAGGCAGCCTGGGTGTTTGGCCAACACCTGGGAGAAGTGGTTGTGGTCGTCCCCTCAGAAGTTTGTTTTGAAGGGTGGGAGTGACCGGGAAGGTGCAGGACTCTCCGCGGAAGTTAGCGGGAGTCGGGACTTGGAACGCGGTGTCCCTAACGTGAGAGCCTTGGCCATTAAGGGATTCCCAAGTCACTGTCCGGAGGAGCCGACCGGAGCCAAGGATCGGTGAGGCAACTGACAGCAGTAGCAGGAGTAGGAAGAAGGTCAGCTGCAGAGTGCGCGTCTCCCTTGTTGCAGGGCCCTGATGGGTGAAGCAGGAGAGACGCTAGTTTTAAAAGAAGGCACTGGGTTTGTCAGTTGTTTTTAAAGACTGCTTCCATGAGAAGATTTTAACCTCGTCGTTTTTAAAGGATTGTTGTTTTTTTTCTATTTATTGTTTCTACCTCCACGTTTTTCTTATTGGATTATTTATTGAACTGGAAAGCACTGCACTTTATTTATTGAACACTTTTGTTTTGATGATTGTTTTTTAATAAAAGCACTTTTATACCATCCCTTTGCTCAGTTGTTGTTGCCTTCACTGACTAGCTCATCGGTAACATTACCGACAGTGTTGGGTTGAAGGGCTCCCGAATAGCGATGGGAGCGTGGAGCCTGAACCCACATCGTCACACCTGTTCTCGTCCAGAGTGTTCTATTGTTCTAATGATCCAGACCTGACAGGGACACACTTCTCAGGTAGCCAGGATGTGTGCTGGGGGTGGGAATACCTGGAGAAGTTGGCTATAAAAAGCAGTTCCATCAGCTTAAAATATACAGGGTGGGCCATTTATATGGATACACCTTAATAAAATGGGAATGGTTGGTGATATTAACTTCCTGTTTGTGGCACATTAGTATATGTGAGGGGGGGGACTTTTCAAGATGGGTGGTGACCATGGTGGCCATTTTGAAGTCGGCCATTTTGGATCCAACTTTTGTTTTTTCAATAGGAAGAGGGTCATGTGACACATCAAACTTATTGGGAATTTCACAAGAAAAACAATGGTGTGCTTGAATTTAACGTAACTTTATTCTTTCATGAGTTATTTACAAGTTTCTGACCACTTATAAAATGTGTTCAATGTGCTGCCCATTGTGTTTGTGTTAACAAACAAAACCACCGCTATTGGTCTGACACTAACCCACATTGGATAGATCCCTCCAAGACTGTTGGAACAAAAAAATTGATGGTATGGTGTGGTATATGGGGTACAAAGATAGTGGGGCCATTCTTCATCAATGGAAACCTCAAGGCCACTGGATATGTGAAATTGCTAAATGATGATGTGTTTCCCTCTTTATGCACTGAAGCTGGCATGTTCCCCGAGTTTTTCCAGCAAGATGGTGCACCACCACATTATGGGTGTCAGGTCCGAGCATTCCTAGATGAACAGTTTCCTGGAAAGTGGATTGGTCGTCGTGGGCCAGTTGAATGGCCCCCAAGGTCTCCCGATCTGACCCCCTTAGACTTTTATCTTTGGGGTCATCTGAAGGCAATTGTCTATGCTGTGAAGATACGAGATGTGCAGCACCTGAAACTACGGATAGTGGAAGCCTGTGCTAGCATTTCTCCTGCGGTGTTGCTATCAGTGTGTGAAGAGTGGGAGAAGAGGGTTGCATTGACAATCCAACATAATGGGCAGCACATTGAACACATTTTATAAGTGGTCAAAAACTTGTAAATAACTCATGAAAGAATAAAGTTACGTTAAAACCAAGCACACCATTGTTTTTCTTGTGAAATTCCCAATAAGTCTGATGTGTCACATGACCCTCTTTCTATTGAAAAAACAAAAGTTGGATCCAAAATGGCCGACTTCAAAATGGCCACCATGGTCACCACCCATCTTGAAAAGTTTCCCCCCTCACATATACTAATGTGCCACAAACAGGAAGTTAATATCACCAACCATTCCCATTTTATTAAGGTGTATCCATATAAATGGCTCACCCTGTACATTGAATGCAGGGCAGGGGATTCTAAGGCTTGGGCATGTATGGCTGCCACAGGTTCTGGCACACTTCTCTTCTCTTCTTTGAAGATGGAACTGCTGATGGCAGACACACAATGAATTCTGAGGTGTATAGAAACATCTGATCTGCTCAGGTTCAAGTCAATGGTTCAAAACTCGCTGGACGGCGCTTCATCCTACCACAAGATAATGACCCAAACACAGGGCTGGATTAAGACGAAATTGGGCCTCATGCTGCAGCGCAAAAAAGGCCTATTTTTTCTCGGCATTGGTGCCTGTGCATTCGACGCTCACTATACATGCGCACTCAGACCGACTAAGGAGCCTTAATTGTTTGCGACGCAACCAGCCGGACTTTATTGAACATGAATAATAATAATGACGTAGTATCGTAACAATTTAAGATTAACATCAAACTACGTAACATCAACATTCAATAGCAATTGTCTGAAAAGTGCACTTAATTCAGAAAACCTAACAATGAAATACACTAAATTTCACAATTCTCTTACGAAACAGAGTAAGAAAAAATGAATTTGCAGAGACATTGCATCAAAGTGACTCAGTTCAGGCTCTTGAGGGTAAAAATTTGTCCACAATTTAAATTTCATAATAGACCAGAATCCTGTCGAGGATTTTACAAATTCTAAACATCCATGCCGGGCCCGTGGGCCGGCTTTTAGTTTTGCCTTTACAGATAACCATTTAAATAGCCATCAATTTTTACCGTACAACTAACTTTCAAGGTGAAAAATTTACTACGTGGCACTTAGCGAACAATAATAAAGTGGCAAGAATCCCTAAGATATTGCAAAAAAACGCAGCTAAATTACTAAATAAACTGTTTAATGTAAAATTGATAGCATTAACTTGAAATCTTCGGTTAACAATAAAACAACGACGTTATAGTTACGTCACAGCACAAAGAACAAAAGTAACTGTATAATAAGGAATGTTGTGTGTAGGCGTCCGAAAGTCGGACTCCAAATTTCATTCTAAGAATTATTTTGAGGTTAATATAGCAAAGGAAAACTGTTCAGCTTCCGGAAAATTCTCGTCTGTTTTCATCTGGGCCTATTTCAGGAATGAGCCTAATGCTGCAGCATCAATAACACCCACCTTAAATGGCCCTGCCCAAACACACTGCTGAGGTAGCACAGGAGTTTATCAAAATTAAAAAATGGAAAATTCTTGAATGGCCAAACTAGTCACCTGATTCAAATCCAAGTGAGCAGACCTTCCATATGCAAATGATAAAACCTAAGGGGACAAGCCCCCCAAAACAAGCAGGAGCTGAAGATGGCTGCATTAGAGGCTTGACAGAGCATCACCAGAGAAGACCCTCAGGACCTGGCGACGTCTATGAACTAAATATGACAATGGCTTTAGTAGACCTGCCATTGCTGTGTCCCAAACATTATGGTGCCCTGAAATGGGGGACCAGGTAGATATGTTCAAATCCCCTTCAATGAAGGTCTACAATGTCCAATTTAGTGACATCTGAATTGTTTGATTTTCAATTTTAAACTGTGGAGCACAGGGGGAAATTAAAGAAAAATGTGTCTTTGTCCCACACTTTTTGGAGGCCACTATATGTGTCAGGAGTAAATACCACTTTAAAAACAATTAAAAATGAAGCCCAACTAAGTATGTGAGACATTAATCAGTGTATAGACACAGTTATTAAAGACCAGTTAATGTGAGAGTGAATTTTTACGCCTTATTCCTAGTTTTTCCTGCAGCCTTTTCCTTAAAGCCAAGTAAATCTCATAAAAGTCCAAATCTGTTAACACTGGGAGAAAGCTTCTCATTAAAATGAAACCAGATGTGGTTTATAAATGGATGAGTGAAATGTGGAAGAGATGTATTCAGGATTAAAAGGAAAACTGCCTTTGAGCCTAAAGAGAAAAACCTTTGACCAATTTACAGTCTATCTGTAAAACCCTACATATGTGAAGAATGAACTTGAAGGCCTCTAGTTTAACAGGATGGATGGATGGTGCGAACATTGGATAAATAAAAACCATCAAGCGCACTGGAACAGGAAAGATAGGATTCATTAAACAAGAGCTCATCATGTAGAGAAAAATCTCCATAACCTTTGGGGGGGAGTGGATGTCATCTGGTAGACCCAAATTGGAGACAAACCCCGCGAAGACGGAGGGAGAATGGTGGGCTCTGTCAGTACGGCCGCGGCTATGCAAATTAATTACTCCAGACAGCCTTTATAGAGAAGCCCAAAGAAAAAGCATTTCACAGCGACATATTGTCACGGTTTACTTCTTGGGGGAAACGTGTTGGAGTCACAGGGGTGCCCTTTCTTTTTGTGAGACGCCTGGAAGTACATCATACAGGAAAGGCCCCCAGAAGGGAAACTAGAAAAAAGGATAAGTCTGTCAAAAACAAAAAGGCTGTTGTGAGATGACTGCGCCTCCATTCAGATCATAGTGAGCAGTGAGCTCAGGGAGATGGTAGCTCATAATACTTTTCAGGAAGGGAATGTACAAGAACTTGGGGGTCCACATCAGTGACAGTCTGGACTGGTCACATAACACAGAGGATCTGGTGAAGAAAGAGCAGATTAGACTCCTTTTTCTTAAGAGACTGTGTTCCTTTAATGTGGGTAATGGCATTCTTCACGTCTTCTATAACTCCGTGACGACCAGTGCAGTGTGATGAGCTGGTAACATCATTTTAAGAGAGGCCCACCAAATCCATCCATCCATCCATTATTCAACCCGCTATATCCAAAACACAGGGTCATGGGGGTCTGCTGGAACCAATCCCAGCCAGCACAGGGAGCAAAGCAGGAACAAATCCCGGGCAGGGCGCCAGCCCACCACAGGGCACACACACACACACACACCAAGCATACACTAGGGACAGTTTTAGGATCGCCAATGCACCTAACTTGCATGTCTTTGGACTGTGGGAGGAAACCGGAGTACCCAGAGGAAAACCACGCAGACACGGGGAGAACATGCAAACTCCACGCAGGGAGGACCTGGGAAGCGAACCCGGGACTCCTTACTGCAAGGCAGCAGCGCCACCTTGCCGCCCCATGCAAATATAGATTATACTAATTACTAAATACAGAATCTCTCTATATATCGCCAACCACCAAATCAGCAAGCTAAATAAAAGGGCAGGCTCAGTAATGGGATGCATTCTGGGCCCCCTGGAGGTTGTACAGGAGGAAAGAATTAAAACAAAACTGAATACCATTATGAACAATGCTACACATCTTCTCTCTGACACACCAACATTGAGGACTTCCAGACAACAAATTATTCAGCGGAAAGGTGTTAAGAAATACCAGGGCAACTGTACCTGCCACATTTTTTTTCTTTTTAGTCATTCTGATGTAGTTATGAGAGGGACTTGTTGATTGTCTTACAAAGAACACAAAGAACGATAGACACTTGGAATAAGCTACCAATAAGTGTGGTAGACAGTAAATATAGGGACTTTCAAAACTCGACTTGATGTTATTTTGGAAGAAATAAGTGGACAGGACTGGCGAGCTTTGTTGGGCTGAATGGCCTGTTCTCATCCAGATTGTTCTAATGATCCAGACCTGACAGGAACACACTTCTCAGGTAGCCAGGATGTGTCCTAGGGGGGAATACCTGGAGAAGTTGGCTATAAAAAGCATTTCCATCAGCTTAAAATATACATTAAATGTTCCAAAAACATTTGGAATGGCTTTGAATAGCTGCTAACAAATGACAGTGCGTATAAATTTCACAGACTTTATGGGGGGAAAAAATCAATTAAATGTGAAACTGATCAATTAAACAATCTGTATTAATAAATAATAAGGAATTTAATAAGTAAAAATAAAACTTTGAAAAAACAGCAAAGTCGGTGCATAAAAAGTAAAGAAATATTCTACAGAGGAATTCACTGCACTGCATTCACATACACAATATATCATAAACCATGTCAGATTGTCAAATAAGAAAATTACAAAAAAAAAAAAGAAGGAACATGGAGAGCAATAAGAGCAACTCATTTGTCACATACAGCTTCATAAAGGAGCCCTAATAGGGGAGACATGATGGATTAGTGCATTATTTACATGGAGCTGCTGGAAGCTGATGTCTGATTTCTGTGTTGCACAATCTACGCTTTATTGTGTCAGATTTAAAAATTCCATATAGTTACATTTTGAAATGAAAAATAAAAAAAAGTCACTGAGCTGAATGTAGGACAGAAGCCCATATTTGCATAACTTTTGCAAAAAATCAACTCGAGATTTCCAAAATACTGTGATAGATAGATAGATAGATAGATAGATAGATAGATAGATAGATAGA
>JANRMT010062816.1:9201631-9211862 GCA_026402145.1 Polypterus bichir lapradei | reverse complement strand
TAGATAGATAGATAGATAGATAGATAGATAGATAGATAGATAGATAGGAAAGGAGCTACATAAAATCAATATTGATTGACAGATACTGTATAGAGATAAGAAGGGAATTGTCTAATAGACAGGTACAATGTATAAAGGAAAGGAGATATATACAATTAAGAGTGATTGATAGATGTAGAGATGCAAAAGGCACTATGTAAGATATATTGAAATATAGGACACTATATTATAGCGAGTGTAGCTGTGTTTTCCCAAAATTACCAAAGTTCATCAGCTCTAGCATAAAAAATGGGATTCAACAAAAGCATGGCGTACTTAAATGATTCCACAGACAGAATATCTTTGTTTTTAAAAGTTTTAGTTAAAATTCAAAGTAAGACAGTTCACACAAAAAAAGGGAAAATTGAAATAGCAAAAAAGAAAGTTCTTGTTAAGAAAAGTTCTGTTCAAAGGTTAAATCTTGTTACATTTTAAATCATTACAAATCACTTCAAAACGTTTCTGAACCATTTCAAAACGGTCAAAAAAGTGTATGCCTATCCCATTTCTAAGCTGAAAATGGGTCTTTGAAATCCCCGTGTATTGGGACCAGTTCTAAACAACTGACATAATTAACACACTATCTCAGTTATAGCAAGAAAGTTCTATCTCATAATAACTCACAGGGGGAAGAGACTACACCGTTGTCTAAGACTATGAAAGAATTTTATATTCTATTCAAATTAAGCACACTAATATGAGTTTAACTCAAAGCTTTTAACTTTCTAAGATTGGCTCTTACAAATAGATAGATAGATAGATAGATAGATAGATAGATAGATAGATAGATAGAGAAAGCAAAGGAAATGCAAGCCAAGAAGGGTTTTCTTAAAAAGGCTACCCAAGGCTAACAAGTCCAGTCCATAACCAAAAATAAAAATTGAAAAACAAGCATAAAAAAACATCCAAACCATGTATTCCACGTAGTACTTACTCAAGATGATGCTAACGCTCCAACAATCAATGAACCACTGAAGGACCAACTCCTTGGCCTCAAATAGATAGACAGGGGGTGGTCCCTCAGCAGTTATGTCAGGCTGGCCCCGCCTCTAAGGGAACCACCCTCAAAACACAAGAGACCTGGGAAAATACAGAATACATAAGTTCTGAATAATAAATAAACATAACAATATAAACACAATTTGCACAATAACAAAAACATATGAGAATATAGTAAATTAACAACAAGATAAATAACCATAGAAAGAAAAATAAACATAGGCCAGAGAATTAGCCCTGGCTGTAACATAACATCTGTTCTAATTTGTAGGTCTTCTCTGTTCTCCTCCTACTCCTCTGCTTTGGACACATTCCATTGGCTTCCGGTTGCTGTAAGGATTCAGCTCAAAACTCTTGTCTGTGTCCTGAGATGCTGTGAATGTTTTTGCTCCTCAGTCTCTCCATATGTCCCTTTGAGAAGTCTCCATTTTGTCTCCTCACTGTCCCTACACTTGCCAGATGTGCCAACACTAGACAGTGCTTCTCTGTTTGTGCTCTTAAGCTGTGGAATGATCTCCCTTTGGCTACTCAAACTGCTCCCATTTTGCTCCTGATTAGGCATCTTTTGAAAACGCACCTCTTGATTGAATATTTTGGAACTGCTTAGTTTCTCTTCTACCGGAGAGCAGCTGTTGTATTGACTTAGACTTTAGGGTACTGAGTTGTGTCTTAGTTTAGTTGCAGGTTTAATGGTATAATAGTAGTAGTTGTACTCCCCCTTGCGTGGTTTTGATCTTGTTCTTTGTTGCTTTTGATTCTTACACCTTCTCATTATATTGTTGAATATATTAAAACTTGCTTTGAAAGTTGCCATGAATAAACTGAAGATAGCAAATAGTTTATGCATTGTTTTAACAGCATGGCTCTGGAGGGGGCCAAAATGTCATGTGTTGGTCTGTAATCACTTTTCAATTTCACTGTATATGACAATACTAATACTACTACTGCTGTTATAAGCTCCACTTCTCATCCTACCCCTCCCTTCATTAATCTGCCAAAGTGTTACATATGAATACAATACAATAAAATACAATTTATTTTTGTATCACCCAAAATCACACAAGAAGTGCCATAATGGGCTTTAACAGGCCCTGCCTCTTGACACCTCCCCAGCCTTGACTCTCTAAGAAGACAAGGAAAAACTCCCAAAAAAATGAAAGAGAGACCCCTTTCCAAGTAGGTTGGGCATGCAGTGGGTGTTTAAAAAAAAAAGGTGTAAATACAATACAATAGACAGAACAGAACACAAGAAATCCTCAATATGATACAGTATAATAGTGCAATAGAAATATTGCAAGAATGATATCAAAAGCTATAGTTAGATTTGTATGAGACTCCCTTTTAAAAAGTGTTGGTTATTTTCACCCATTTCGCCTTTAGATGGCACTAGAAGGCCATGTTCTCAATTTCAAACAATACAGAAATTCCCAAAAGACTTCCTTGTTCTTGCCTCATTGTCAAGCTGGTCTATCTTTGAAATCGGATCAAATGTCACTGCGCTTACAATCATTTATAAATATTTCCTAAAATAACTGTCAATGCTATCTTTAATCTGGTAAAGTTCTCTGCTCTTTTTGTATTCATATGTGTGTACATTCAGACTGACAATGAACACATTGCATATAGCCTAAAAATGTTCCAAATAGAACAGTGAAAGATTAAATGGTCAATACCTGAAAAGACTGCACAAAAGACTCTGTTACTGGTTAAGCAGTTTATTATGTGGGAAGGATGATTGTACCTCATAGATTGAATTCCGAGTTACTTTTTATGTTTTGAATATAACATGGTTTGCATAACATTCCTACGCCTGTTTAATCCAAATATGGGTCATGCGTGCTGGAACCAACTCTTGCCACATTGGACACAAGAGGGGATCCAACCCAGGATAGGGCACCAGCCCATCTGAACGTCCTTTGATGTGCACACTCACACAGGGACAACTTAATGTCGACAATAAACCTTAACATTCACATCTTTCGGGACGTTGTAGGTAAACCATCCATCCATCCATCCATTTTCCAACCCGCTGAATCTGAACACAGGGTCACGGGGGTCTGCTGGAGCCAAAGGGAAACCAGTGAACCTGAATTAAAATCCACAGAAACACACACACACACACACAGAACATACTGCCTCCATGCAAACCGCAACTGAACACAGGATTGAAATCTAGGATGTTGCATCCGTGAAGCAACAGTGCAATCTATGGCACCACTATGCAGCCCCAAGTTCAAATACGATACAACCTGTTTTTGTATAGCGCTCTGCACTGAGTGTAGGCACAGAATGTGGTGAACAAATTCTCAAGTAAAATGCAAATATAGTCAGTCAGTCAGTCATCTTCCAACCCGCTATATCCTAACACAGGGTCACGGGGGTCTTCCGGAGCCAATCCCAGCCAGCACAGGGTGCAAGGCAGGAACAAACCCTGGGCAGGGCGCCAGCCCACCGCGGGGCACACACACCTACACCAAGCACAAACTAGGGACAATTTAGGATCGGCAATGCACCTAACCTGCATGTCTTTGGACTGTGGGAGGAAACCGGAGCACCCGGAGGAAACCCACGCAGACACGGGGAGAACATGCAAACTCCACACAGGGAGGACCCGGGAAGCAAACCCAGGTCTCCTTACTGCGAGGCAGCAGCACTACCATGCCGCCCCATGAAAAAATAGATTATACTAATTACTAAATACAGAATCTCTCTATATATCGGTGATTCCCAATGTGGGGCAATTTGATTTTTTTGGGGGGCAATTCAAGAATTTAGGTACGTTAAACATTTTATAAAATGAAAAAAAACAGAAATTCACTGGTAAAACTGATAGAAAAAATAAACAAATAATATATATATATATTTTTTTACAGAGACATTTATATATTTATATAAACATAGAAGGGATGGTGAAGAACCTTTTAATTTATGATTTTACAACCGACTTGGGTTTTTCTACTCAGAAATTGTTTTTACCATTAAAATAATATGAATTGTAACAATGATTGTAAAATTTTGCAATATAAGAAATATATAAAATGATCAAAATATTACAGAAAAAGCTGTCATTAAAGTTATTTTATATTTATGAATATCACATCTCTTATTATATGTTTTCAAAACTGTATTTGCTGTATTTTCATATTACTTCATATTATATTATTATTATTTTTTAACAATTTCTTAGTGATTTCTTTGTCATTACTTCAACTATCCTTTCCCTCTTTTGTTTCCATGTTCTTTGGAAGCTTGTTTAGACCAAATTAATGACATCATGGGCTTCCTCCACGTGAGTAGCAGTTCACTTTTTGAATAGGTAATAATAAGAATTCTGGATACATTACAGATACCACAAATAGATACTGTTAGTGCAGAGGAATTGGATAAACCATTGGCATTATCAGAATTACTAGATGCTATAAAGTCACTTCAGAGTGGGAAAGCAACAGGCTACCCTGCCAAATTTTATAAAAAGTTGTCCGTTCAGCTAGCTCCCCTTTTATTAGCATTAACATTTACAGAAGCTAGAGACAATCAAATTCTACCTCAAACTTTTCGGAAAGCATTAATCACCGTCTTTCCTAAACAAAATAAGTATGTATTACAATGTGCAGCATACAGACCAATTTCACTTCTGAATAATGATGTTAAGATACTCTCCAATGTGCTAGCTAGAAAGATGGTGAAAGTGCTGCCTTTGGTAATATCACAAGTTCAAACTGGATTTATTAAAGGCCGACACTTAGCATCCAATCTTCGACGCCTATTTAATGTAAAATATTCACCCGCAAAGCCAAACATCCCAGAGATATTATTATCCTTGGATGCAGAAAAAGCATTTGATATGATTGAATGGAGCTACCTTTTCATTACATTTCAGAAATTTGGGTTTGGCCCGAACATTTGTGCATGGATCAAACTACTGTATACCAATCCAGAAGCTTCAGTTTGTATTAACAAGATTTGCTCAGGCTACTTTAAACTAGAACGTGGTACCAGACAAGGATACCCCTTGTCACCACTACTTTTTGCAATCACCATTAAACCACTGGCAGTTCATTGTCTAAATGCTTATGAGAAAAAGGAGATTATCAGAGAAGGACTTGAACAGAAAATTTCTCTATATACAGATGGTATTGTACTGTATATTTTTTAGACCCAGAAAATACTGTGCCTGCAGTCCTAACAGCACTTAAAGAATTTCAAAAGATGTCTGGTCTCAGAATTAATATGAATAAAAGTGTGCTCTTTCCAGTGAATTTGTCAAGCATACAATATTAGATTGAACACCTTCCCTTTTATCATTGCAGATCAGTTTAAATATCTAGGAGTAAACATCACAAGTAAATATAAAGCTCTTTATCAACAAAATTTTGCAGACTGTATGGAAAAAGTTAAGCAAGACTTGCATAGATGGTCAACCCTTTGTCTCACTTTTTCTGGAACAATTAAAATTGTTATGAATGAATATCCTCCCTAAGCTTCTCTTTTTATTTCAAAACATTCAAATATACATCAACAAACCATTTTTTAAGAAGTTAGATTCAACCATAACCTTATCTATTGGAATTCAAAACATCCACGTATCCAAAGGGCGACCTTACAAAGGCCAAAGGCCGAAGGTGGCATGGCTCTACCTAACTTTCAGTTTTACTACTGGGCAGCAAACATACAAGCTATAAAAACCTGGACATGGACACAAATAGATGAACATACACAGGCTTGGTCCGTAATAGAAATAAAATCCCGCAGTACTTCTTTACTGTATATTCCTTGCTTTGTGCCCGAATAAGTACAAGAAGTCATCACCAACATACTAACAACCCAATTGTGCTTCACTCACTCAAAATATTGAACAACAACAACATTTATTTGTATTGCACATTTTCTTACAAATAATGTAGCTCAAAGTGCTTTACATGATATAGAAAAGAGAAAAAGACAAAGTAAGAATTAAAATAAGACATTAATTAACATAGTATAAGAGTAAGGTCCGATAGCCAGGGAGGACAGAAAAAACAAAAAAAAAAAAAACTCCAGACGGCTGGAGAACAAAATAAAATCTGCAGGGGTTCCAGATCATGAGACCACCCAGCCCCCTCTGGGCATTCTACCTAACATAAATAAACAGTCCTCTTTGTATTTAGGGTTCTCATGGAAGGACTTGATGATGATGGTCATGTAGACTTCTGGCTTTTAATCCATCAATGTAGGAACATCACAGTGCTTTGATTAGGTGGTGGTGGCACAGGCCGCCACCACAGAAAACCGGGAAAAGAAACAGAAGAGAGAGTAGGGGTCAGTACGGAAGTTTCTGTTTTCTCTTTATTTAGCTTGAGAAAATTACTATTCATCCATTTAGGAACACAAGTAAGACATTGTGTTAGTGAAACAACAGAGTTGGAGTCATCAGATGCTATTGATAAATACAGCTGCATGTCATCAGCATAGCTTGTGGTAACTCACGTTATGCCCCGAGATAATCTGACCTAACAGAAGCATGTATATCGAAAAGAGCAGGAGAGAGCCTTGTGGAACACCATATAGAATATCATGTGTCTTTGAGTTGTAATTACCACAACTAACAAAGAATTTTCTACCTGCCAGGTAGGATTGAAACCAATTTAAGACACTACCAGAGAGGCCCACCCATTGACTAAGGCGATTTCTAAGAATATTGTGATCAATGGTATCAAATGTGGTGCTCAGATCTAAAAGGAACCAATGTAGGAAGCATTTTAAGATAGAGAATCTTTTATCTGTGGCACCTCTGCACGAGAATCACCTTTTTCAACCCTCACAAACATATGCAGTTTTTAATGTCTGGAAAAAATTTGGGATTAAATTACTTAGAGATCTGTACATAGACAATGTCTTTGCATCCTACGGACATTTACATTCGAAATTTAACTTTCCAGCAAAACATTTCTTTCACTATCTTCAAATTAGAAACTTTGTTAAACAGAACCTGCCCAATTTTCCTCACCTCCCACCTCCCTCTATGCTGGAAAAAATATTGCTCAGTTCGAGGATTCAGGCAGCATTTCTGCAATATATAAAACCATTTTACAGTCCCTCCCTTTCAAAGATCCAAGAGGACAATGGGAAAAGGATCTCTCACTCAACATATCAGAAAAGGAGTGGAAGGTAGCAATGCAAAGAATTCATTCACTCTCCATATGAGCAAAGCATACAATTATTCAACTCAAAATTATATGTCGAGCACATCTGTCTCGCTTGAAATTGTCCAAAGTGTTTCCAGGGCAAGAGCCAACCTGCGAACGCTGCAATCGAGCTCCAGCCTCACTGGGTCACATGTTTTGGGCCTGCACCAAATTAACATCATTCTGGACCAAAATGTTTAAGTGCCTTTCAGACAGCCATGGGGTCACAATCCCTCCTAACCCACTAACAGCTGTGTTTGGTGGGATCACAGAGGGGCTTAAAGTGGAGAAGGACAAACAAACTGTGATTGCCTTTACTACTCTATTGGCACGCAAACTTATCCTGCTAAACTGGAAGAATCCTAACTCTCCTCTTTTAAGTCAGTGGGTAACTGATGTTTTATACTATTTGAAATTGGAAAAAATCTAATTCTCACTTAGAGGATCTGTGCAGAACTTTTTCAAAACCTGGCAGGATCTAATCAATAACATTTTAGAATAAGCTCTTAAAGAACTGAGGAAGCAGATTCTCTCCCCATTTCTTTTTCTTCTCCATTTATCTGTATTCACCTATTAATTTATCTATTTACTTATTTTTACTAGGTTTAAGTTTTATTCTGCTGCCCATGCTCTCTTTCTCAGGGGTGGGGGTTGACATGTTTTCAATCCTATTTTTGTAAAAATTGATCTATTTGTATGGAATGTTGTGTGATTTCAATAAAATCAATAACATTAAAATAAAATAGAATAAGGTATATGTTACAATTGGGAAACATCGTGATTTTAGAGAGGCCTAGGTAGGGCATGGCCAAAAAATGTTTAGGAACCACTGCTATATATAAAATCCAACATTTGTTTGTCTGTCTGCCACTTTTCACGAGAGAACTACTTAACGGATTTATATCGGGTTTTTGTCTAGAATTTGCTTGAACATTCCGGTTGATTTGGCGATTCATCACGTTAAGAATCATAGTTCGGTTGCAAGAGAAATAAATTTGCGCTAATTCGAGACAGAGGGGAGGGGGAAGCGTGACATCAGGAGTGGGGAGCCGGGCAGAGTCCTGCTCGCTGTCCTGTTTCACTACTATGTGGAAAGAGCTGTGGGGACGGCTAGTGTAATTATAAAAATCCATATAATGATAATTGTTAATTTTTCAGACCTTGATTGTTTAATTAGATTATTTTAGTTTCTGGTTTTAAATCCTAAAGGTAGACAGCATTTTAACCTGTGTTATGCCAGTGGCTTCCAGAGACCATGGAGTCAACCTGGTCCATTACAGCAGCCATACTACATGTACTTCAGAACCACCTGAAGCTAAACAGATTTGGGCCCAGCCAGTACTTGGATGGGATACCATCTAGGAAAGCTTTGGTTTGTGGTTTTGGAGAGGTCAGTAGAGGGTGCTTACCCTATGGTTGTTGTGTGGATCCCAATACCACAGTACATTAACGGGGAGACTGTGCTGTAAAAATGGAGCCATACTGCACATGAAATGTAAAACCGAGGTACTGAGTCTTTGTGGTCATAAAAGATACCAGGGCAACCTTTTGTAAAGAGAAGGGTGTTTCCAGATGTCCTGGTTAAATTGCCCATCATGGCATTGTCATTTTGGCTCCCTAATCATCTCTTATCCTCTATTGGCTAACCATCTCTCTCACCCCTTCACCACCTAATAACTAATGTGGGGTCAATGTACTTGTGTAAATGGCTGCCATCACAACATCCAGTTGGATGCTGCACATTGGTGGTAATTGAAATGGTTCTCCCCTCTACATGTAAACCACTCTGAGTGTCTTGAAAAGTGCTATATAAATATAATGCCTTCTTCTTCGTCTTCTTCTTCTTCTTCTGTGTTTAGAGATTTTTCAGGTAAGGAAGACAGAAGTTTCAAGGTACTGCAGTTCTTCTAACTCATTATGACACTAAAGAGTGTCGACATGTTGCATTTTAATTAATACATGAAAGCAAGAATTTCAATGTACTATGTACAGTGGACAATAAGGAACCAATAAACCTTATGAATAGTCGCAATCACTGGTGAAATCCCAGTTAGCTCCACCAGAGGGCACTCTTACAACACGTGTGTTGCTTCTAAAAGCACTGTTTCTGTGTTAAAAAATTGACAGTACCAGCTGAAAGTGGAACTTTATCATACTGCTCATTGTTATCAGAAGTATTTCTAGAAACAACTAGATATTTATAATAATAGTACACATTTTTAAAAATAGTTTTGCTTCTGAGGTGCTTAAATAATAAAAAAAAAAATTTAAACAGTATCTGCCTCTCTGTCTATCGATTGAATTATAGTGAATTTCGTATTTATCTATTTTTTTGTATTTCATATACATCACTTTAGGCACCTTTCAAATCTTTATTGAATTATATTGTGTTTTTACTGTGGATTCAGGAAGTGTTCAGACTCTAGGAAGCTCAAGGTTTTTAAAACTTCTTCCATTTAAGCATTATGAAGGCCACTGTGCTCTTGGGAACCTTCCCTTATTTTATAGCCTGTTGTCCTCATGCTTGGTTTTCATTCAACTGTGGGACCTTCTATAGACAGTTGTGCGTCTTTCCTAATCACTCCAATCAATTGAACAAGCTGTGGAAACATCTCAGCGATGATCAGCAGACTGCAATGTGTCTGAACTGGATTTCAAGGGTCATAGACAAGGGTCTGAGCACTTGTGTCAATGGGATGGTTCAGTGTTTTATTTTTAATCAAAGTCCGGTTTTATTCTTGTCGATCTGGAGTATTGAGTGTGATTTAATGTGGGGACACAAAATAATTGAAATTATTTTAGCACAAGTTTGCCACATAACATAATGTGAAAAAAAGTAAAGGGGTCTGAATATTTTTTAAATCCACTGTAGAATCAATCAATCAATCAGTCAATCAACCAATCAATTAGTCAATTAGCCCCTTCTACCATTTATCTGTAATGTATATAGTACCTTCTATCTACAGTATTTGTTATAGAGTGCATCTATCTATCTATCTATCTATCTATCTATCTATCTATCTATCTAT
>JANRMT010062816.1:9181070-9196110 GCA_026402145.1 Polypterus bichir lapradei | reverse complement strand
ATCTATCTATCTATCTATCTATCTATCTATCTATCTATCTATCTATCATATAGTGCCTTTCATATCTATCTATCTATCTATCTATCTATCTATCTATCTATCTATCTATCTATCTATCTATCCTGTCTTGCTGTTTCTCTGTGTGTCGATTGCTTTGGTCTGGAGTGGAAGTGGCCTTTGTGCTAGCAGGAGAGTGAGTTGAGTTTAGCTTTTTCTTTTTTCCATTTTTTTCTTTTATTTCTTTTTTCTAGTAATTTCTCTTAATTTTTAGCTGTGTTATTTATATATAGTCATTATTTCAAGTTTATTTAGTGTTTTTTTTAAAAAACAGAAGTGGCTATGATGGCTGTGTCCCGAGGGATACAGCCAGGCCTTTTGCCACATGGCTTTGAAAACCTTAGCAGAAGAAATGGCATCAAATTGATTGTTGATCCAGTAGTTTCAGTAGAGAAGTGCGTTACTGAAATTGGAAAAATAATTGGATGTAAAAACATTATTTCTGCTTCAAGAATGAATAAGGCAGTTGTGGTATTTCTAAATGAAGAGGCCTTTGTTCACCAACTGGTTCAGGAAGGCCTAGTTATTAATGGAACCCTCATTTCTGTTTTGCTGCTTTCAACTCCCGCAAAGAGGATTATGATCTCTAATGTTCCTCCTTTCTTGAAGAATGAACTGCTACGTAATGAATTGAGCAGGTATGGCGAGATTATTTCTGACATTACTATGATTCCTTTGGGGTGTAAACAGCCAGAATTAAAGCATGTGGTTTCATTTAGGAGACAGGTTTTTATGCTTCTCAACAGAGGTTACAATGAGTTAGATGTTGCTCTGAAATTCATATTGTGTTTATATCTTCTGATTCAATGAAATGTTTTAAATGTGGCCGTGCAGGGCACAAAGCAGTTGACTGTAAAATAACTGAAGGTAGTCATGCTATTGGTGGAAACATAAATGCAGTGAGGGAGTCAGATGTAGATGATGAGTCTGAGGACTCCGATGCTGAGGATCAGCAGATTGTTATCTGTGAGGTATCCACAGGTACTCTTAGCTCAACTGTAGGAAGTTCTGATAATCAGATACCCAGTTGTAGCTCCACAGTTGAAAGGAGTGAAATAAAGAAAGATGAGACAAAAATGCCTGAAGTGGATTGATTGGCTGAGGCCGAGTTGAAGTCCTCTAATGTGAATATAAACCAGGCTGAAGAAAAGGGCCCAACGGAGTACAGCACTGAAAAGCATTCTGAGCTTTCTGGATTTTCTTGAAGGCAAAAGGAAGGTGAATGTCGTAGAACATTTTCCTGACCTGGAACTTTTTTTTGGTTTCAGCCAAGCGAGTTATGCGCAATGCTGTTCCTTTGGGAATGGAAAGAAAAGAGTTTAATCGGTTAAAGAATGTTATCAGCAAAGTTAGAAAGTCTCTCACCTCCAGCACATAATGGCTCCACACCAGCTCCTCTCTTTTTCATTAGTTAAAGTTCTTCTTGTCATTGCTGCTCCGTTTCTTTTCTTTCTAATGCCTGTTTTCTCTTTGGGCTCTTTGAACGTTAATGGCTGCAGAGACTCCTTAAAGAGAGCCGTACTTTTTCAATATTTAGAACAGAAAAAACTAGATGTTATTTTTCTTCAAGAAACTCATACTGACCCAATCAATGAGTCGGAGTGGCAGAGGGACTGGAGTGGGATGACGTTTCTGAGCCACGGCTCCAGTGCCAGCGCAGGGGTGGCAGTGCTCTTCAGTAAGGCGTTTCTCCCGGAGTCCATAGACTGTTTTGAGCAAATTAAAGGCCGTCTCATGAAGGTCGTTGTACGTATTCAGGGGAAGAACATTATTTTCTTAAATGTCTACGCTCCAAATGAAGGCAAAGAGAGAATTTCTTTTTTTCTTTTGTTAAAAGACGTACTTGCTGAGTGCAGTTCAGAGGATGTCGTGTTTTTAGCTGGTGATTTTAATTGCACTGAAAATGCAGAGATGGACAGGAATGGCGCTGAGCCTCACCCGGGGTCAGTCAAGGTGTTGCAGTCGGTCCTTCATCAGCAAGAACTTGTGGATGTGTGGAGAGAGTCGAACCCGACAGCAAGACAGTACACATGGCTCAAGGCCTCCAGTGGCATGTTATCCATGGCAAGGCTGGACAGGATTTATACCTTACGGCACAATCTGAACCTCATTTTGGGCTCTTGTCTTCTGCCCACAGGGTTTTCAGACCATAGTTTAGCTCTCACTCGTTTCTCTTTGGGGTCTGAGCGTAATTTTAAATCTTTCTGGCACTTTAATACTAAACTTCTTAAAGACTCTCTATTTCTTCAACACTTTCGTCTCTTTTGGGACAAATGGAGACTCAGCAAAAATGAATTCTCATCTCTGAAGCAATGGTGGGACGTCTCCAAGGTCCAAATTAAACTCTTTTGCCAGTTTTATTCTGAACATTCTTCTAGAAAGGTCACCATGGCCATTAAAGAACTGGAAGAGGACATTGGGCTAATTCAAGCCAAACTGGAAACCGGTTTTGATGCCACTTTGCTTGAGTCCCTAAAAGACAAAAAGGATTCTCTGAGGTCCCTGCTGGATGAACAGGTGAAGGGCGCGATTGTCAGGGGGAGATTCCAGAATATTTCCCAAATAGATGCCCCTACGCAGTTTTTCTTTTCATTGGAGAAGAAGGTTGCACAGGCAAAAATCATTCACTGTCTGAAAACTGCAGATGGGACTGAAATGACGGAGACCGAGGAGATCCGGGAATTTGCCTTAAAATTTTACAAAGACTTATTCTCTGCAGAAACAGTGGACTTGTCTTCAAACACAGAAATTCTCTTTAATGACTTACCACAGTTGACTCCATCCACCAAGGAAGAACTCTACCTGCCACTATCACTTGAGGAGCTCACTAGTGCTCTTGGGAGTTTAAATCAGAACAAAGCCCCTGGGATCGATGGACTTCCCGTTGAATTCTACAAGTCCTTTTGGGATATCATGGGTAAGGACTTCCTGACTGTGTTCATGGAGAGCATCAGGGATAAAGAACTTCCTGTGAGTTGTCGGAGAGCAGTTTTGACTCTTTTACCTAAAAAAGGGGATCTCTGCAACATTAAAAACTGGAGACCGGTTAGCCTGCTCTGCTCGGACTATACAATCTTTTCTAAAGCATTGGCTCTTCGTCTGAGGACTGTCATGAACTGCTTGATGGCCTTCAATCAGTCATACTGTGTCCCTGAACGATGCATTTTTGATAACATTTTCTTTGTGCGGGATTTGGTATCTGCCTCTGAGATTCTTGGGTTTAAAGCGGGTCTCATTTCATTGGGTCAAGAGAAGGCCTTTGAACGGGTAGACCACCAGTATTTATTTACAGTTCTAGAGAGGTTTGGTTTTGGTGAGACCTTTCTAGGATATATTAAAATAATGTACACAAATGTGTTTAGTGTTTTAAAAATTAATGGAGGATTGGGAGCCCCATTTTCTGTTACAAGGGGCATTCGTCAGGGGTGTGCACTCTCTGGTATGTTATACTCGCTGTCCATAGAGCCCCTGCTCCACAGACTTCGCCATTTACTTCACGGCCTGTCATTGCCTGTGTGTCCCACTGCATCCTTTAAGGTGGTGGCATATGCTGACGATGTCACAGTTGTCATCACTGACCCTGATGATGTTGTTCTGCTGCAGGACTGTATACAGGTGTTTCAAACGATGTCATCTGCCAGGGTCAACTGGTCCAAATGTAATGCCTTTCTGATGGGCAGCTGGAACTGTCCTCCTCCAAGCCTCCCAAGTGGGTTAACATGGAACTCTAATGTATTAAAACATCTGGGAATTTACATTGGGAAATCTGGAGCCACAGCTGATAACTGGGAGGGCTTAATTGATCAAATTCAGGGGAGACTGAAGAAATGGAAATGGGTGGTCGCCAAGCTCTCTTTTCGGGGTAGGGTGCTTATTATTAATAATTTAATTGCTTCAATGCTTTGGCATAAATTTAGGTGTGCAGATCCTCCAGTTTGGCTGTTAAAAGAAATTCAGGGGATATTGCTGGATTTTTTTTGGGACAAACTTCATTGGGTTAAACGCAGTGTGGTACATCTGCCTGTGGATGAAGGTGGTCAGGGCTTGGTGGACATTCTGTGCAGAATTGAAGCTTTTAGGCTGACAGATTTACAGCGTCTCTTGTATGCCCCTCAGCCTTTACTGTGGAGGAGTTTAGCATTTGCTTTTTTTCATAGAGTCGGAAATCTTAATTTTGATTGGCAACTCCTTTTCATTGATGTCAAGCGATTGGCGCTATCTGTGCTGCCCACCTTTTACCACAACATGTTTTTGATTTGGCACACCACAACAAATAGAGTGGGTTTTAATCTGGAGTCTTCTGGTTACTTGAAGAACCAGTAATATGGAATCCAATCTTGGAGTTTGACTCGGTCAGTTTAAACTCACTGCTTATGAACAAAGGCTTTACCAAAGTAGCTAACTTTATTGATCCGGTCAGCAACGAGTGGAGGTCTGGGGCAGCTGTGGCACATGAGCTTGGGATTAGGTCTGTCCGTCTTGGAGGGTCGATAATCAACAAACTTAAAGTCTCTTTAGTGCAATTGGGTGCAGGTCCTCTGTGTGAGGATTTTTTCTCAGGAGATCTCATAAAAGAGGCAGAACCTCCTGAATGTGTCATTACAATTAAACCAAATGTAAAAGATTTTATCAGTTCTAATAACTCAATTTTAAAAATTAATCACATAAATGGAATTTCGTTCCAAAATTTGTCAAAAAAAGAATTATATGACTGGTATCCTAAAGTGTCCCATTTTATGTATTTGAAGGACATGACTGACACCCTCTGGAGGAACACTCTGTGTCTGCATGACACGACATCTCCAGCATGGAGGACTTTATATAAACCGCCAATTGAGAAAAGAGTTGGGGAGCTGCAGTGGAGGATCCTACATGTAACAGTAGCCACCAATTCATTTTTAAAAACCATTGGTGCCAGCACAACAGATCAGTGTCCATTTTACCTTCAGAAAGAAACAATTTCTTATTTATCTCTGTATTGTACCAGATTACAACCACTGCTGCATTTTCTTGATTTATTGTTGATGAATTTGGGAATTGTATTTAATGAACTCATTTATATTTTTGGAATGTCGGTGTCAAGAGTTTGTAAAAGACAAGGTTTACTTTGCAATTTTTTGTTAGGCCAGGCCAAGATGGCAACGTTAAAAACGAGAAGAAATAGAGATAAAGATCTGAAAACCACTGATGCTCTGTTAATGCTTAAGGTCCTCCTTCAAAGGAGATTGAGAATCGAATTTGCATATTTTAAACTTATTAATCAATTAGATATATTTAGAGAAGTCTGGGCTGTAAATGATGTTTTATGCTCCATGGAAGATGAATGTATAGTATTAAAGTATGAGTAGGAAAACTGTGTTATTAAATGTTTAATTTTGACTGTTAATTTGACTGCAATTATGTTATAATAGTTAATAAAGGTCTGTTTAAAATTTAAAAAATTATCTATCTATCTATCTATCTATCTATCTATCTATCTATCTATCTATCTATCTATCTATCTATCTATCTATCTATCTATAATGGATTTAATAATGCACTAATCCATCATGTCTCCCCTATTAGGGCTCCCTTACAAAGCTGTATGTGACAAATGAGTTGCTCCTATTGCTCTCCTTGTTTCGTCTTTTGTTATTTTCTATAATTTTCTTATTTGACAATCTGACAGTTCATGATTTATTGTCTATGTGAGTATAGAGCAGTACAGTGAAGTCCAGTGTAGAGTATTTCTTTACTTATTTAGAAATAATTTGACACTTTCCTGTTTTTTAGTTTTACATTTTCAATCATTCATTTCTTAATTGCACCTAAACCTTATTAATACAGATTGCTTAATTGATCTGTTCCATGTTTTACTTTTTTTTTTTGCAACAGGCCATGAAATTTATATGCGTTCTCATTTGTAAGCAGTGTGTAGTCCCAACACTTGACATAATACAGACTGACGTGGAAAGCGCTGTGTTTTCTAATTAGGCACCTGTGAAAATCCACATGAATTCCAGATAGCATTTATCCATCATGTCTATTAGACGATTAGTCTGAGCATTTGTTTTGAAAATTGTGTTTAAGCTCACCTATCTAACGTAACTACCTCCTCAGCCTCAAGAGGACTCTGTGCTCACTCTTTAGACTGAATTTATCAGCTGGATTTGTGACATATCCAAACGGAACTGTTCATTCTAAAGCTGGGGATTATACTTAATTCCAATTAGCATTCATAATGATAACAATAGTGTTTTTTCTCAGGAGGATTCCTGTTTTTAATTTGGTGACCAGAGGTTCTCACAATATCATTGAGATTATCATTGGAAATTTTTTTTATATGCAAGATTTTTTTCCAATCAATGAAACGGGCTAAATTATTAGCAGAACAGAAATTGTTGTTCTTTGCTTACTAATATGAAAGTTCATAATTGCAGTGGACTCAAAAAGTATTCAGAACCCTTCACTTTCTACACTCTTATTGTGTTGGATTTTTGCCCATCAATTTACACTCAATAATCCATAATGACAAAGCGTTTTCAGAAAGGTTTGCAAATCTGCTTTTGGTTGAATTTTTAGGCATTGCCGTTTTTGGGATTATTTTGTATTTTTCTTTCTTGACCTTTTTTGGATTTCTTTTAGTTTATACAAATAAATTCCTTGATTTATAAGGAAACCTTCTTTTGCCTTGTCTCTCAAGCCAGAGGTTGAAAAGTTTTCTCTCACTTAAAGGGCATTTTTCAATATTTAAAGCACAGACAGATTAGATAGATAAATAGATAGATATGAAAGGCACTATATAATAGATAGAGAGATAGATAGATATGAAAGGCACTATATAATAGATAGATAGATATGAAAGGCACTATATAATAGATAGATAGATAGATAGATATGGAAGGCACCCAGCCTTCCTGGGTTACACTGGGGCCACAGGCATGGGACTTCAGGGCTCAGCCCTGTTGGGCTTCATGGTCACCACCAGGATGCGCTGCACAGCTTAACGAGCTCATGTGTGCTGGAATGCAGCCACACCCGGAAGTGCAGCCTGATTTAGATTAATTATCACCTGAAGCACTGCCAGGTGGGCTACAAGAAGAGCCTGAAGCCACTACTCAAGAGTCGGGAGGAGGAGGAGGAGGAGGAGGACGACGACAAAAAAAAAAAAAAAAAAGGCTGCCTGAGAGGAGTGGAGGAGAAAGAAGAGTGTGTTTTTTTTGTGTTTTCATTTGGTGTGTTTTTGGGGATTGTGTAGGGCCTGTGGGTCACCGGGAAGACGTGCCCCATGGCTGAAGACAAAATGAATCTTTTATTTTCATTTTCATGTGCCTCTGGTGTCAATCTGTGTCAGGTCAGCGCCAACCAAGCGCTTCCGCCACAATATATAGATAGATAGACTAGAAAGACACTATATTATAGATAGATAGATAGGAATTTTGGCATAGTCGGCAGGATGATAGATAGATAGATGATAATAATTTTGGTTAAGTTGGTAGGATGATAGATAGATAGATAGATAGATAGATAGATAGATAGATAGATAGATAGTCATTTTGGTATAGTTGGCAGGATAGCAGATAGATAGATAGATAGATAGATAGATCATACTTTGTTTGTCCTCAACGGTGGCACTGTGGAGTTTGTATGTTCTCCCCGTGTCCTCTGGGTGCTCCAGTTTCCTCCCACAGTCCAAAGTCACGCAGGTTGGGTTTGAATAGGTGATCCTAAATTGGAACTAGAATGTGTTTGGGGTGTTTGTGTTTTCACCCTGCAATGGACTGGCACCCTGTCCCGGTTTTGTTCCTACATTGTGGTCTCTTCTGTCTGGGACAGGCTCTAGCAGACCCCATGCGACCCTGTTCAAGACTAAACCATTTAGAAAATGACTGACTGTCCCCAAAGGGAAATATTGGACACTGTTCAAGGAACATTCCAGAAATGTTTTCAATTTCAGATGAATAAACTGGCCTGAAGCATTAATGGAAATGTGCTGATTGATTGTGGGACTCTCCACCCCCACGCCACCCTGGAGATGCTCCTGGCCCTGGCATTCATTCCTTGACAGCAGCTTCACTTATTTAAACTGCTAAGTCGGTGATTTCTGGTCAGTGACGTGTTATCAATGTGTGGGTTCTCCATAGGGGTAGGCCGGGTGTCGTAGTGTCTAAGGTTGTGGACTATAAAGCACATGAAAGTATATTGAATTTTTTCTTAAAAATAATAAAACCTTTTTTTTTGTTTTTCAACAGTAACGTAGAAGATATAATGTTCTTTTTTAGCATTTAATCCCCTTAGAAGTAGTAACACCATAATACACATGGCTTAGACTTCTTTTGTCTTGAAGCTTTTCAGTCTTGCGCTTCTATTTTTAATTAACTTTCCTAAATCATGACTATTGTTATCAGTTGCATTAAATAGAAAGATTTGGGGATTAATTTATACGCCACTTTTCCTATTTGTCAGAGGCCACAGTCATTGTCTCTTGTCTTGACCTCTTCAGTCAGTTTGCAAAGCACAGCCAGAATCTGAATTGTTCATCATCAAGCTTAAAAATCTATTTGGAAGGTATAAGGCTGTGGGAAATTAATCAGATACTTGATCTTCTAAATTCATTTGATCATCTCAACAGCTCCTGCATGTCATTACCAGAAATACAGTATATACTGTAGATGATTAAGTGAAAGCACAATTTCAATACAAAACAGCAATCTGGTTTTATATTTGATAGCTTACCTCAGAGGTACTCAATTCTGGTCCTGGTGATTCACAGTGGTTGCAAGTTTTTGCTTCATCCATTTTTTCTTTTTAGTTTAGCCACATTAATAAAATGATTAGTGTCTGTGTGTCCATCCAATTGCTACGTCTCTGTCATTCCAAAAGATGGCACATCATAAACATTTAAGTAATAAAAAGCATTGCTTTTGTCATTCCAATAGATGGCGTATCACACACATTAATGCTGCTGTAACGAATCCCATACCAAATGGCATATAATGTTGAGATATGCATTGCATGGAGCATGCAAATATTAATGCCGATTACTTATATTTCAACCCATCTTAGATGGCGAGTATAGATAACCCACCATAATTAAAGGACAAGTGTCTGTGCATCTGTCTGTGTTTCCATCCAGTTGTTATGTCTCTGTAATTCCAAACGATGGTGCATCACAAACATTTTTAGTAATGCGCTGCCTGTGTAATTCCACCAGGTGGCGCATCACATACATTAACACTGCTCTTACGTATTCCATGCTAACAGGCTAGACTGTTTGCACTGCATTCGTCATTCCAACAGATGGCACACCACAAGCATTTGTAGTTTGTTTCAGAATTCTGTGGTATTTTTTCACCTGGAAGGCATCGCCGATGGGTTAACTCTCTTCCAATGATCGTAAACAAAGTCAGAATCACAAAAGAAGATCTTCTGTAGTATCTCTCTGTGTTCACATTTTAAACAAAAACATCCTTGCTTGAGTTTCAACATGAAAAACATGAAGAAGAAAATGGATCCTAGCAATCAAAAGACATAAAGGGCCAGATGTTTTTAGACATCATGGCAGCCCTTATGCTTGTAGGTGGCACTTTAAAACTGATGTGTGTATAAAGTTTACGTGCTGTCTTAAAATTGACGCTAACTAGAATAGCTCTGGTGTTGTACTGGCACGAGAATCAATTTAATTTCTTTCTCGGAGTTGAAAGAAAATGTCAGCCAAAAATGATCATTTTTATATATTACTTACCTTACGTTTTCTCACATACGTGGAATTAGGAGACAGTTTACAGGCTCAAATAACTGTGTTTGCCTGTCAGACCAGAGGATGGCGCTGTCCTCTAACTGTTTCACCTCTGTCTCTGCAGAACAACAGAAGACTCCTCAGCCTAACCATCACTTCCGGGTCAGGTCCACCAGATCCCCTCTCTTTCTGATGTCACTTCCAGTTCCAGAATGCCTCAGACTCATGGCGTAATTTCCTTCAGCCGACCATATATACCTCCTTCTCTTAGTCATACTCAGTTCAGTTTTGGACTCCAGTCTGTAAAGACGTATTTGATTCATCTGACAACCTACATTATACGGGGTTAGGGGGGTCCCCCCAAACCTTTGACGTTGTCTCTGTGTTGAATTTACAGTATGTAGTTCTTAGTGATGGCTGGAAATTTTTTTTAATCTCAGAATAAAAGATTATCTATACTAATAAAAGGCAAAGCCCTCGCTGACTGACTGACTCACTCACTCACTCATCACTAATTCTCCAACTTCCCATGTAGGTAGAAGGCTGAAATTTGGCAGGCTCATTCCTTACAGCTTACTTACAAAAGTTAAGCAGGTTTCATTTCGAAATTCTACGGGTAACGGTCATAACTGAATCCTACTTACGTACATATATACGGCCATAGCCTGCAGCTCGGTCGCCATGTGAGGCGGAGTTGCGTCCCCCATCACCACGCCTCCCACATAGTTGGCTGCCTGCCTATATTGCATCCCTCATTCCCACGCCTCCCACGTAATTGACTGCCTGCCCATATAAGGTCATCCGTCAGCCGCAATCCAAGCTGTGAGAAAACAGTAAACAGGAGGCATGTCAGACGTCGTGGTACATTTTCTAATGCAGCTAGACGAAAACAACTTCATGATGCTGCCGCCAAATACTCGCAGAAAAACCCACAAGTTAATAGACACGCTGTTGCAAATACTTGTAGGCAAATCCACAAGTTCATAGAGACTCTGCCGCTAAATACTCGCGGGCTAATCCACAAGTTCATAGAGACTCTGTCGCTAAATACTCGCAGGGAAATCCACAAGTTAATACCGGGAATGCCTGTTAAACATCTTAGATTCACGAGTAGCGATTTGGGTGGTGAGATGTCTATCAAGGCGATCACCTTCGATCAAAGAACTGTCACTTACCGAGTGGTTTCCATGCCCGGAGATGGCACCTACCTTTTCCATTCTCTTTGTTACATATTGCACGGCCATATCAGGCTCACTCTTGATTTCCGGAAGAACATTGTGTCTAATGTATTGAATGACTGGGACAGGTTCAAGGTGTGGACTGATGATGGTACAGGAGATAATTATACTACACAGGAGCACTAGAAGAGTGGAATGCTTAATCCCTTCACCTATGGATCTGCATGTGAGTTGACGGCTGCCGTTGAATTGTTCGGTTGTCACTTTCAAGTGTACCGAAATGGCCAAATATTTTACACCTTTCGACAACCGCCAATGCCTCTTAAACATCTTAGATTCACAGGTGACGATTTCAGTCGTGGACACTTTGATGTTTATGAATGTTTAAACTCTCAAAAGCTGGATGCGAAGTTATCGATGAAACCGTTTGTATGCTTACAACGCTAGACAGATGCCTAATGTCACTTCAACACAAGTCCTACAAATACTAACATAATTGAAACAAACCATGAAACTCAAACCGATTATGACAGCAGCAATCCAAGCTGTGAGAAAACAGCAAAAAGGAAGCGTGTCAGACGTCGTGGTACCTTTTCTGATGTAGCTAGACGAAAACAACTTCGTGACGCTGCTGTCAAATACTCACAGAAAAATCCACAAGTTAATAGACACGCTGTCGCTAAATACTCGCAGGCAAATCCACAAGTTCATAGAGACGCTGTCGCTAAATTCTCGCAGAAAAATACACAAGTTAATAGACATGCTCTCGCTAAATACTCACAGAAAAATCCACAAATTAATAGAGACGCTGCCGCTAAATACTCGCAGGCGGTTCCACAAGTTCATAGACAAGCTGCCACTAAATATACGCAGGCAAATCCACAAGTTAATACCGGGAATGCCTGTTAAACATCTTAGATTCACGAGTACCGATTTGGGTAGTGAACACTTCGATGAATGAAACCTGTGATCTTTACAACGGCTGACAAAAACGGAGGATAACTTGAACACAACACATCCTCCAAATACGAACCTGATTGAAAGAAATAATGATAATCAAATCCTTGATGACAGCAACACTCATAACAGTGACAAAACAATTACATTGACAATCATGTTACGTTATTTTTAAAATGTTTCCTTTTCTTTTTCATAACTTCTTTAACACACTACTTCTCTGCTGCGAAGCGCGGGTATTTTGCTAGTGACATAATAGAAGCCAATGGTGACCAATGCTCAACAACAGCAGGCAAACTGAAAAATGTCCTTGAAAAAAATATCTCATGTGAAAAAACGTGTCGCAAAATCCACTTCTCAGTTATCCAGTTGTATGCTTAAAATTTGCAAAACACAAACTTTAACTCTTTTAGGGCTGATGTCAACTTTTGACGACAGGAGGGTTTGATGGCGCATGTCCACAAAACTCGACATCCAGGGGTAGAGGGTGACAATCAGCCGTTAATGGCGACAAAATTCACTGTCACATCAGAGGCATTCCCTCTCTGCAAGGAGGAATATTAGACTCATTGACTCGGCATCTAATCCTTGCATGCGCGTGATTTACAAAATCTAAACAAATGCAAACAACAGCAAGATGGCATCAACATCTCACGAGGGAGTGAAGCGAGTGCAGAAAAGAAAATACTCGGCAGATGATGTTTTGCGCATTATCGCTGAGTCGGACTCTGATTTTTCAGAATCTTATTTTGTTGACAGTGATCAGGAGATCCAGCAAGAGAGTGAGAAGTCGGCATCACCTGATTGGACACCAGCCAATGCCGCCCAAGCTGATCGGCTGCCAGCTGAGCGCATTCACACGGCCGTGGCACCTATGGCAAGGTTCGTGTGGGAGGAATTACCCAGACATTGATCCGTGGGAGCCAAACTGGCTACCGGACTTCACAAGACAGCATGGCTCGCTGTTGGACACGACAGATTACCAGCCGCTGGACTACTTCAGGCTGTTCACTCCTGATGCTGCTTTTCAGCTACTGTCAGACGAGACAAGCGGGTATGCAGAGCAAGTTTTTGAATTGCAGGCTGTGCTTGCACCGCATTTGCTATTTTTCAAAGTGGAAACCCACAGCAAAAGATGAGATGAAGGGCTTTGTGGCATTACAAATAGAGATGGGACTAGACTGGTGATATAACTTCAGGGACCAATGGTCCAAATGTGCTTTGTCCCCTGGTGGCTTTGGACAGGTTATGCCACGTGATTATAGGTACGTGCTGCTGCAAAGTTTTATTCACTTCTATGATAACCAGAAGCAAATCCCAAGGGGTGAGCCAGGCTATAACACCATGTATAAAGTTCAGCCCCTGCTTAACATTGTGGAACCAACATATAAACAATTTTATCAGCCTGGCCATGATTTGTCTGTGCATGAATCTATGATAAAATACAAGGGACGCCTTTTTTTCTGCCAATATATAACAGGCAAGCCCACCAAGTATGGCATAAAGGATTTTGTACTGCTGTGGTGGGCTGGCACCCTGCCCGGGGTTTGTTTCCTGCCTTGTTGCCCTGTGTTGGCTGGGATTGGCTCCAGCAGACCCCTGTGACCCTGTAGTTAGGATATAGTGGGTTGAATAATGGATGGATTTTTGTACTGGCAGAAGCAAAGTAAAGTATATGTATTTCTTTCAAAGAGAGAACTGTCCCTTGACAAGTCAGGTTGTCCTGGAGCTGCTACAGGGCTATGAACATTTGGGTCATGTTGTGTACATTTGGACAATTTTTATACCTGCCCAGAATTGGTCATGGAGCTTGTGGCACAGTGAGGGTGAACAGGAGACACATGAATCACAGGCTAAAGAGGAAAAGAGGTGACAATACGGTTTTCATGCGGGCAGAAAACTTGGTGGCAGTGTCATGGCACAATGTCAAACGGGTGACTTGTCTCTCTACAGTACACACATTAAAATATATATGAGAAAGTGCAACAATAGACAATTGAAAAGCAGGCACCAGTGCAACACGTATTGTAAGCAGTGCAATGTGGCAATGCATGCAATTGGCTGCTTTGAGCGAGATCAGACTTTACAGGACTTTGCTGTGTAACATGTGTGTGATATGTGTGTGAAATCATATAGTATGCAGGCTCATGCAACATGCAAGACAAAAACATTTGTCAAAAGTATTTTTTTTTTTGTTGATTTGATATGTTAAACAATTGTTTTGTGTTTTTTTTTTAAAAAGTTAGTTTTTGGAAAAATATTCAGCCCTGGGAGAAATGAAAAAAAAAAAGATATTAGCCCTAAAAGAGGAGGAGTACAGGAAGCTAATCAAAGACTTTGTTAAATGGTGCAACTCAAACCACTTACACCTTAACACCAGCAAGACCAAGGAGCTGGTGGTGGATTTTAGGAGGCCCAGGCACCTCATGGACCCTGTGATCATCAGAGGTGACTGTGTGCTGAGGGTACAGACCTATAAATATCTGGGAGTGCAGCTGGATGACAAATTGGACTGGACTGCCAATACTGATGCTCTATGTAAGAAAGGTCAGAGCCAACTATACTTTCTTAGAAGGTTGGCGTCCTTCAACATCTGCAATAAGATGCTGCAGATGTTCTACCAGACGGTTGTGGCGAGTGCCCTCTTCTATGTAGTGGTGTGCTGGGGAGGCAGCGTAAAGATGAAAGACGCCTCACGCCTGGACAAACTTGTTAAGAAGGCAGGCTCTATTGTAGGAGTAAAGTTGGACAGTTTAACATCTGTGGCAGAGCGACGGGCATTCAGCAAACTCCTGTCAATCATGAAGAATCCACTGCATCCACTGAACAGTGTCATCTCCAGACAGAGGAGTAGCTTCAGTGACAGACTTTTGTCACCGTCCTGCTCCACTGACAGACTGAGGAGATCGTTCCTCCCCCACACTATGTGACTCTTCAATTCCACCTGGAGGAGTAAATGATAACATTATTCAAAGTTATTGTCTGCTTTTACATGCATTTTTATTACTATTTAATTTAACATTGTTTTTTGTATCAGTATACTGCTGCTGGATTATGTGAATTTCCCCTTGAGATTAATAAAGTATCTATCTATCTATCTATCTATCTATCTATCTATCTATCTATCTAT
>JANRMT010062816.1:9165969-9176070 GCA_026402145.1 Polypterus bichir lapradei | reverse complement strand
ATCTATCTATCTATCTATCTATCTATCTATCTATATAGTGCCTTTCATTTCTATCTATCTATCTATCTATCTATCTATCTATCTATCTATCTATCTATCTATCTATCTATCTATTATATAGTGCCTTTCAAATATCTATCTATCTATCTATCTATCTATCTATCTATCTATCTATCTATCTATCTATCTATCTATCATATAGTGCCTTTCATTTCTGTCTATATATCTATCTATCATATAGTGCCTTTCATTTCTATCTATCTATCTATCTATCTATCTATCTATCTATCTATCTATCTATCGTGCCTTTCATTTCTGTCTATATATCTATCTATTATATAGTGCCTTACATCTATCTATCTATCTATCTATCTATCTATCTATCTATCTATCTATCTATCTATCTATCTAATTAGGCGTGTATGGTAAAGTGACTAGACTGAAGCAGCTCTGTAAAATTAAAAGGCATATGACATTCCATTAGGAATCTGTGAGCCTGAGAAAAAAGATTTTCTGGCCTGATAAGACAAACATTGAATTTGCTGGGCAGAACTCCAAACAATATGCTGTGCAAACACCAGGCTCTGTTCATCACTTGCCTAGTGTCATTCTTATAGTGAAGCAGGTTAGTAACAGCATCATGCCATGGGGTGCTTCTTGGCAGCAGGGACAGGGAGATTGGTCAGAGTTAAGAGAAAGTTAAATGCAGCCAAATGCAGAGAGGTCCTTAAAGAAGCCCTGCTACAGGGTGGGGTGGACTTGACCTCAGACTGGGGTGTCAGTTCACCTTTTAGCATGACATTGTCCTGAAGCATACAGCCAAGGCAGCACTAGAGTGGCTTCAAGACAAGTCTCTGAGTGTCAATGGGTGTCCCAGCCAAAGCTCAGACTTAAACCCCATAGAATGTCTGAGGAAAGACCTGAAGATCTCAGTTCACAGACGCTCATCATCCATTCTAACGGAGCTTGAGAAGATCTGTCAGGAAAATTAAGAATAACTGCCCAAATGCAGATGTGCAAAGCTTGTAGAAACTTACTCAAGAAGATCACAGGCTGAAATTGCTGCCAATAGGGCTTGTATAAAGTACTGAATTAAGGGTCTTAATTTGATTTTTTTTTTAATTTGCAAATCTTTCTCAAATATGTTTTCACTTTGTCATTATTGGGTTATCGAGTGTAGACTGATGGGAAAATCTGACAATTTATTCCATTTAAAAGTAAAACTACAACACAATAAAGTGTGCAGAAAGTAAAGTGGTCTGTGTACTTTCTGAATCCAATGTATGCCTCACATCTGTGAACAAATGCTTCCTCATCCTGGAGCGGTTTATGCCTTGTGCCTGATTCTTCTAGGGTAAGGTAAGATACCTTGTAATGGATTAAACAATCTCAGTAAATAGATATATGCATAGATATAAGGAGGAAGGTAGAAAATCTGCTTATTGGTCCTTTTCCTTACCAGTTTATCAGTTCATGGTCTTGGGGTGTCAGTGCTTATTCCAATAACATCTAGAGTAAGGTGGGAGCCAAGTATGGATGGGGCACCAGTATAATGCCAGATTCCTATAGGGCAGGGTCTCCAACCGGTTGCTCACTACCGGTAGCCTTCCACCCCTTTCCAAGTAGCTCGCCAAAGGGTTAATGAATCCTACAAAAATTTGAAAACTTGACTAGTTAAATTAGGGGTGGGCGATCTTTCCAAAAAATCATATCTCAATCCTTTTAACGCAAAATCACAATCCACAATCTGAACTGCAATCTGTCTTTTCAATGTGGCATACACTTAAGAGAATATTCGGACTGAAACTCATCAAGACCTAAGTAACACTTTATTTTAAATATCAAACAAAGTTGAATTGAATTGTTCTCTCGTTCGCTAGCTAAGTGAAGTTAAAGTACACGCCCCAAGGCTGCAGCGTGGGTGAGGAAGGCCCATTCCCTTGGGCTGCTGAGTGTTTCTCGGATTCACGCTTACAAATTGTTACCGCCAGTGAATTATGATACACGGCGAAATGAAAGAAGTCGCAAAATCAACCGGAATGTTCAAGCAAATTATAGAAATAAACCCGATCTAAATCCGTTAATGAGTTCTCTCGTGAATAGCGGACAGACATACAGACTGACAGACAGACATTGGATTTTATATACTATATATTAGTAAACCTTCAAAATAATGTGCAGTTAAAGTCTCAACAGCATTTTTAGCATTTCTGGAGCTTAGTAGAGCCAGATAAATACAAGAATCTTCACCAAGCAGCTCTGAAAATGTCTACTTTGTTTGGGTTTCCCTACCTCTGTGAGTCTGACATGAATATCATGAAATCAAAGTTCAGAACAAGACTGACAGACAAACATTGAAATGACTCCAGAAGAGCGAACCTAAGGGGGCTCCACTCCACCAGACACCTGCCTCTCTTGTTGAGTCATCTGACTAACTAAAAAACACATCACACATGCAACTGGACCTGTGAATAAAGTGACACAGTGACATGTGACAAAATGACAAGTGACGAAGTTATATCTGTGGATTTGGAATTGCATTGTTTTGTTTTAATTCAATAGTATGAGATACACTAGAAAAAGCATACAGACATACAATATGCACTTACAGTGAACTAAATATTTTTTTGTGATGTTTTAATGCAAAATGTGAGTTGTCGACACCAACATTTTGTAAATGTTCAGACAAACCAACCTTATTCAGTTTGTTTGGGTTGAAATAAGCTATGAGAAGAAACGTTAGAAAACATGAGTAGCTCTCGACCATTTTCATTTTGTAAAAGTAGCTCTCAGGGGAAAAAGGTTGGAGACCCCTGCTTTAGGGTATGGTAGAGTGGTGGCTCTGAGGCTAGAGATCTGTGCCAACAATTGGAATCCTGTTAATGCCAGAAGTGACTCTTGAGCAAGGAAGGCCCTTAACCTACACTTGCTTCATCCCGAGTATGACGTTAATATGAATCTGGCCCTGAAAGCAGGCCCTCCAACTTACAGGGAGAACTTCGGGGTGGTTGGCAGGATTGACAATCCAGCTACCATTAAAAACCTTACACTGTTCCAGTGTGGTACTAAGGTGCCACCCTCTGCACTCGGGTCCTAATTAAGGTAGTAAATTAGGGTAGCAACATGCTGCTATCCAACCTATTAGGTTATTAACTTTAGATCAGATTAGATAAACCTGAAGAACTTCAAAGGCATACAGCAGCAGAACTACACTATATAAAACAAAAATGCAGATTCACAAGACAAATAATACAGCCAATCAATTATTCAATCAAATAAACTTACCTAGTACATTTGGTGGAAGCATTTACAGTAAATGCTGATAAGCAGTAGGCAGAAAAGACCCCCAGAGGCACTTCTTAGCACATTGTGGTGGAATGAGCCTGTGGCTTAAAGTGTTCCAAGAGAGCGCCTTTTGGAGGAGATGGAGATGATTTTTTGTGATGGATTCCAGTTTTGCCATCATCCTCTTTTCCAACAACAGCTTCTCTTGTGTCCAGGGTTTGTCTTGTGATGGCACAGGCTTTCCTGATGAGCATTGTGCTTCATTTGAGCTCAAGTTGCTGTCCCAGGAGATCACAGAGTAGAACAACACACTGGCAACTATGGACTGATAGCACATTTCCACTGAAACATTAAAAGACTTGAGTCTCATCAGAAGGTCCAGTCTACTCTGACCCTCCTTCTTGTCCAGCACCACTGTTGTCAGACCATTCCAATTTGTTTTTCATGTGAACCCCCCAGGACCTTGTACCTCTGCAAATCTTCCACATCCTCCTCCTAAATGGTGACTGGTCCCAGAGGCTCTTTGGCACGTCAGAAGTCCAGTTGCAGATGAAGTCCTCCATGACTTCCCTGTACTGTGACTCATCTCCATTATTAATGCAGCCTATGATGGACGAGTCATCTGAGAATTTCTGTCGATGTGCTAGAAATCTTTTGCGTAGAAGGTCAACAGGAACGGAGCTGGGACACCTCCCTAAGGTGCTCCATTATTGCACATCGCCATTTCTGACACAAATTTCCTCAGCCTTACAAACTGCTGCTGTCTGTTGGTCAAGCAGTCCACAATCCAGGAGACTGTAGGAGCATCAAGATTCAATTTATTTACATTTTCCTTCTGTTAGTAACATACAGCATATAATGATATTTAAACAATTAAGGATTTTTTCTCTGCTATTGCACCTTTTATTAGTAGAACATCCATAATATGAACTAAAAAAAATCCAAAATATTCTGCGAAAGGCTAATTTGCTCTATGTGATAATTACCATAAGGACATACCACTTTTAACTTACTTCTACCGAAATTCTGTTTAGTTGCCCTTTAACAGTGAGACCGACATGCAGTGTATATCAATGAGTGGAAAAATCCCAGCAGACCATTTTCAAAGGTTAGTAGCTCCACATTGCATTTTAGATGAGGTTTAGGATCTTCTGTATACTAATGAACCTTTGGAGAAAGAGCAGGTATATTTGATTAGCAAGGGCAAATTAAAATGTGATTAGAGCCCAGTGCTGGTAAAATCAGGAATGGATGTGGTTATTATCTATAAAATCAGGTGGCATTATAAATACAGAGACAAGAAATATTGGCAGTCACCAGCTGGTAGGCTTTTTGGTACAAGTAGGTATCATGTCCTAGTGAGCTGAATGACTTCCGGCCTGTCGTTCTGACGTCACATGTGATGAAGACCATGGAGCGGCTGCTGCTTCACCACCTGAGGCCACAGGTCCGCCACGCCCTCGACCCTCTGCAGTTCGCATACCAGGAGAAGGTGGGAGCGGAGGATGCCATCATCTATATTCTACACCGATCCCTCTTTCACCTGGACAGAGGCAGTGGTGCTGTAAGAATTATGTTTCTGGACTTCTCTAGCGCCTTCAATACCATCCAACCTCTGCTTCTTAGGGACAAGCTGACAGAGATGGGAGTAGATTCATACCTGGTGGCATGGATCGTGGACTGTCTTAAAGACAGACCTCAGTATGTGTGTCTTGGGAACTGCAGGTCTGACATTGTGGTCAGCAACACAGGAGCACCGCAGGGGACTGTACTTTCTCTGGTCCTGTTCAGCCAACATACATCGGACTTCCAATGCAACTTGGAGTCCTGCCACGTGCAAAAGTTCTCTGACAACACTGCTATTGTGGGCTGCATCAGGAGTGGGCAGGAGGAGTATAGGAACCTAATCAAGGACTTTGTTAAATGGTGCGACTCAGACCACCTACATCTGAACACCAGCAAAACCAAGGAGCTGGTGGTGGATTTTAGGAGGCCCAGGCCCCTCATGGACCCCGTGATCATCAGAGGTGACTGTGCAGAGAGTGCAGACCTATAAATACCTGGGAGTGCAGCTGGATGATAAATTGGACTGGACTGCCAACACTGATGCTCTGTGCAAGAGAGGACAGAGCTGACTATACTTTCGTAGAAGACAGGCGTCATTCAACATCTCCAATAAGATGCTGCAGATGTTTTATCAGATGGTTGTGGCAAGCACCCTCTTCTACGCGGCGGCGTGCTGGGGAGGCAGCATAAAGAAGAGGGACGCCTCACGCTTGAACAAACTGGTTAGGAAGGCAGGCTCTATTGTAGGCACGGAGCTGGACAGTTTGACATCCGTGGCAGAGCGACGGATGCTGAGCAGGCTCCTGTCAATCATGGAGAATCCACTGAATCCACTGAACAGGATCATCTCCAGACAGAGGAGCAGCTTCAGCGACAGACTGCTGTCACCGTCCTGCTCCACTGACAGACTGAGGAGACCCCACACTATGCGACTCTTCAATTCCACCCAGGGGGGTAAACGTTAACATTATCCAATCCAATCCAATCCAATTTTATTTATAAAGCACTTTAAAACAACCAGCACAGGACCAAAGTGCTGTACAATAAATAGTTGATAAGTAAAACAACACAACATTCTTGCACATAAATAAGAATAGAATAAAAATGGTATAATACATAAATAAAACAGCCCTACAATAAAACAATATAAAATGGGATAAAATCAGCTAAAAACAACAAAAGTAAAATGAGCCCCCAACTGCACGCTCACAAGGTGTCAAAGGCCAGGGTGAAGAGATGGGTTTTTAGGAGAGATTTAAAAACAGACAGAGAAGAGGCCTGTCTAATCTCTAGAGGCAAAGCGTTCCATAGCTTGGGAGCTGCTACAGCAAAAGCACAGGTCTCCTCTAAGTTTACACTTAGTCCTCGGTACATTCAGGAGCAGCTGATCAGCTGACCTGAGAGAGCAAGTGGGTGAATAAGGCTGTAGGAGCTCAGAGAGATAGGGTGGGGCAAGACCATGAATGGCTTTAAAAGCAAATAAAAGAATTTTAAAGTGGATCCTAAAAGAAACGGGCAACCAGTGAAGTGTAACTAAAACAGGGGAAATGTGCTCAAATTTCCGAGTGCCAGTTAAAAGACGAGCAGCAGCATTTTGGACCCTCTAGAGATGAGTAATCAATGAGGCACTGACTCCTACATAAAGTGCATTACAGTAGTCCAGCCGAGTAGTAACAAAGGCATGGATTACTGTTTCAACATGGTGCCGGGAAAGAATTGGCTTTATTTTAGCCAACTGCCTCAACTGGAAAAAGCTTGATTTAATGACTGACTTAATCTGGCTATCAAACTTAAGATCAACATCCACCTTGACCCCAAGATTTGTGACAATTGGCTTATTGTACTGGGCCAAGGAACTTAAATACACTTTAGGGGTCTCAGTGGGGCCACCAAAAACGATCATCTCAGTCTTTTTTTCATTGAATTTTAAGACATTAAAAGCCATCCAGGCTTTAACATCATCAAGGCACTGAAGTAAAGGCTGTACAGAAAATGTGCCTTTTCTCTTTAAAGGAACATAGATCTGACAGTCATCCGCATAAAAGTGGAACCCAACACCATGTTTTCTGAGTATAAAACCAAGAGGGAGCAAATACAAAGAAAAAAGGAGGGGGCCTAAAACTGAGCCTTGTGGGACACCACACAAGAAAGGAGTGGAAGAGGACACATGGTCACCAAGACTGACACAAAAGGTTCGCCCAGCCAAGTAGGACCTGAACCACTCTAGTGCTATACCCTGGATGCCCACCCACTGCTCCAAACTAGAGAGTAAAAAGGCATGGTCCACTGTATCAAACGCAGCTGTCAAATCTAAAAGCACAAGAACAACACAGTCGCCAGAGTCAGTAGCTAAAAATATATCATTAAAAACTTTTAAAAGGGCTGATTCTGTGCTATGTAAGTGTTTAAAACCAGATTGGAAAACCTCTAAAATATTTTGTTTTTCCAGAAAGGCCATCAATTGGTTGTGAACTATCTTTTCAAGGATTTTAGAAAGAAAAGGTAGTTTGGAGATAGGCCTATAACTTGCAAGAGCTAAAGGATCTAGAGCCGGTTTTTTAATCAGAGGTTGAACCACCGCATGTTTAAAATCCTTAGGGACCACACCTGATGACAAACTATGATTTACCAGTTCAAGAACCAGCGGTCCAATTGTGGGTAAAACCTCTTTAAAGAGTCGAGGCGGGACACCATCGTTTGGGGACCCTGCAGGTTTTAAATGACCAACAATCTCCTGTAAAAATGACAATGTCACAGGCTCAAACCTGTCAAAGACAGCAGAGCGGGGGACACGGACTAAGGGGTCATGAGCAAGAGGAGAGATGTGAGCCCTAGTAGAGGAGACCTTCTCAGTAAAAATGTGTAGAAAATTTTCACAGGCAGTAAGAGAGGGCTCGATACAGTCGGTCTGTGGTACATTAAGAACAGAGTCAATGGTCTTAAACAAAACACGGGGATTGTGACAATTTGACACAATAATGTCAGAGAAGTGTTTTCTTTTTGCATCTTTTACAGTTGTTTGATAATGACGCCAACAGTCCTTTAACATCTGAAGTGACACTTGCAGTCTGTCTTTTTTCCACTTACCGGCACTCGTGTCTAGCAGCACGAGTTACCTCATTTAACCAGGGCTCAGATTTAGTTTTAGGTTGCCTGGTTTTCAATGGAGCAACACTGTCCAATGCAGTCCGACAGGTGGAATAAAACCATGAGCTGAGCTCCTCAGTCTGGCAGCATGAAAACTCTGGAATTATACAAAGTTATTGTCTGTTTTACCTGCATTTTTATCACTCTTTAAAATAATATTGTTTTTTATCAGTATGCTGCTGCTGGAGTATGTGAATTTGCAAAAACCTCAAGTAAATTTTTTCACGTTGTCTTTATGGAGTGTTGTGTGTAGAATTCTGAGGAAAAAAATTAATTGAATCTATTTTGGAATAAGGCTGTAATATAACAAAATATGGAAAAAGTGATGCTCTGTGAATACTTTCCGGGTGCACTGTATATATATCCATCCATTATCCAACCCACTATATCCTAATTACAGGGTCACGGGAGTCTGCTGGAACCAATCCCAGCCAACACAGGGTGCAAGGCAGGAAACAAACTCCGGGCAGGGGTTATATATATTGTGATAAAGGCGCTATATAGCGCCCGACCCGGCACAGACTACGCAGAGGCACGTGTTCACACTCACAGACTTTTATTTTTTCCTTCAGCCGTGGGCACACGCCTTCCCTGTGTCCCACAAGCCCAACACAGTCCAAAGCACAAAATACACAAACCAAACGCTTCCTGGCACCACCACTCCTCCCAGGCAATCTCGTCCTCTTCCTCCCGATTCTGGCCCCGATTGCTGGGAGGCACGCCCTTTTATACCCCACCCGGAAGTGTTCCAGGTGCCTGACCAGCTGGTCTTAATTGCACCTCCGGGTGGGGCTGATAAACCATCCAGCGTGGTGGCTGGTCGTCCGCAGCACCCCCTAGCGGCCACCCCATCTCCCAACCGGGCTGCTGTGGTGGACTCCATGTCCCACGGAGCCACGGGGGAGATTGAGGAGGGATCCACGGCCAGGGAGGCTGCCCCTAAGCGCCCCGGGGAAGGTACTGCAATGTCCATGATGGCTTCCCCGGGACGTATGCAGCAGAGGCGTCCCGGCCGGGCATGGGACCCGGCTGTCCGTCACAATATATATACATACTATGTGCCAAGGTGGACAGACTGGTATCCGAACCAGGAAGGAGGGTAGGTCCTGATCCAGATGTGGGGTCATAAGGGAAGGATATGGATGGACAGACATTATTGTCTTTTGGGGCCATATAGGTCCCAGTACATCAGGTGGCGGCATCACTCGGGTAGAGCTTCCATTTGTACCTGTGCCGGGTGTCTTGGGATTGTTGGACAGCCATATCTGAATTAGTGGGTGCTGCCAGAGGGAGCTGTGGGGAGAGGACTCACACAATTTAAGAAGGTTGTGCCTGAACTAGAAGTGCTTCCAGGGTGTAATCATGTGGCACCGGAAGTATTCCAAGGTCTGGCATTAAAGAAGAAACTCATCCTCATCCAGGTGAGTTGGAGTCAGGTATGGAGGATGGACAAAGCTCATCTGGGAGTTGTGAAGGAGAAGAAAGAGATGGAAGAAAAATCATGTTATGCCCCTGTCAAAGCATTTTTATGAGGTATTTTGTATAATAAAACTTGTATATTATTATTTATTTTACAAAATACCTTTTACAGGCTTCTTCTTCCAACAATCCATAACTTCACCAATACAAATCTTCCTCTTCCTCTCCTTTCCCAGAAGAGCCTTGCCCGACTCCACTCCCAACTCTGACTCCCTTGGGGAATGTGGAGCAGTCCATTATAACCCGGACCTGTCGGCACATCAGCACTGTAACCAGGAAGCACGTCCGGGCTGGGGAAAACCTCCCTCTGACAGGAGAGTTGCTCCGTCTGTGGCACCCAAGGACACCAACAACTCTGCCAAACATGCATCCCTGTAAGCATCCCGATGGGAGCCATGCCAGAGGGATGAGCCACCCAATATATTGGGGAAACACATGGATCTGGTAGGCAGCCTCCTTCATTTTTTCCATTATAATGGCCTTCCAGAAAGAAAAAGGTACCACAAACCAGACTGGCCGGAATGCCCATCTGTCAGACAGATAGTGCCTTTCATATCTATTTATCTATCTGATAGACAGATAGATAGATATGAAAGGCACTATCTAATAGATAGATAGATAGAT
>JANRMT010062816.1:9144274-9156012 GCA_026402145.1 Polypterus bichir lapradei | reverse complement strand
TGTGTGCCATGCTAGTTTCGTGAGTGTAATATGTTGGTTTTATGTGTATACCTTGCCAGTTTCATGAGCGTAACACTCTGATTTTATGTGTGTACCATGCCAGTTTCATGAGGGTAACACACTGGTATTACATATGCACCCTGTCACAGCTTTGTGTGTGAACTCAAATTATATTGATTATTCACATGATCTAAGGTGCAATGTGAGGGGAAAGAGAAAGGAACTTGAGGGGTGCTGGAGTTATAAGATAAAACAGTTCAGTGTTGCACAATATGTTTGAAAGGGCTTGGTGGTCATTTTTAACAGCATTTTCCCTTAATTCTGAAATTATGTACCTAGTTGGCTCTTGTTTTATTGCTCCAAGCTACATATTCACTTGCAGTCAACTATTTATTCTCCCAGCTTTTGTAAAACACTTATTGTATTTATTCAATGTTAACAGCAACGTAAAATATTCAACAACCTCAAGTCAGCAGAGGCAGTGTGATGTTCTGTGTGATGTTCTGCTGGGAACCTCTGGTTCATAACATTTATGTGGAAGTTACTTTGACACGTACCATCTACCTAAATATTGTTGTAGACCACATACACCCTTTCATGATGATGGTGGCCTCTTTTAGACTTATACTGCACCCTGTCACACACTTCAAAATTGTTGAGGGATGGTTTGAAGAACATGATAAACAGTTCCAGGTGTTGACTTGGCCTTCAAATTCGGCAGATCTCGAGAAACAAGTCTGATCCAATAGAGGCCTGACCTCGCAGCTTACAGGACTTAAAGAGTCTGCTGCCAGGGCCATCTTAACAGTATTATAGTCCCCCTACCCCACCCCAAACCCCCACGGGGCAAATCAGTGCACTGGGGCCCATACCTACACAACCACACACAGGAATAAAAATGGAAAGGGTTGACAAAATTAAAGATATATTTATTGTATTGGTACTTCCAACAAAAATCAGTGTTTAAACATTTAAAAACATGCTGTCACACACATGCGAATAGGGGGCAGCCAACGGGCCAGACGCAGCATGAAAACAACAATGGATGGGGTTTGACACATGACAGGTGTGACAGATAGGGGCGCCATTGCTCCCTTGAACCCTTGTCCAATACGCCAGACACCAGATAAAAGTCCAAAGGTAGACTATATTTATTCTGCACAGTGCACAAAGCACCCTCTCCTCCACAATACTCATTAAACAATACAATACACAATCAATAAACTCTCCACCACTCCCAGACGCGTTGCCACCCTTCCACCCTGCTCAGCTCGCCGTCTGGGAGCTCCCATAACCCTTTTATAATCCCTGACCCGGAAGTGTTCCAAACCCCAGTCCATGTGATCTCCTATCACTTCCGGGTCAGATCAAAAGTTCTTTTCTTCACCCCGGAAGCACGTCATTCCCCTTGTCTATGTGACATATGGCAAATAAACATCGCTCCTCCCTGCAGCATCTCCTAGTGGCCTCCATGGTATCCAGCAGGGCTGTGCATAAAGACTCCAATGTCCATGATGCCCTGCTGGTCTTCGGGGCACCTCCATACTGCAGGGAGGGCTCCACCTGGCGGCTTGGGGGTATTGGCCGGAATGAACGGCCGGCCAAACACCACACAGGAAAAAAAGAAGAAGAGGGTATCTCTTACCTTCTGGAATTTGGCGAAAAACACACACACTCCCAGACAATAATCCTCTTCTGGGTTACGAAGATCTGAGGCCCTTAGTTGACCTCACTTCATTCTTCCTTCTGTGTCCTCATCTCTGGTTCACCACTTTAATTACATATGTCACTTCCTGTCTGCCCGCTATAAAGTCCCCCTGTTTCATTCACCTGTGTCTCTTGTGTATTCTATGAGATAATGTGCCTCAGTGCACTTCTGGACTCATCACTATACGGGACTGGTGTACAGCAAAGATTAATCAACACAAAAATTTGAACAATATAACATGAGCCTTGTAAAACATATAAATGAGACTCAATTGGTAAACCATGCAGCCAGAGATGGCACAGTATAAAATTACTATGAATTTTTATTATTAATCAAGTGTTCAACACAAACATTTGCAAAATCTCTTTGCAGAGAATTGAGTTGAAGCGACGTTAACATATACGCTTTTACGTTATGTAGTGCGTGAGATCCGTACACATACCTTCACGTGAGGTGGCAGAGGTGACCGTGATACTAAATCAGAGGCGAATGCCAATGTCCACTTGTAACACAATAACAAATAGTTATAGTTTAGTATAGTAGAGTATTCATTTATTGACAGCAAGTCACAACATACAGAGATTAGCATGGGGTCCTTATGCTCGTTGTGGTGCCACATATTACATCTTCCGGACTCAGAGCTCTTTTTATTAGGCCATGGGGGCTAACTACACGATATTAGGCTGGTGCTTTTAATGTTGAGGCTGATCAATGTACTGTATGTGCATTTGCACCACCAAGAAGCACCCTTGCTTTTGACTGTTTTCTGTTTAAACGTCGGTCTCTTGGTCTCTCTCAAAGTATTGCCAGTGTGCCGACTTACCAATCAGATACTTTAGCATCCAAGTTTACGGATTCTCTAATAAAAAAAACAATCTTAATGCATGGATTACTTTGGCTATTTAGACATCCTAATTCTTGACTTTTGCTTTGGTTTTCTTCAATTTAGCTTTGTCAAAAGATACAACTGTTTTTTTTGTTTCAGTTATCTGCTTTTCTTACTTTTTCTCTCCTAGTCATCCCTTTACATTTGGTCAGCTCCTTTATGATGCGTAACTGTTGAAAGGAAACCTAAAAATATCTTTACATCTACTGTTGACAATGTTGTTGGAAGTGTATAACAAGATATTAATAGATTGTCATCCCTCTATCTCACTCTAGGGAATTATTATTGTCAAAATGAATTTCTTACCAAACTCCAATTTTTGAAAGTTAAAGTTTTGAGTTAAACTCATATTAATGTTTGCTTAACTTTTTGAGGGCTGAATATTTTTTCCAAAAAACTGCTTTCTGAAAAGCACACAAAGCATTCATGTCACACATAAACCAACATAAAACGTCTGTTGCTATGTGCTGTGCCTGCTGTTGGCGCATGTTTGGAATCTCTGGCGTCAGAGGTGCCTCAGTGGTCAGCAGGAACGCACGGTGGGCTGGCTGCCTGGCTGTCTTCGTAACAGCAGGTTGGTGACGGCGGTGGTGGTGGTGGTGGCAGTGGCAGTATGACGCAATCTGGTTTGTACCTCTTGACATTATAAGTGGTGGTCCTCCCAGGCGAACGCTACACGAAAGTGTTCAGCACCATGATCAGCTGGGGACAGACCAGACGATGTTGGTACCTCACTTTCATTTTCAATATCCATCAAAAGATCACTTGCATCAAACTCGGAGTCTGACAAGTCAGAGTCCTATTCAACAAAATTATGTGAAATGTCATAAATGGAGTATTTTGCTTTTGTATGTTCGCTTTGGCCAGATGTTGATGCCATTTTAGAGGTTTTTTGCTCCTTTCTACTCACAGACGTGCAGGGAATTGAGGTCAAACCAACAAAGCTATGGAACTGTCCTTCTAGCAAAGAGAGCCAAACTAAAATGTAAGGGTGAATTTTGGCGCAGTTTACAGCTGATTATTGTCCTCTACCCCGAATTTTGACTAAAGTCGACCTCAGCCCTGAAAGAGTTAATTTGAATAGAATATACAGTGGGATGCAAAAGTTTGGGTAACCTTGTTAATAGTCATTATTTTCCTGTATAAATTGTTGGTTGTTACGATAAAATATGTCAGTTAAATATATCATATAGGAGACACACACAGTGATATTTGAGAAGTGAAATGAAGTTTATTGGATTTACAGAAAGTGTGCAATAATTGTTCAAACAAAATCAGGCAGGTGCATAAGTTTGGGCGCCGTTGTCATTTTATTGATTCCAAAACTTTTAGAACTAATTATTGGAACTCAAATTGGCTTGGTAAGCTCAGTGACCCCTGACCTACATACACAGGTGAATCCCATAATGAGAAAGAGTATTTGAGGGGGTCAATTGTAAGTTTCCCTCCTCCTTTAATTTTCTCTGAAGAGTAGCAACATGGGGGTCACAAAACAACTCTCAAATGACCTGAAGACAAAGATTGTTCACCATCATGGTTTAGGTGAAGGATACAGAAAGCTGTCCCAGAGATTTAAGCTGTCTGTTTCCACAGTTAGGAACATATTGTGGAAATGGAAGACCACAGGCTCAGTTCAAGTTAAGGCTCGAAGTGGCAGACCAAGAAAGATTTCGGATAGACAGAAGCGACGAATGGTGAGAACAGTCAGAGTCAACCCACAGACCAGCACCACAGACCTACAACATCATCTTGCAGCAGATGGAGTCACTGTGCATCGTTCAACCATTCGGCGCACTTTACACAAGGAGATGCTGTATGCGAGAGTGATGCAGAGGAAGCCTTTTCTCCACCCACAGCACAAACAGAGCCGCTTGAGGTATGCTCAAGCACATTTGGACAAGCCAGCTTCATTTTGGAATAAGGTGCTGTGGACTGATGAAACTAAAATGGAGTTATTTGGGCATAACAAAGGGCGTTATGCATGGAGGAAAAAGAACACAGCATTCCAAGAAAAACACCTGCTACCTCCAGTAAAATATGGTGGTGGTTCCATCATGCTGTGGGGCTGTGTGGCCAGTGCAGGGACTGGGAATCTTGTCAAAGTTGAGGGACGCATGGATTCCACTCAGTATCAGCAGATTCTGGAGACCAATGACCAGGAATCAGTGACAAAGCTGAAGCTGCGCCGGGGCTGGATCTTTCAACAAGACAATGACCCAAAACACTGCTCAAAATCCACTAAGGCATTCATGCAGAGGAACAAGTACAACGTTCTGGAATGGCCATCTCAGTCCCCAGGCCTGAATATAATTGAAAATCTGTGGTGTGAGTTAAAGAGAGCTGTCCATGCTCGGAAGCCATCAAACCTGAATAAACTAGAGATGTTTTGTAAAGAGGAATGGTCCAAAATACCTTCAACCACAATCCAGACTCTCATTGGAACCTACAGGAAGCGTTTGGAGGCTGTAATTTCTGCAAAAGGCGGATCTACTAAATATTGATTTCATTTCTTTTTTGTGGTGCCCAAATTTATGCACCTGCCTGATTTTGTTTGAACAATTATTGCACACTTTCTGTAAATCCAATAAACTTCATTTCACTTCTCAAATATCACTGTGTGTGTCTCCTATATGATATATTTAACTGACATTTTTTATCGTAACAACCAATGATTTATACAGGAAAATAATGACCATTAACAAGGTTGCCCAAACTTTTGCATCCCACTGTAAATTTCTTCCATAGTCATAGACAATGGTATAGTCTTTTCCCCCTATAAGTTAGCAGGAGATGGAACCTTCTTACTATAACTAGGAAACAGTGTGATAATAAGCACAGTTGTGTTTAGAACAGGTCCCAGTAAAGAGGGACCTGTAAGACCCATTTTCAACTCAGAAATGGGATAAGTATACAGTTTTCTGACCGTTTTGAAATGGTTCAGAAATGTTAAATAAATAGTAACAATTTGAGATGTAACAAGATTTAAGCTTTGAACTGAACTTTTCTTAGCATGAGTTTTTTCTTTTGTTTTGCTATTTTAATTTTCTTTTTTGTGTGAACTGTTTTACTTTGAAACTTAACTAAACTTTTAAAAATGAAGATATTTTGCCTGTTGCGGTGGGCTGGTGCCCTGCCCAGGGTTTGTTTCCTGCCTTGCGCCCTGTGTTGGCTGGGATTGGCTCCAGCAGACCCCCGAGACCCTGTAGTTAGGATATAGCGGGTTGGATAATGGATGGATGGATGGATATTTTGTCTGTGGAGTCATTTCTACACGTCAGGCTTTGGTTGAATCCCATTTTTTGAGTTAGAGCTGCTGAACTTTGGTAATTTTGGAAAAAACGCAGCTACATCCTCTATATTTTCAGAGCATATTAAATATTTCCGGGATTAGATCCGAATTATGAATGTTGACATCGGCTACCATCCCATTGGGTCTTGTGTTCTGGAGATGCTCCCCATCAGACTTTGGAAGTAAACATTTTAAAACGGTAGTAGCAGTCATGCTAGATTGGGTGACATTTTGCTATGAAAAGTTTGTAGCAGGGCTACTAGGAATTAAAACTGCATCTCCCAGCAGTCTCTGCAGGGGCTGTTGGGGGTCAAAGGTGGTCAAAGTAGGTTGAAAGGAGGGCAGGGGGCCAAAAGGAAAAAAAAGTTGTTTTTGTTGTTGTACGTTGTGTGTTGCATTTATCTGTTGGACTGCCTGCCATTAATTCTGCCATATATCATCATTGTGTCCTGGATTGTATTTGTTTGTTGGGGTCTGGATCGTCTGTCTACCTGTTATGAGATATGGCCGGCCATTCATCCTGGCCAATACCCCCAGGCCGCTAGATGGAGCCCTCCTTGCAGCATAGAGGTGCCCCGAATGCCAGCAGGGAATTATGGACAGTGGACTTTTAATGCACAGCCCTGCTGGATACCAAGGGGGCAGCCAGGAGTTGCTGCAGGGAGACCAAGGGACTATTTTACCCTACAACCCGGAAGTACGTCCTAGTCACATGGACAGAAAAAATGACGTGCTTCCGGGATGAAGAAAAGGAGTTTTACCTGACCCGGAAGTGATAGAAAGTCACATGGACTGAGGGACAAACACGTCCGGGTCAAGGACTATAAAGGACTCTGGGAAATCCCAGACAGACAAGCTGAGTTGGGAGGCAGGGTGGCTAAACGTCTGGGAGTGGAGGATTGGATTATTGTTTATTTATTGAGTATTTGGGAGTGGAGGGTGCTTTGTGCACTTATTTATAATAATATATATTATTATTGGACTTTTACCTGGTGTCTGATGAGTGGTCTGAGGGTTCAAGGGAGCGAGAGAGCCCGAATCTGTCACACTGTATACTGTATACTGAGGACTGTGTTTGGATTCATTGGCTTTCCCGGAAGAGTGGAGAGCTCCTGAATCATCCATCCGTCTTCATCCTTTCAGCAACTAACGGTAGGACTGAGTTTTCCATTCCCTTTCTACATACAGATCGCTGGACTCAATCTTGTTGCTTCTCATTTCATCCGGTTTGGTTTCTTCATGGACTTTGCTGTGTGTTGTTTGCGTTTATATGTTAAATGTAATATCGCCAAAAGGGTCAGGGGTGGTATTATTGTTTGCATTTAGATAATTTAATTTCATTATATTCTTTATTGTTTAATGTTCCCAGCGTGCTTTATTTGGTCTCTGAAGTAGTGTGTATGTGTCGTTCCCAGGCTGGGGTTGTCCCTGGTAATCCTCCACTAAAATGAATAAATCACCGTCACATTGACGGTGCGAATCTTAGCGGCACTTGACCGCTACAAGTTTATGGTGGTGTACTCTTGCTAAAATAGAAGAATCCTTATCCCCTGCCATAACTCAGTGAGAAAGTGATGTCTTAACGTACCTTAACTCTTTCGGGGTGGACGTCAACTTTTGTCGAAATTCAGGGGTAGAGGATGGTAATCAGCCATAAATGGCGACAAAACTCACTGTTATGTTTTAGTTCAACTCTCTTTGCTGGAAAGAAAGTTATTTTTGTTGATTTGACCTCGATTATCTGCGCATGCATGAATAGCAAAGAGCAAACAACCTCTAAAATGGCATCGACATCTGACGAGAGACCAAAGGGAATGAACAAAGCAAAATACTCCTTTGACGACATTTTGCGTATTATCGCCGAATCAGACTCTGACTTATTGGACTCCGATTTTGATGCACGTGATCTGAAGATGGAAACGAAAGTGAGGTACCGGCTTCGGCTGATCAGTCCCCAGCTGATCGTGGTGCTGAACGCGCTTATGTAGCTGATGCGCCCACAGCAATGTTCACCTGGAAAGAGCGGCACTTACAGTGACAAGAGGTACAAACCAGATTGTGTCACACTGCCACTCGAAGACAGGCCAGGCCGGACGGCCCACCACACATTCCTACCGGCCACCGAGCTGTCCCTACACAGCCACCAGAGACACTGAACAGGCGTCGACAGCAGCCACAGTAACAGACGTTTTACGTTGATTTACATGTGAAACCTTTGCTTTGTGTGCTTTTCAGAAAACAGAGTTGCCTGCAAAAAATATTCAGCCCTCAAAGAGTTAAACTGGAAAAAAACCTAATTCTGTATCTGAGGAACTTTTCAAGAATTTTCTAGAATTTGTCAGGACTTCCTTAATGCTATTCTATAATCATCTTTGCCTTACCTTTATTGCTTTTTCTTATTGTAATATGGATGCTATACAGCGCCCGACCCGGCACAGACTGATGCAGAGGCACGTACAAAATAAACACAGGCTTTTATTATTCTTCAGCCGTGGGACATGTCTTCCCCATGTCACACAGCCCAACACAGTCTCAAAGCAAAACACACAAAGGAAAACACCAAAACACTCTCTTCATCCACCACTCCTCCCCACCAAACTTAGTCCTCGTCCTCCCGACTCCGGCTCTTGAGTGGTGGTGGCTGGCCCCTTTTATAGCCCATCCGGAAGTGTTCCAGGTGCTTGACCACCTGGTCCTAATTGCACTTCCGGGTGGGGCTGAAGATTTGTCCAGCCGGGCTGTTGACTCCACGCAGCACCCCCTAGCGGCCATCCCAGCTCCCAACCTGGCTGTGCCATGGAGCCAGGCGGGAGGCTGGGGAATCATAGTCGGCCCGGGAGAATGCCACCAAGCGTCCTGGGGGAGGTATTGAGCTGTCCATGGTTGCTTCCCCGGAATATATGCAGCAGGGGAGTCCCGGCCAGGCATGGGACCCAGCCGTCCATCACATTATATATACGAGGAACCGCATTAGGCTCTCTTGTCACTAAGTCCTCTAATTTGCATTGTGTTTGTGAAATTTGATGGAATTCTTTTGGAAGTCAATGACTGTATTATTACATTGTTTGTATGAGATTATTCTTAGCTAAAAAAAAGAAAAGATAAACGGAAGGCACACTTATCTCTGTTTCAATTCAGCCTTCCTGTCAGGCTCCATGAAACATCCGGTCACACTTCTAGTGTGTGCTTTATCCAAAATACTTTCAGTTCCCTCCTGAAAAAGGAGCACAACTGGCGCTGAGGCATCCTGAGTTCTCAGTCTCCTTTCCATTGACTTCACATGTGCGCCCAGCTTGTTTCACACTTCAAGATGGAGTGAACTGTGACTGTCCATACACTTCCAGTAGTGCTTGAAGTGGTTCAGCACCAACTGGTACTATCTGAATGCACCAGGAATTCTACATTTCTCTGTTTGGAGTTTTTTCTGTGTACTGCTATTAACTCTTCAGAGTTTGATCACTTTTTCTTTTGATAACACTGGTGTACAAACAATATTTTTGTTTGCTACTGAGAACTTCAGAGCAGCTCTTTATTTTACACTGTGGAGGCTGGCCCAGACACAGAGAGGCGGACACGTTCATTTCACCCACAAACACGTTTATTTACAAATATATACAGTTCCAAGTGCACCACAAAACCCCCAAAGTCCCGGCCACACAATGCCTTCACTTTCTCTTCTTCAGGCCGCCTCCTTGCCTCCTCCAGCAAGCTCAGTCCACTCCGCTCCCGACTCTAGCCCTGAATGAAGGGAGGCGGCCCCTTTTATTATCACCCGGATGTGCTCCAGGTGGGTTCCGGCAATCTTCCACGGACACACCCCTGTGTGACGGAAGTGCCGGCTGCATCCCCGGAAGCACTCCGGGTGTCCCTGCTCCTCTTCTCCCCCAAAGCACTTCCTGGTGTGGCGGAAGTGCTGAGGTCCAGGGCTCCAAAGGCATGGGGGCGCCCCCTGGCGGCGACCATGGGCCCCTACAGGGTGGAGCTTCAAAGCTCTGTACCAGTGGCCCCCAAAGGAACCAGGGCGGTCGCCCCCAGATGGTCTGGGAAAGGCGCAAGCCCTCCTCCGGTCCTCCTGGGCATCCCGGCCGGGTCGCCACCCCAGCCACCTCTGACAACACCGATTCCATACCTGAAATTGGAATAAAGCTAGCACGTCAGGTTTTTGAAATACACATCATTGACATTTAGACGCTTTTGAATATCAATATAATATGATATACAACACAATATCTGGAGTTTGGACTCTGTCCCACCAAAATTGTTTTGATGTGTTTATTCTGAAAACAAACCAGAAGACGATACCAAAGACACGTTAAAGTATACTTATGTCAATTTACCTCAATATAAAAGTGAGGTCAGTGTTCTCCAAAATGTGCTTGTACTGCAGATCCGTCTCTCTTTGCAAGAACCAACAGTAGTCTCCCATCATGCTCGGAGTGAATTTTCCCCGATATCAGTTTTCTATCACCTTTATATCTTGATGAAATCTTTCCCCATGCTCATCGCTGACATTGCCCAGATTTGGTGGAACAATGATGAAAAATGCATCTTCAGTGACATTCTGGCTCCCATAAGCTGATACGCTTTCAGCAGGTCCTCCACAAGCTCAGCATAATTTTCTGCTCTGTGACTGCCAAAAAAATTCTGGACAACCCGCACGAATGCTTCCAATGCTGCTGAATCGGTGGGCTTCAGTTTCCTTTTGAACTCCTCGTCAAGCATCAGTTCACAGATTTCTGGAACAACAAAAACACCTTCCTTAATTTTATCTTCACTTTTCTCGACACCAAATTTATTTCTTAAATGAATTGCCGTTTCTGTCTATCGCCTTGACAGAATTTTCAAAGTAATGGTGAATCTAGGGCGGCACGGTGGCGCAGTGGGTAGCGCTGCTGCCTCGCAGTAAGGAGACCTGGGTTTGCTTCCTGGGTCCTCCCTGTGTGGGGTTTGCATGTTCTCCCTGTGTCTGTGTGGGTTTCCTCCGGGTGCTCCGGTTTCCTCCCACAGTCCAAAGACGTGCAGGTTAGGCGCATTGACGATCCTAAATTGTCCCTAATGTGTGCTTGGTGTGTATGTGTGTGTGTGCACGCCCTGCGGTGGGCTGGTGCCCTGCCCGGTGTTTGTTTCCTGCCTTGCACCCCGTGCTGACTGGGATTAGCAAAAGCAGACCCCCGTGACCCATGGATGGTGAATCTAACGAACGAAATGTCCTGCAATGCAATGTTATGTTTAACAGTAAAACCACTATCTACTGCAGTGTCATGTCTGAGTTGTGTCATTATGCTTTAGAGTCATATAAGACTTGGTAATCAGTAATAAATATTTTTTTTGCTAATTAAAAATTAATAATTTAAAAAAAAAATGAATCACGACAAGGTAAACAACTCACAGCTAACTCACAGTTAGTAATGTGTGGCGTATTTATCAAAATGGTTATCCGCCTTTACTGTCCAGTCACCCTAGTTGTCCAAGACCTGGAACATCATAACAAAAAAACGGGACGTGCTGCTGGACGAAAGCCATTTTCAGATTTGGAGTCAGCAAGTGAAACCTGTTAAAATAAAGGTGAAAGACTCCCAGTAGCAAAATGCTTGTTGACCAGTGTAATTTGTACCACCACTCACAAACCTTTGGTCCTGTAATGTCACATGTGTTAGGATGCTGTTCTCTCCTGGAATATGTAGTGAGGCGGGGAGGGGGGTTAAGGGGTTCCCCTCAGTGTCCTGCCAAAAATCTCTCTGGCTCCTATCCAATATATGTACAAGGGGGAACCCCACACTCCAGTCTCCTACCTAAAGTCTCTCTCTCTTCTAGCTTATATATGTGTATGAGAAGGACTCCCCCTAAACAGTCCC
>JANRMT010062816.1:9126494-9138596 GCA_026402145.1 Polypterus bichir lapradei | reverse complement strand
ATAGATAGATAGATATGAAAGGCACTATATAATAGATAGATAGATAGTAGGTTGTTCATCCAGGATTAATGTGAACCCTGACACAGCTTGACCTTGAACTTTGCAAAGGGAAAGACTTGCAGAAAACTTCCAAAAGAGGTGACTGCTCTTGATCAACACTGTATATGTGGATGAGCGCAGCAACTATTGTCAAAAACTAATGATCAGAATGGGGTTGCTTTGAAATGTTACAGTACTTAATATTGTGCAATGTGCCACTTGTGACAGGCAATGTATGGAATGGAATTTCCTGGGGTCTGCATTGCAAGAGATGTTTTTAAAAAGCTGAGCCTGCAAGCCTTTATTTAGCTTCATTGCAAAATATATTTTGACTTTGAAAAATGTGGTTACTGTGAGTACAATACAATTTATATCTAAGTCGTTAGTCACTGTTCATATTCAAAGAAGAACAAATTACACCAAGAAAAGAAGTGAAATGTGTTAGTGATGTCCTTATGTGAAATGCTTTTAATGTGGAAATTATGAAAGGCATTTATTATTGATAAGAATCCCAAACTGGTATAGGTGTACAGCAGGGTTCATCAATGACGAAGCGTTTACGATTGGGTTATAAGCGAGCATTACTCTGAAGTGCTGACTCAAGTTCAGTGTCAGAATTTAAAAATACTGACTGACAGAAAACTGGTGGAACGGATTCCTTAATTTTTACAAGAAATGACCATACTTCTTAAAAAAAGGATAAATTGTGAAATATTAATGCCTATCAGCAGTTTGAGGAAGCCAACAAGGAAGTATGTAAAAAGTTTATTGTTTGTTTTTTTTTATATTGGGACAACTATAAAATTAAATTAACTGATGAGTTTATTTCTGTTTTAGACTGCCAGGAATCAAAAGATCAAAAGGAGAAATTGACAGTACAGGCAAAAAAAGTAACTTTCCATGCCATATTAAACATAACGCAATCCCATCAATCCATGTGTGAACTCACTTCATGTGTCTTATGATCAGAAGGACACATGGGCTCTCCTGGCAGCACTGGGCACAAGACAAGCACCATCACTTCATGGGGTAAGAGTGATGATTTAAGAGCTGTAGATTAATTGACAGCACATGCTCACATTGAACAAAGGGGCTCTTTCATTGTTAGATTACTAGGCATTTTATAATTTACAGGTTTTTATGAGGACCAGGAAGGCCTATAATCTCAGGAATTGGCTCCCTTACAGATAATATTTCAGGTTGGGTGGAGCACATCCTTAAACCCCCATTGCCTGCAATACAACCAGCTACATCCAGGACACTACTGATTTCTTAAAATAAACTGTCTGCTGTAGGCCCCTTACCTGAGGGAACCTTAACGCCCACCATGGATGTTGAGGCACTTTACACAAACATCCCCCATGATGATGGCATATTGGCATGTGAAACATACCTCAAACAACATGATTTACTAACAGAGTTATACAAATGATCAAATTCACTCTGACACATAATTTATTCTCATTTGGACAAGACTTGTACTTGCAACAAATGGGGACTGCAATGGACACCTCACTATGCAAACCTATTTATGGCAAAATTGGAGGAAGATTTTATGTCAACGTGCATCTTAAAACCAATGTTGTATCCCTGTTCGATAGATGACATCTTCATAATCTGGACTGCCAGTGAGAAGGACCTCCTCCATTTAGTAATGAGTTTAATTCTTTCCACCCCAACATAAAGCTGAAGCTGAATTACTCAAAAACAGAAGTCACCAGTGTTCAACTGAAAGACAACACCCTTGTAACTTCTAACAGATGGACGGACCTACCTAAGTAGTGACAGCTTCCAACCCAAGCATATAAGGTGCTCCATTATTTTCAGCCAAGCAATACAATAAATAACTGCAGGAGCTCAGACAAGATTTCATCAGACAAGGTTATGCCTCCCAAAACTGTAGCAGACACTCAAATAAGAAGAGCTACTTTCATACCCAGAGACAACCTTCTAGAATATAAAAAACAAAGACAACAAGAACTGTACGGTAGAGCACTTTAAAAAACTGCTAAAAACTCATTATGTTAACATGGCTTTCTCATAGCTTCATTTTAGTTTAATCCTGATACTCTGTATATGCATTTAATTATCAATATCATTCCTGGTGGCTCCATAATCCGTACTAACCCCTACTTTCCCTTCTCTTCTTTTTCCGGTTTTCTGTGGTGGCGATCTGCGCCACCACCACCTGATCAAAGCACTGTGATTGGTGGATTGAAGGCCAGAAGTCCACATAACCGTCATCATCAGGTTCTTCCATGTGAACCCTGAATACAATGAGGACTGATTGAGGTCATTGATGTTAGGTAGAATGCCTATAGGGGACCGGGTGGTCTTGTGGCCTTGGTACCCCTGCAGATTTTTTTTTTTTTTTTCTCCAGCCATCTGAAGTTTTTTTTTTGTTTTTTTTCTGTCCTCCCTGGCCATCAGACATTACTTTTATTCCATGTTAATTAGTGTTCCCTAATTCTATTTTCTTATTTATTTTGTCAGAGTAGAGGAAGGTTGTGGAGGACTTCATCTTGTGCATAGACAACATCCCACAACTCAACATTAGAAAGACGAGAGAGCTGGTGGTGGACTTCCAACGTGTCAATAAGTCTCTGAGACCAGTCACCATTCGGGAGATGACATGGAAGTGGTCCAAAGCTACAAATACCTGCAGCTTCACATAAACAATAAACTGGAGTGGTCTGACAACACAGTGGCACTGGATGAGCAGACTGGACTTCTTGAGGAGACTCTGGTCTTTTGATGTACAGTATGCAGCAAGCTGCTGGAAATGTCCTACCTTTCTGTAGTAGCCAGCGTGGTGTTATACACTGCAATCTCCTGGAGAAACAATCTGAACTTAAAAGAAGCACAATGCCTGGACAAACATATCAGGAAAGCCTACTCCAACACAGGGCCAACACGTGGATACACTGGAAGCTATTTCAGAAAATAGGATGATGGTAAAATTGGATGCTATCATGAAAATTGCCCTCCATTCCCTCCAGGGGGTGCTCTCTTGGTGCACATTTAGCCACAGGCTTATTCCACCATGTTGTGCTAAGAAACACTTCTGGGGGTCTTTTCTGCCCACTGCTATCAGGCAATTCAATGCTTCTACCTGACATTCTTGTAGCGGTCTGGTGCCGCTAAGATTCACACCGTTGATAAGACGGTGATTTATTTATTTTTTTGGTGGAGATTCCAGCGACTCACCCAACCTTGGCCCGACCCGTATACCCTCACAGGTTTTATCAAAAAAGCAACCGGTAATAAAACAGCAATTAAAGAATGTATGAAACAATACTAAATGAAACAACAATCCCACCCCAGTTCCCCTTACAGCGATATACAATAAACATGAATTTGACACTTACAAACAATTAACAAAAACCACATACTATGAAGTCCATGAAAATGGCAACTGACGAAACGAAATGATGGTAGATAGTCCAGAGATGAGCAAGCTGTATATGAATGTGAGAGTCAGTCCTACCAGTATTTCCTGATGAGATGATGGCGTATGATTGGGATCAGAAGCGTTGCTTTCTTCCCAAGACGACAACAATCCTCACACAGTCCTCATGCAGCAGGGAGACATCAGACAGTCCATACACCCAAAACAGGAGACGATCCAGGACAAGACGAGAATCCACAAGTGTCAAAACGGAAGGCTGACAGACAGGTCACTCCAGACGCGAAACACAAAAGACTTCCTCCCATTTTGGTAACATTAACTCCCCTGTTAAATGTCGCGCCGGCCTCCTTGTACCCAGCAGCCCTTGCACCCACAGCAGACGACCAATCAGAGCCATTACAGGGACTGCTGGGAGTTGACGTTTCAACCCCCAGTAGCACTGCGACATACTCATTAAGTTTATTTTTATTGATTGATTGACGGATTGATTGGTTGCTCGATTGATTGGCTGTATTATCTGTCCTGTGATTCTGTATCTTTATATTGTATGTTTCCCCTACTGTATGCATTTGAATTTCCCTATTAGGATTAATAAAGTTTATCTAATCTAATCTAATAGGATAGGTGACCATCAGTATCATGTGTTACAGACCCTGAAGGACTCTGGTCTTCTCTCTGGATTCTCTGTCTTTATGAGGCCTCATGCAAAACTGTGGCTCAAGCAAAAACAGTTCCCACTCTCTGCCAATTTAGATTGTGACCTCTGCCTTCCAATGTCCAGCATCACCTCCTTGTAGCTAAGGGCCTCACATGCCTGCAGGGGTAGAACTTACAAGGGGAGTCTCAATGGTGCCATGTAGTGTCACGGTTTGACATGTCTATCTATCCGCTTTGTGGCCCAGCCAACTCAATTTAGAGACAATAAAATGATTTCTTAGGAAATGAAACTACCGCTAATAGCTGTTGTGATAGTCTTTGACTTCTCGCCACCCTGAACAGGATGCAGGGAGAAATGGATGAACATGCAAAAAAATAAACTTAGCAATAAATGTAGGAAAGCTCGTAAACAGAAAGCCAGTTAAAATTCCCTTCACTTTCATTCATTTCACCACTTCTCACTTAAATGCTTTCACAAAAGCAACCACAAAAGGAAACATTAAACTGAGGTCAGCACTCTTAGAATTTCAGAAATCAACATTTGTAGTATATGAAACTCCTAGAACATTAAAAAGAACATTTTTTTTTTAGAAATGAGAATGAAAGACAAAATAAATAAATAAATAAAGAAGGAGAACAGTTGACATTTCCCTAACACAAAATATGATAAATACGACATGAACATTTTTGTAATGAATATGATATATACAGTGCCCCCATTAACTCTTTCAGGGCTGATGTTGACTTTTGTCAAAATTCAGGGGTAGAGGACGGTAATCAGCTGTATAAAGGGTGGTCCAGATCTAAGTATGTAGATCCAGATCGTCTGGATGACTTTGATTTATGCGGGGACGATTCCTGTTCGGTGCAAAGACAATTCTTCGTGTCATTTTGCACACTTCTCGATGGTCCGGGATTTTTTGGGTGATTTTCTATGTAAAAAACTTAAGAAGTTATAGCGTAATGAAAATTGCATAATTAGATCTGGACCACCCTATACTGTGACAAAACTCATCCTTACGTTTTGGTTGACTCTCTTTGCTAGAAGGAATATTACATATCTTTGTTGATTTGACCTCGATTCCCTACGCATGCATGAGTAGTGAAGAGCAAACCACCTCTAAAATGGCATTGAAATCTGGCGAGAGACCAAAGCGAATGTGCAAAGCAAAATACTCCATGGATGTTTTGAGCAATTTCGTTGAATAGGACTCTGACTTGCCAGACTCTGAGTTTGATACAAGTGATCTGGAGATGGACGAAAGTGAGGTACCAGCATCATCTGGTTGTTCCCCAGCTGATTGTGGTGCTGAACACTTTCATGTAGCTGATGCGGCTACAGCAGAATTCGCCTGGGAGGATCACCACATATTGTGTTACACTGCGACCACCACCAAACACCCACCTGCTGTACGAAGACAGCCAGGCATCAGGCCCACCGTGCATTCCTGCTATCCATTGAGTTGCCCCCCATGCAGCCATTGCCACCAGAGATGCTGAACATGCGCCAACAGCAGCCACGACACGTAGCAACAGATGTTGTATGTTGATTTATGTGTGAAACAATTACTTTGCGTGCTTCTCAGAAAACTGAGTTGTTTAGAAAACATATTCAGGCCTCAAAGAGTTAATGATGGGACAAAAACACATTTCTCCTTGATTTCTCTCTCTCCTCCACAAGTTGAAATTACAAATCAAACAGTTCAGGCATTCTGATCAAAGTGCACCATGCAGACTTTCATTTAAGGGGTGTGGCAGAAGGCCAGGGCCCAGGCCCAGGCCTGGCCAGGATGGCCCTTTAGTATATGTTCTGGGGGAGCAAGCATGGGCTACCCAATACCTTACCCGGGACGCTAGATGGCAACCCCCCTGGTTTGCAGCGTTGCCCCGGACTCCCCCAGGGTTTCATGGGAGTTGGAGTTTGGTGCAGCCCTGTTGGGATCCGCAGGCGCCTCCAGGGGGTGTTGCAGCAGGAACTGCTGAGCTCTTATGGGCAGTGTTTTCGCCACACCCAGAAGTGCAGCCGGAAATGCGCAATCAAGCATCTGGAGCACTTCCAGGTGCCTTATAAAAGGAGCCAGAGTTGGGAGGAGGGAGACAAAGCTGCCAGGGAGGAGTGGAGGATTTAAAGAAGAAGATTTGTGCTTGTGCTTTTGTGTGTTTGTGGGACTGTGTTGTTCCTGAGGGACACGGGGAAGATGTGGCCCCCAGGTGAAGAAAAATAAAAAGTTTATTTTACGTGTGCCTCCGGTGTCAGTCTGTGTTGGGTTGGCGCTCATATAGCGCCTTTATCACAGGGGATTTACAGACATTTTGGTCACACCATGTAGAAATGACAGCACTTTTTCTACGCGGTCCCACCATTTCAGTGCACCATAACGTTTGGGACAGTTGGCATCACAGGTGTTTGTGATTCCTCAGGTGGGTTTCATGGCTTCATAAGATACCTTCGGACTCTGGAGTTGCCATTGTTCAACATGAGGACAAGAGCTGTGCCAATGAAAGGCAAAGAAGCCATTATGAGACAGGAAAACAAGAATAAAACCATTGGAGACCTCAGTAAATCCTTAGGATGAACAAAATTAACTGTCTGGAATATCATGAAGAAGAAAGAACACACTAGTGAGCTCAGTAATCATAAAGGGTCTTGTAGGCCAAGGAAAACCTCCACTGCTGATGACAGAGAAATCCTCACTACGGTAAAGAAAAAGCCCCCAACGGCTGTCTGACAGATCAGAAACAGTCTTCAGGGGGCCGATAAGCAGAAGACATCATGAACAGAAATATAGAAGTCACACTGCAAGATGCAAACCACAAAAACAAGATGAGCAGATTGCAGTCTGTGAAAAAGGACTTACAAAAGCCTGCAGAATTCTGGGAAAAGGGCATTAGCCACCTGGAGCAGTTCCAGAACCTGCTTAACTCTTTCAGGGCGGATGTCGACTTTTGCCAAAATTCAGGGGTAGAGGATGGTAACCAGCTGTAAACAGTGACAAAACTCGCTGACACGTTATAGTTTCACTCTCTTTGATAGAAGGAAAGTCAGCTTCCTTGATTTGACTTTGATTTTCTTCACGTGAATGAGTAGCGAAGAGCAAATAACCTCAAAAATGGCATCGACACATGGCGAGAGAAAAAAGTGAATGTGCAAAGCAAAAATACTCCGCGGGTGACATTTTGTGTACTATCACTGACTTGTTGGACTCTGATTTTGATGCAGGTGGTCTGGAGACCCCCTCACTTCTTTCGGGCAGCCAGAGTTGGGAGGAAGAGGATGAAGCTTAACAGAGACAGAGTGGAGGCAGAACAAGGGAGGCAAACTATTGTATGTTTCGGGCTGTGCTTGTAGAACTGCTCCGTAATGGTTGGACTGAGGGAGAGCGCTTCCCATGAAGCAGAATAATTAAACTATGTTTCATTTTGGTCTGTGCCTGTTGTGTCAGGGTCGGGGCAGCTGGAGCTCCCCTGGTTTCCACAACTACCAGAACCACTTAGAGTTTTATATATCAGAAGGTGTCTAACAGTCACCTGTCATCATCATGTGGCTCCTGCGTATTAGCTTTTTTGTTACTGTTGTGTATCATCTAAGGTTAAATTTGTGTAATTTTAGAACTTTTTGAGTACTAGATGTTTCCTGGTGATGTTCTGAACTGTAAAGCAACACAGCTGAAAGAGGAGATACTTAACATTTGGAATGCATTCTGGTTATGTAAGTCACCTTTAACGCTAGAATCCCTGAAGCCTATGAAAAAAACTCTTAATTCAGGCCCACCTTAAAACCCTTTGCACCTCCCCATCAGTGTCTTTTGTTTTGTAAATGTGTCGATCAGCACAAGCAGCATGCAGCCTGCTATCCCATCTCCCCTGTCGACGGAGCTCACCTTGGGCAAAATGTTCTCCCAGCTCAACCTAAGGCTCCTTATCTGCGTGTGAGGTGTCTGGTGTTGAATAGGGTCAATAATATATCGTCAATTTGGAATACATACATTTCATGTGTATTCCGTGGCTTACCCTATTCAACACCAGGCACCTCACACACAGATAAGGAGCCTTGACTTGACCTGGGAGGATTTTTTGTGCAATGTGAGCTCCGTCGACAGGGGAGATGGGATAGCAGGCTGCTTGCTGCTTGTGCTGATCGACACATTTACAAAACAAAAGACACTGATGGGGAGGTGCAAAGGGTTTTAAGGTGGCCCTGAATTACGAGTTTTTTTCATAGGCTTCAGGGATTCTAGCGTTAAAGGTGATTTACATAACCAGAATGCATTCCAAATGTTAAGTATCTCCTCTTTCAGCTGTGTTGCTTTACAGTTCAGAACATCACCAAACAAAAGGTATTGCCGGAGAGGTGAGATGGAATTTAAGGTGGGCCGGGATTACAAGTTTTTTTGTAGACTTCAGGGATTCTAGTGTTAAGTAAAAGTTTACGCCACCTATACGCACATAGCATATTTTGAAGAACACATGTAGGAAAAGAAAATACTTTGAATGGTCTGTTTTAACAAGCTCCTTCAGATTTGAATCTACACATTTATGTCTTTACAAAGCACCCATAGGGATGAAAAAAAAAAAAAAAAAAAAAAACAGATGTCCTTTATGTCCTTTTGGTGCCTAGACAACAATGAGATCAGAAGGAATTAAAATATGGATGTTTTCTTTTGTCTCCAGCTACTCAGATTCTTCTCAGTATTCTCACAAGTGTCTCCTCTTGTGTTTCAGCGGAGATCTCAGCAACGTCATGCAATGGGCTGAGATCTTTCAAGTAGTGCTTCAACATTTTTTTTAAAGTTTGAAAGTATTTACATTGCATGCTCAATAATATCTGGTGAAAGGTATGGACAGTTGTTTGTGATAATAAAATTTACTATGATTACAAAATTATAGTCCTTGCTTCAGAGTAATACTATCGGTTGCTTTGATTTACATTATATTACAGTACTGTGCTCCAAATAAATGATGCTCATTCAGGAAGAAAGGGCAGGCAGTGTGCCATAGAGGTTAAGGACTTCAAACCTAGAGGTTGTGGGTTCAGATCCCACTACTGACACCTGTATGACCACAAGCAAGTCACTTCACCTGTCTGTGCTCCAGTTGGAAAGGCAAATGTTTTATAACCAATCATTGCTCAAATGTTGCAAGTCACTTTGGATAAAGGTATCCATCCAATAATAAGTAAAAAATATGAAGTCTTAGAGATTAAAACAAGACTAGAAATACAGGAGATCTCACAAAATATAACTTCCTTTTCAAATTAAGTTCTCAATTTTGACACCTTTAATCCTCAGTTGTTTCTCGTGTCTCCTTTTAGTCCAAAGCATTTTCTGTTAAGGAATATTAAGAGAAGCATCTGCGACAGAAACGCATCTTAAATGAAACATAAATGGAAATCTCTTGTAGGGTCTCATGAGCCATCAAAGATCAAATTTTGAGCTGTACAATTTCCCTATGGGCGACAGTAATGGATTTATTGTGATTATTCTCTCTCAAGGTCATTCCTAATATCCAATACTTGTTATTCATCTGCATTTTTATATATGCACACTGTAAAAAAAATCTAAGCAAGTGAAAAGTATTTATATCATGACATTAAATCTTGTTTTCCTTATTGTAAGAATTATTAACTTATCTAAAAGAATTGTATTTAGAATTATTTAGATTACTTTAAGAAATCTTATTACATAACCCCACCGACAGATGCTTCTGTTAAATAAAAGCAAAATAACTCCCACTTAAATTGTTTTGTCCGATTTTTTGCAGTGCAGTAAATTCCTGCATTAAATCATTAAGCCTCACTCTCTATTTGGGATATACAGGTGCATCTCAATAAATTAGAATATCACCGAAAAGTTAATTTATAGCAGTAATTCAATTCAAAAAGTGAAACTCATATATTACATAGATTCATTACACACAGAGTGATTTATTTCTTTTCATTTTGCTGATTATGGCCTAACAGGTAATGAAAACTCAAAATTCAGTATCTCAGAAAATTAGAATATTACATAAGACCAATAAAAAAAAAAGATTTTTAATACAGAAATGTTGACCTACTGAAAAGTATGTCCATGTCCGCACTAAATACTTTGTCGGGGCTCCTGTTGCATGAATGACTGCGTCAATGCGGCGTGGCATGGAGGCCATCAGCCTGTAGCACCGCTGAGGTGTTATGGAAGCCCAGGATGCTTTGATAGTGGCCTTCAGCTCGTAAGCATCCTAAGGTAAAACCAAGACTTGTATTGCTTGTATTCTATCACACTTGATTCTAAATATTTTGTTCATTTCGATCAATATATATGTGTCTCTTTATGTAAACGTTGTCTGATTTTTTAGTTTTATGTTTCGGTTTTATATTTGTGAATGTGTGCAAATATGTGTATGGCTGTCTTTATAGAAGAGAGCTACACGGCACCAAACTGAATTGAATTTTAATTGTATAATGTTTAACATTTCAAATAATTTCACTAATACCCTGATCTGTATATTTATTAACATTTTCACAGTATTTATAATGACAAACCCTATAAAATGTGCATTCTGGATATTTCACCACAGCCAGCAGACATCATGCATTAGTAAGCTAAACTTTAATACAATTGCCAGATACCTAATAAATTATTTATTTCAAGGAGGAGATGAAAGATGGGTCATATTTTATCTAAAATATCAAGCGGTTCACCTAACGGAACATCACACCAGGAAATTCAGTGCAGTAAAATGATTATTTATTATTCATCTCCTATTATCTCTAATTTTGTGCAGAAAATGGGTTGAAATAAATCTCTGGTCCTTCATTTCCATCACCCATTGGTAACAGTTAAATGCAGCAGGTGCTCAGCACAGACGCAGGGAAAAGGAGAAGAAAAAAAAAAATAAAGTGGCAAGGCTGATAATTTGTGCAGAGCAGAAGATTCCTCCCTACGGCGTGACACTTCACCTAGGAGAGCAGCGGCAAGTTGCCAGCGTGAATATAAAAAGAGGAGACTGGGCTAAAATGTCAGTCGGCTGGTGAGGAGAACTCACTCTCATGCTGAGCCTAATGAAGGCTAATTATTTGTGGGGTTATTCCAATAGTTTTATCGTTAAAAGTAGAAGACGTGTATAGTATCAGTAATTTAGAAAATGTTTGTTCATTTATTTTCTTTATCATGAACAATTTATGGATTAAATGTCTTTACACATCTAAAAACATGTTAACCAATTTCACTTAAAACCACGATAGATAGTGTAGAAAAGAATATTCTTAAAGTTGATAATTGCTTATATTCAAAGAGAATCATAAGCATACATGAAAATAAGTATTATATCCTAATGCACACTAACATAGTAAGGGTTAAACCATAAAAAGCCCTCGCTTGTCTATTTTATTACTTTTCTCATTGCAGCTGCTAAGCTTATAAACTTCAATTAAGGACATTGTATTCTTTTAGAGGGCTAAATAGTCCATTGTTTTAAGAAAGGCAGCCATTGAGGCTTTGGCCATGAGAGAAAACCAAATAGGCCGTTTGCTTCCACTGGGCCTCTGCCTCCCTGTCTGCCTGCCTGGACAGGTGATGACAAGTCAAGGAAAATGCAGATTATAGGAAACAGCGTAATTGTATTAGGGGCGCAGCTGCCCCACCTCTAGCACAATATCTTATGTGTTGGTCCACCTGATTCTGACTTACTGGTGCAAATCGATTCATAAATAAGTTTCAGACACCTGAACAGGGTATAAAATAATGATGGCAGTTTCGGTCAAGTGATGGACATTAGGTAATGATGGGAAGAGGCAGAAGAAGGAGAGCATTTTGTATAAGTGAAAAGAACTGTAATAAATGTAAGCTCGCTGAATTTGCTAATTGCTCATTTCACTTGATTTGGGTCTGTGCATGCATCACTCAATAAAATTTGATTCTCCCATCCTGAAACTCTGTGTGCCTTCTTTGAGCAGCATGTTTCTGCCACAACGATAGATAGATAGATAGATAGATAGATAGATAGATAGATAGATAGAT
>JANRMT010062816.1:9022993-9074353 GCA_026402145.1 Polypterus bichir lapradei | reverse complement strand
AATCTGATTTTATAATCGATTGTTTGTATTTCAAGACCCGACTTAAACATGAATATATATAATATATATATGTATATACTGTATATATATGATATTTTATTTGAGTTCATAGTATTAGAAACAAGCACAGTTTACTGTAGTTACATAAATCTTTTCCATGTTTTAATAGATTAAATCTACACCTGTGCTCCTGTGAATAATGTATTATATAAAATACAAAATGTAATACTTTAATAGCAATGGAAATACATTGTTACATGCATTCCAGTTACACTTTAGAACAGGAACCATGTACAGTGCCTGTATTAGTAACTTACTACTATGTAACAAATACTCCGTTTTATTTAATTTGTTAGGTAACATAAACAAGTAAAAAATGAATTACAGCAAGCCCTTCAAGTCCAATTCTAAATTATGTGTTTTATTTCAATTTAAGTAAAAACTGTGCAGAATATTTAGTCAGATGTACTGAAAAATGGTCTGTACTGTTTAACATAATTTTCATGTCATTAAAATATTTTCCCTTCAAAGTTCTGGTGCAACATTCAGGGCTGTCCTGCCTTGCGTCCAGCACAACCCTGATAGGCTGTAGCTAACAGCAACCCTGAATTGGAATTAGTGGTTTTGAGAATGAATGAAATTATATAAAATCTGAGCAGATAGACAGATAGAGAGTTACATTTTTGTTGTTTTACAGATAACATTATGTTATGATAATACAGGTTCTATCTTTATAATAGGTCCTCCAGGAACAAAAGGAAGCACAGGTGTGCCGGGAATGAAGGGGTTCAAAGGAGACACTGGCCATACAGGTAATTCAAGTTTTTAAGAATAGCACAATTGATATTTTAAAAAGTAGGATGGCAGTTGTTTTGACCCTCTGGATGCAATTCAGTATGGCTTATTCCTACTGTATGAGTGCTGTATACCAAGTACAAGATCGGAGTGTTTACACAGATAATATAGGAATATCTCAAAATTTGGAATTAATAGAGAAAAACAATAAAGGAATGAAAAAGAAGCTTAAAAAAATATGTGCATAAAACATAAAAGAACACCAAGCCACTGTTACCAAGAATATTAGGGAAGCTAAAAGGCAGTTCCATCCATCCCGCTATAATACATTTTAATAATAATAATACATTTTATTTATAATGCACTTTATATTTGAAACAAATCTCAAAGTGCTACAAAATTCTATATATCCTAACTACAGGGTCACGGGGGTCTACTGGAGTCAATCCCAGCCAACACAGGGTGCAAGGCAGGAAACAAACCCGGGCAGGGCGCCAGCCCACCTCAGGGTGCGCACACCCACACCAAGCACACACTAGGGACAATTTCGAATCACCAATGCACCTAACCTGTATGTCTTTGAACTGTGGGAGGAAACCAGAGCACCCGGAGGAAACCCACGTAGACACAGGGAGAACATCCGAATTTCATGCAGGGAGGACCCAGGAAGTGAACTTGGGTCTCCTAGCTGTGAGACAGCAGCTACCCACTGCGCCACCATGCCGTTAAAGGCAGTTGGAGAAAAATATTCCAGATAAGGCAAAAGATGAGCCAAAGAGATTCTTTCAGTATTTTAGTAGTAAAAGAACAGGCAAGGAGGAGGTGACGTGCAACATGAATAGTAATGAGGTAATTAAAATATATCCATCCATCCATCCATTTTCCAACCCATTGAATCTGAACACAGGGTCACGGGGGTCTGCTGGAGCCAATCCCAGCCAACACAGGGCACAAGGCAGGAACCAATCCCGGGCAGGGTGCCAACCCACCGCTAATTAAAATATATAGACAGTGAAATGGCAAATGCTCTAAACTGACATTTTTCCCAAAGTTTTCACGTGTAAAGGAGTGAATAACCTCTCAGCATTAACAGGGACTACTAAGGAGATACTTAGTACTTTGGAAATTGTAGAGGGAGAAGTGCTGCGTAGTCTAAATAGGCTAAAACCTAACCAGGACCAGATAATATTTATAAGTGTTTAAAGATGTTAGTGACCACTTATATTAATCTTTGACACATATTTTTGAAAGCCGCTGCACGTTGGGGAAACTCCTAAGGACTGGATAAACACAAATGTTATCCTATGATATCAAGCAGACCCGAGTAACTATAGGTCAGTAAGTCAACTCCGAAATGGATGTCAATACATCGAGGTGCCCACTCAGTTATTTCTAAAATCTTACCAAAATCTTAACATTGAATAAATAATTGAAATACTTGTCAGGACCAGAGGCTGCCTTTTTGGGATGAATTTTGTACAGCACTGAGTACTTCAACGTGTTGTGTACTTGAACAGCTGAAACAATTTCATATCATTTTTGCAGGTTTGCAAGGACAGAGTGGATTGCCAGGAGAGAAAGGTAAGTTTGGAATATTTTGAGCTACAAATTATTTTTCTTTCATGGCCTTCTTTGGTTTTATTTTAATGTGTGAGCATTTTTTAAGGTAAAACAGGCAACCTTTGGAGATGGCTGAGTAGGACGTATGTGGAAAACAACTGCAGTCACCAATGATGTTAAACGAAACAGATTAAAAGTGACATGTGTATGTTCTTAGATTACTTTTAAGTAACGAGTAAAGTAATGCAATGTTTATTTTACTAAAGTAAAATACCCAAAAAGAATTCACTAAAAAAAAAAAAACTTCCTTTTTTCAACATAAACAAGAACTTTCGATGTTTTCTAACCTTTGCTGCATTTGCTTGAAACAAGTCGGGTGCAAAGGGTGCTTGGCACACAGGCACTGAAGACAACAATTGAAAAAGACCCATTAATATTATGAACATTGTAATTAATGCTATATTTTCTAGACATTTGTTTTTGACTGTGTATTATATCAAATTGGCCATCTGATAATCATAAACCATGGTGTGCATCCACAAGTAGAATTTAAACGGGGGCCAGGGTGCCTGACCAAAAACAGATGCCCAGGTCAAAGGTTTTCAGACTCCTGTCCATGAAGGGTCTTTTACTGGTCCACAAAAAAATGGAATAATCTACTACTTATGTTATTTATCTTGTTAAACTATACATTTAAAGTGTATGCACCTCGTCTGTATGTTAAATTGTTCAGAAATTATAACACAGCGTGCTTGTTTAAAACGTCGTCCCAAAGGCTCACTCATTGCGATTGGCTTATTTCATATTGTTACTACTGGGCCGCTGTAGTGCTCGCCAATGCCAAATGCCGATGCATTATTACTCTTTTACATCGCTCTTTCAGGTAGCTCACTCACAGTTGGAATTCTAATGCGACTTTGGCAGCATTGCCATTTTCATCAGCTCCTCTGCAGCGGGCATTGAAGCTGCTTATTTGTCTTCTGGCATGCCAGCTCATACTCATCCCTTGGCAATGTAAAAAAAAACAAACTATTTTTCATTATTTTAGTATATGAAGGTGCAGTAACACTTTAGTTTTAAGTACTGCAAAAATGCATCTACAGGTAGTCCCCAGGTTACGGACATCCAACCTACAACTTACGAACGGGGCCACATCTGCGACACATGCGCCTCAGTAACTGCTGCTCCATCATCTTCGGCCTGGGGATGCTGCAAGGGGTGGCTGGAGGGGGGCGATTTCGCTGCTCGCGCAGTGTAGTGTCCCTCGGGTGGCTCCTAGCAGCAAGTGGTGACCCGTGGTCCATAGTCACCGGGGCCACAGCTATCGCTCGTGTGCAGGACGGAGGTTTGATGGGGCGGTTCGCTGCCCACCCACTACGCCACCGCAGCTACTGCTCCTGACTGGACGCAGAGTGGATGGAGCAGAGGGGGACGTTTCACTGCCCGCCCATCACACACGGCTGCCCTGTTCATTCTCGGTGGGCGACTGGTAATGCTGCAAGCGGTGACCCGGTTGTGGCTGAATGGAGGCCATTAAGGGTGAATAAGGTGGCGGGGGACAGCATTGTAGTGTGCATCGGATGGCTGACTGTTGAATGGGGGCGGTGGTGGGCGATTCACTGCCCGCCTTTGGTCACACCGTGTTCGTTCTCAGTGGGCGGACGCTGCAGGCAGCATACTGTAGTGGAAGTGACTGTGTGGTGGGTGAGTGATGAACCCCCCTCGCCGCCCCCATTCATTCCCAATAGCAAGCCTGCTTGTACAGTTACGCACATAGCAGGAAGTTGTCTCTTGTCAGTACACCAGACATGTTGACGACATGTGCCTTCCTGCTGTGATAGCGTGTACAGTGCTGTGCAGAATAGCTCATCTTAACCTTTTATCTTCACCCATCAACAATGTCTCTGAAACACAAATCTGATGCAAGTGCTGGTGATACAGTAAAGAAGAGAAAAACCATCACCATGGAAAATAAAGCAGAAATAATAAAAAGGTCAGAGAGGGGTGAAACTCCATCATTCATTGGCAGAGCACTTGGTTACATTCGGTCAACAATAGCATTTATTAAAATAATGTACCTGTTCTGACTTACATACAAATTCAACTTAAATACAAACCTGCGGTCCCTATCTCGTACGTAACCCGGGGACTGTCTGTATTAATCAATTACCATTATGTAGCAAGACATTAACAAGCACTTCTTTTGATCTTAATAACACTTACAAAGCATCAATAAGGTGTTTTTTCATCTCTTCAATATGGCTAACTGAAATAACTTCACGTTGGAATGAGCGGACATACTTTAACTGACATGTTTCTCTAAATATTGTATTTCTGAATATAAGGCCTGTGAATCCTTCATATTTGTTTTATCTTGGTAGAATAATATATTTTGCTCTACTTTCCCCTATTGTATTATTAATACGTAGCCTTAGAATGCCTAATCTCACAGACTTGCCACTGTTTATAAGGTATTATCGTATATAACTTATCCCCGCCTTTCCTTCTATATCTATAACCTCAGGCAATTAGATGTAGTAAAAAGACAAGCAGGAGTTAAGTTACACATAAAATAATGTATTACTGATAATATTCATAAATAATAACAAAATGCAAAGTACATTTGAATATTGGCAACCATACAACCTAATAAATGGTGATGTGTAGTTTCAGGTGGCACACAGACTTGTAGTTGCTTAAAATGTCTCTAGTTAAGGCATCATTGGTGCTTAGCTTTCAGTCACATGTCTGTTCAATATGGCTGAAGCTGTGCTCTTCATTGTGCTGTCTTCAGTTCGTGGTGTGATGGTCTTCTTCATCAGATCAGTAAGAGAAAGATACTGCATCATCACAGGTTAGCAAGAGAGAGATTGTGAGGTTAAGCAAGTACATTTATAAACTCTCTGTCCAACCCCTAGAGCCAATAGGACGTCATAGTACTTAAAGGCCTCTGAGACAAGCCAATTCCAAACAGCCATACCTCAGACCAACAGGGGAATAGAACATCTTAACACCTGCCACCCCTCCAAGACCATATGTTAAGGTAACCTGGCTTCCTTGCGGGGGTTGAAAGACTTTAGCAGAGAAATACTCACCAAACTGGTTTAAGACACATCCCCCAAATCCTGTCATAAAATTACAAAGAGACTTAGTCGTAAACTAAAACGTAAATTACATTGCTTTGCCTAAATTACAAATAAAGACATACAAAACATTTATCAAGTTATATGCAAAATCTCACATCACAACAGTATTAATTTTACCAACATGTCGATATGCCACACTGTACTAAGGTGAATGATTGCGTTACTGATGCTTTGTAAATTGAAATGTATAATGTTTTTGGGATTAACTGTTAGTCTGTATGTTTCCTTTCAGTCTTTCCATGTTGGTTTTTGCTACAATATGCTCAAATATGAATTCAGGAAATGTACTCTGAAAATGGTAGCTCTTGCACTTTCTGCTCTTACTGTAACTAACGAGAGCAGCAAATGGTCATGTGCCTCAGCTGACAGGAAATGAAACTGCTGTGAGGGCATGTAGCATTACTGACAGTTAAAGAACTGCAGTTACCTCTGCTCACAGTGAAGTACATTGTACAGGCCGACTGATCGTTTTCATCAGAAACATCCATCCATCCATCCATTATCCAACCCGCTATATCCTAACTACAGAGTCACGGGGTTCTGCTGGAGCCAATCCCAGCCAACACAGGGCGCAAGGCAGGAAACAAACCCGGGCAGGGCGCCAGCCCACCGCAGTCATCAGAAACACCAGTCATTTAATCTAAGTGTGGCAGAAAGTCATATACGTCCCAAGCATTTGAGGTGCAGCCTTCCTTCACCCACATTATTGGGTTTCGGGTCCTTGACACAGCAAGCAGTGACATGGCTATGCAATATGGCTACCTGGAAAAGAACTGGTTCACAAGCATGCAGCAATATCTATCAGGAAAAGAGCCATGACAATATCGACTGACATTGAAGAATTTTGTAGCAACCTTGTCTTAATAAAACTTAAAGCAAATGAAGAAATCAAAAATCAGCATCAGAGTCATAATTTACAACCCCAAAAATGAGTGTTGAATTTATGAAATTGGCCCAGAAAAGACACCAAGAACAGAAACCAGTTCATAAAAATAACGCTGCACATCCTTATCCTTCATTGGATTTTCTATGACTCAAATTTTAGTGCAGTTAGCTTATTGTTCAAAGCAGGCCCAAATATTAGGTTTGTGTTGATTTTTGACTTTCATTATAACTTCAGCTTCTGATAAACATGTCACTCTTAGATTCTTGGTCTCCTGATTATTTTTGATCTCCCAGTTTTGACCCTGTTCTGTTTCTGAAAATGATTTTGGCTAACAAATTATCTCTGGGACCTACGGTTTCTCACAATAATTCATGCTACATGTCTCGTAACAATAGGGATTTCCTACTTGCTTCACAAGACTAAATTGACTAAATTTGATGATTTTAAAACCAGGGTGCCCCTTACCATGCGTAGGGCTGTTTTTAGCCCACCAATTTCAAGAAACACTTTTTTTTGTTGTCTGGGGTCTGTCGCTTGATAAAAATTATAAAGTTTAGATGTCTAAACACTGTATGCCTGAGAATTCAAAGCTATTCAAAAATGTTACAACTATAAAAAGAACATTTTCAGTTGAGAGTCCCTAAAAAAATATTTACTACAGCAGTGCATACCTTTTGTTGAAGGAATATTCAAATGAATTAAGAGAGTGAATGCCTAGTTTCTAATTTTTCACAATATTGTTTTGTTACAATTTTTAGGAATTTCAGGTACGAAAGGAGAAAAAGGACTTCAAGGACTACCAGGAGAGAAGGGTGATACTGGAATTAAAGGAGAAACAGGAGAGAAAGGGTCGCCAGGTAAAAGTCTTCTGCCATTATACATACTTTTAATTGATGGCTTTTAAGTGAAGGGTTAACAAATGTTGCACCTGCCTCATGGCTCCAGGGGTCCTATAAAGATTTCTGGTCCAGTCAATCCCCATGAGGAGCTTTTATACTCTCTTTATGGCTATGTGGGCCTTTTCTGAGTAGTCCCATATCCTACAGCTGTGCCAAATGGGGGAGGCGGCTTGATGGCCGAGGTCTCCAGGACTCTAAACAAATCCAGATTATATTATGTGATATCATCTACTGTTAAATTCTGGTCCGTACTTCTAAAATTGTTATTTTTATAGTGTATTGAGGATTTGTTCTGTTCTGTGTATTGTATTATATTGTATTTGCCCCCTTCTTTTTGACACCAACTGCACACCCATCCTACCTGGAAAGGGGTCTCTCTTTGAACTGCTTTTCCCGAGGTTTCTTCCCTTTTTTCCCTACTAGGGTTTTTTGGGGAGTTTTCTCTTGTCTTCTTAGAGAGTCAAGGCTGGGGGCTGTCAAGAGGCAGGGTCTGTTAAAGCCCATTGCGGCACTTCTTGTGTGATTTTGGGCTATACAAAAATAAATTGTATTGTATGTCCCTGGAAGTCATGGCCATCATGACTTATTTACTGGCCAGTTTCGTGAATGCCTAAAAGACCTTTTTTGCACATTTATATCAAATTTTCTTTTGGCTTCGACTTTGCTTTAATTTTGACTATGATTTTGCCTTGTCCCTTTCGTTAGACCCTTATCTCGTTATTTTCATGCCCACCTTGTGGTGCATACTGTATCTTTGTTCATTTTTTGGACCTCTCTGCTTTTAATCAAAGTACCCAATGCTAGGCTCTACCCATCCCATGAAGCTACAATGAGAACCACAGCAGTTTCAGAGACTACATGAATACTTTTTAGCACTGCAATCAGTTAAGTCTTCTTAAACAACTGGCCCCATTCATTCTTAACCTCTTTCAAAGTAATTGGGTTGAACAGAAAATGGATGGCTAAAGATTACTGACAATTTTTAATTTTTACACCTAGGAATACAGGGAGTTGAAGGAGCAACAGGAGAAAAGGGAAGCCAAGGAGAAAGAGGTAACAATTCTATTGTATTTTCCCATCTGATATGCTGCGAGGTTGCCCACCTGAGCAACAATACACAGGTCTGAAACATTTAACAAGTAAAATATTGTTTTAATTATAAATAGTTTTTTTATTTGCATTCAAGAATACAATAAGAAAAATTCGGACATGAGGGTCAGTAGTCTTTGTGCCCTAGGAACCAAATTACCTGAACTATTCTATAACATTTCAGTAATTATTTACCGCTCTGATGCTGATCTTTTTGATCATAAAATAGGTCCTTACGATAGCAATTGACAAGAAGAATTCATCATTAATTGCAGAATTACGGCATTTGGAGGCTCCCCCACAGTGCCACTTTGTCTTGCACGATTTGGCTCAAACACTAATCAGCATGTCATCATCTCATAACAGGCTGAAGTTTCAAGTTTGCAATTTTTCAGTCCAAGAAACTGTGACACACAGACAGACACACACCTATCATCTAGATATCAATGTTTTCAATATCAGGGGACCGTAAAACATCGAGATCCGTCGAAAACCAGATATCGAAATTTTTGATGAATCTGAAGTTTTCACTCCTCCTCCATAGACGATAAGTTATGGTAGGGGAGGGCACAAAGCAAAAATAATTAGAATGTTTTTAGCACATCATATTTAAGTACAAAACTGAAAAGAAATGTAATTAAAATTAAACAAATTACATAATTTATTCATGTATACAGTATTGTTCCAAGTCAAGTTTACATAAACTATTTAGTCAATCTACACTTTTTAAACATATATGTAAAGAAAACAATACTACCAATTTGTCAGCTTACATAAGTCTCTAGTTTTTGTCACTACAGTAATTGATTTTCTCATTTGATGGCGTGACATTTGAAGACTTTATCTGGTGCTCCACTATGAATCATCCAGCAATAGTCCACCATTATACTGACATCCCCCATACCAGGTGCCTTCATTCCATGTCCTTGATATGTGTAATTACCTGAAATTACAGATGCTTGAGAAAACCTAAAGTGAAAACCAAGCAGAAATAACAATAATTCACAAACCTATTTTAAGTTCTGTCCTTTTTCCTTTTATGTTCTTTTTTTTTATCCATTACTCACCCTTCTGCTGTTCAGGCTCCTCTTATCATGACCTGTCTAATTTAGTTCAGGTGTGAATGTTCTCTCACTCAAAGACAATAACGAGGCATTCACACGTATGTGCACAATCAGCCAGGTACCCCAACTGTCCCCGAAATGAAGCACGTTTGCGCCCATCTGTGTCTGATCTGAGCTGTACCTCATGGGCATGACTTAATTTAAAATCTGCCCAGTGCCATGGACCATTTATCACATGCTGTAGTTACTATCTATCAAAAGAAGGACAACCAGTGAACCAACGGCTCACTGATACGCATGGCGAGTGTCCGATCCCACACAAGAGTAATTGTAGCACAAACTGCTGAAAAACTTTTTGCTGGCCATGACAGAAAAGGTGTCAGAAAACACAGAGCATTGCAACCAGCACTGTAATAGTGCTACATAGCCGCAGAGCAGTCAGAGTACCCATGTTGACCTCAGTCTACCACCGAAAGCACCTATAATATGTATGTGAGCATCAGAACTGGACCATGGAGCAATGGAAGAAGGAGAACTGAGCTGATGAATCCCACATGTAAGTTAAGTGTGTGTGTGTGTGTGTGTGTCATTTAACTGAGGGAGAGATAGCAGTAGGGTGCACTATGAAAAGAAGGAAACCTGACAGAGGTAATGTGATGCTCTGAACATTGTTGTTGAGAAACCTTGGGTCCTGACATTCATGGGGATATTACTTGGACACGTACCTATGACATTGCGGGTCAGCTCCTTACACCCTCTTCTCATTCACGAGCCTCTTAAACCCAGCACCATCGATAGTCATGACCGGGATGAGCTGGACAAATGAGGACACCACATGAAGCAAGGGGAAGGTGAAAAAGTTCAGTGCTGTTATTAAAAACAATCAAAACTAAACAGTGTCCAAAATGAAAGTGCAGTGCTCTTCTCCTTCTGTCAGCTACTCCCGTTAGGGGTTGCCACAGCGGACCATCTTCCTCCATATCTTTCTGTCCTCTGCATCTTGTTCTGTTACACCCATCACCTGCATGTCCTCTCTCACCACATCCATAACCTGTCAAATAAATAATCCATTAAAATTGGGGAATGTGGAGGTTAAAAATCAAATAAAAATTTCTGTTAAAAAAAGAGGTTAAAATACTGGCAGGATCAGTCCTTTTTTAAAAGCCCGATGCCTTTCCCTTTATCTGGTGGCTCCTCTGCTTATCTCATACGGGCCTTGCAGCAGAGGAGTCGCCCTATTGACCTTGCACAGGTCCAGTTGCCTTCCATTCCCATGACTACATACAGGCTGCCTCGCTGGACTAAGACTCAGGTCTCCAAAGGCCAGGGCAGTTATGTTGGGGCAGTTATGTTGGGGCCGCCGCCCCCCAAGCCTCCTCGACCCCAGCTGCATTCCCGGCCTTAAGCGGCGAGCTGTTCACCTTCCAGGTCACTTGGAACTGCTCAACAGGAGCAACCCGAGTGTCAGCCATACACTGTTCTCCCGGGGCTCTCCTCCCAGTTGCCTGCTTTCTCTCTCACGAGCCTTCTCTTTTTTTTCTTTCTCTTTCACTCACTCACTCACTCACTCACTCACTCACTCACTCACTCACTCACTCACTCACTCACCAACAACTTTTCTTTTTCTCCCCTCACACTCGCACTTCTCCCTTTTAAAATGGGGGATGTGACACAGCTGTGACGATTAGCAGTTCATGGCACCGATTACGATTCTGCACCTGTGCACTTAAGTGCGAATCGCACATGGTGAACTACTCTCGCCACGCTACCCCTCCCCCCACCCCCCCCTTAAAGCCGTGAGTGCGCCGATTATTTATTTAAATTTGCAATCAGCCACAGACCTCATTTTACCACAGCACCACCTATCTGAAGATTGTTGTAGACCACGTACATCCCTTGATGGCAATCGTATTCCCTGACGGCAGTGGCCTCTTTCAGGAGGATAATGTGACCTGCCACACTGCAAAAATTGTTCAGGAATGGTTTGAGGACTGCGACAAACCAATCAAGGTGTTGACATGACCTGTCCTCCCTGGCCATCGGACCGTACTTTATTCTTTCATACTTAGTATTGCCTAATCTTATTTTTATATTTTTCTTTCTTCATCTTGTAAAGCAGCGGTTCTCAAACTTTCGTATTTTGCCCCCCCGCATAATATAAAATAGATGAGAATAACCCATGATACAGCTAACAAAGGTATAATACTTGTGCGGTGTCGCGATATCCTATCATTTTTACTTCCATAAGATTTTTGCATGTGCTCGGCTAACTTCGATGAAATATTTGCAATTTATTTAAGTGCTTTAATAACTGTTAAAATGCCTTATGTGGTTTTTGGTAGTAATTCTAATCCCAAAAACAAAGAATAAATTATTTATTCTAATTTAATTATTTTTTATGTAAAGAAACGATTAAATATGTTTTAATATTTAAAAATCTCATAAACGAGGACACCGATGAAGTCAATCTGCGTGAGAAGAGCGTATTTTCGTCCAACAAATATTATACTGCTGTTAGTTGTATCATGAAAATAACCCAATACGCAGTAAATTATTTAACTCAATTTGGCAATATTGGCTACGCTGCCAATGGGGTGCAGTCACGCCGCATTATCACCTGATCTACTGTACAGGGTGGTCCAGAGCTAATTATGCAGATCCAGATCGTCTGGATGACTTTGATTTATGCAGGGACGATTCCAGTTCAACGCGAAGACGATTCTTCATGTCGTCAGTTCGCACACATCTCGATGGTCCAGGATTTTTCGGGTGATTTTCTATGTAATAAACTTAATAAGGTATAGCGTAATGAAAATTGCATAATTAGATCTGGACCACCCTATACTGTTACCTGAATGTTCGCGACAGATACCGATACGTCTCAAACTTTCTGGATTGAAAACACGCGACTATAAAAGTAGCAGCAGCGGCGCCGCTCGTCAGTTAGTCATTAGATCTATGCCTTAGGAATGTTTTATTTTAATTTTAGTTATAATGCATTCGTTGTGATTATATGCTTGCAAATTTTAATCTGAAATAAAAATGTAAAAAATTAATTTTGATGTCTTGTTCATTTATTCGACGCCCCCCTTGTACAGCTTCAGTGGGCGCGCCCCACAGTTTGAGAACCGCTTTTGTAACGCACTTTGAGCTCCATCATTTGTATGAAAACGTGCTATAGAAATAAATGATGTTGTTGTTATTCACCTCCAAATTCCCCTGATCTCAGTTTGATCAAGGATCTGTAGAATGTGCTGGAAAAACAAGTCCCATTTATTGAGGGCCCACCTCTTAGTTAAAGGATTTTCTGCTAATATCTTGGTGCAGATGCCACAGGACATCTTGAGAGGTCTTGAGGAGTCCCTGCCTCAGTGGGTCAGAGCTGTTTGACCACACAATGTTAGGCAGGTGGTTTTAATGTTATGGCTGATCGGTGCATATCAGAATGTACATGCTGTCTAAGAGTAATTATTCCATAAATACAGGGTGAGTCAAAATTATGTTAACACTATTGGATTATTTTTATGTCGACCACACCTTTCTGGGTCGATGGATAGGTCATACTTAGTGGTTCTTAGTTCACTCCTTGCATTTTATAAATTAGCAGCCAAGTTGTAATAGTACATTAGAACATTAGAACATTCTAGACAAGAACAGGCCATTCAGCCCAACAAAGCTCGCCAGTCCTATCCACTTATTTCCTCCAAGAAAACATCAAGTCGAGTTTTGAAAGTCCCCAAAGTCTTACTGTCTACCACACTACTTGGTCGCTTATTCCAAGTGTCTATCGTTCTTTGTGTAAAGAAAAACTTCCTAATGTTTGTGCGAAATTTACTCTTAACAAGTTTCCAACTGTGTCCCCGTGTTCTTGATGAACTCATTTTAAAATACAAGTCTCGATCCACTGTACTAATTCCCTTCATAATTTTAAACACTTCAATCATGTCACCTCTTAATCTTCTTTTGCTTAAACTGTAAAGACTCAGCTCTTTTAATCTTTCCTCATAATTCAACCCCTGTAGTCCTGGAATCAGCCTAGTCGCTCTTCTCTGGACCTTTTCTAGTGCTGTTATGTCCTTTTTGTAGCCTGGAGACCAAAACTGCACACAGTACTCAAGATGAGGCCTCACCAGTGAGTTATAAAGGTTGAGCAGAACCTCCTGTGACTTGTACTCCACTCATCAAGGCGCTATATAACCTAACACTCTGTTAGCCTTCATAATGGCTTCTGAACACTGTCGGGAAGTCGATAGCTTAGAGTCCACTATGACTCCTAAATCCTTCTCATAAGGTGTACTCTCGATTTTCCGACCGCCCATTATGTATTCAAACCTAATATTTTTACTTCCTATGTGTAATACTTTACATTTACTGACATTAAATTTCATCTGCCACAAATCTGCCCAAGCCTGTATGCTATCCAAGTCCTTCTGTAATGATATAACGGATTCCAAATTATCTGCTAATCCACCTATCTTGGTATCATCTGCAAACTTAACCAGCTTGTTACTTATATTCCTATCTAAATCATTTATATATATTAAAAATAGCAGCGGCCCTAGCACTGACCCCTGTGGAACACGACATTTAACATCGGCCAGTTCTGATGAGGTTCCTCGCACCATCACCCTCTGCTTCCTGTGTCTGAGCCAATTCTGCACCCATCTAAAAACATCACCCTGAACTCCCACTTCTTTTAACTTGATGCCCAACCTCTCATGTGGCACCTTATCAAATGCTTTCTGAAAGTCCAGATAAATAATATCATCTGCTCCACTTTGATCGTATGCTTTTGTTGCAACCTCATAGAATTCCAACATGTTAGTAAAGCACGACCTCCCTCTTCTGAACCCATGCTGACTGGTCAGAATAACTCCTGTCCTTGCCATGTGTTGCTCAATCTTATCCTTAATAATTCCTTCCATTAATATTCCTGTGATGCATGTTAAGCTTACTGGCCTATATTTGCTTGGATCTGCCCTGTCACCCTTTTTATATAATGGAATGATATTTGCCATTTTGCAGTCCTTCGGAATCTCTCCAGTGCTCAGTGACTTCCTAAAAATATGTGTCAAGGGTTTATATCTGTACTCACTGGCCTCCTTAAGAACACGAGGATAAATATGATCTGGGCCTGGTGATTTGTTTGATTTTAGCCTATTTAATCTGAGCAGCTCTTCTCCCTCTACAATTTCCAAATCCCTCAGTATCTCCTTAGTAGTCCCTGTTACTGCTCTGAGGTTATCCACTTGCTCACTTGTAAACACCTCCGAAAAATGTAAGTTTAGGGCATCTGCTATTTCATTGTCTGTATCTTTTAATTCCCCTTTACTATTCCTGATGAACTTGACCTCCTCCTTCACTGTTCTTTTACTACTAAATGGTGGTCATGGTGGACCATTGCCATGGCCTCCACACTCTCCTGATTTGACACCCTGTGATTTCTGGTTATAGGGTATGGTGAAGGAGTGTATGTGTATAGCAGGAAAGTTCGTGATATCAATGACCTGAAGGACAGAATACGGACTGTGGTATCATCTATTCCCCGCAAAATATGTGCCCGGGCTTTAAATGGTGCTGTTACTCATTGGTTTTTGTGTGTTAAACATGATGGCGAACAGTTTGAGACATTCCTGTAAATCTTCTTGCACATATGAAGTATGTTTTGTGAATGAATTGTTTCCTCCATTCAAATGTTAACATAATTTTGGCTCCCCCTGCTTAATTCCATGGATAGCACGTGCCTCACAGATTACCTTATAAGGCAGGTTTTATGAGGTTACAATGATTGAAAAATCAAAGAAAAACAGGAAATGTTTTTAGAATCTAACATGACCAACAGCCAAAAAATAAAATAATGATGATCAAAGGTCATTTGAGTATTAAAGATGAAAGAAAAAAAACAAAAAAAAAACTTCAGAGTTGTGCCATGCAAATAGCAGAAGGTCAGGTTATGAAAATGAGTGCTTGAGAAAGTGACAGACATTGATGTGTTTGCGTTTAAATAGCCGAGTGCCTCAGTGTGGCAATGCACCTTTTACATTACAGAACACCGAATGACATTGCAGGTCTTAAGGGGTAGAGCTTATGCCACGGAGCAGAAATCCCCCCCTGGATGGGGCAGCCATTTACATTATATTTCATATTTAAATGTATTAGGTCAAGTCAAGTCAAGTTGGAGAGAATGCACTGGGTGGCACGGTGCCACAGTGGGTAGCGCTGCTGCCTCGCAGTTAGGAGACCTGGGTTCACTTCCCGGGTCCACCCTGCGTGATGTTTGCATGTCCTCCCCATGTCTGCACCCTGTGTTGGCTGGGATTGGCTCCAGCAGACCCCTGTGACCCTGTAGTTAGGATATAGCGGGATGGATAGATAGTGGAGTTTACATTACAGAACACAGAATGACATTGCAGGTCTTAAGGGATAGAGCTTATCCCACGGAGCAGGAATCCCCCCCTGGTTGGGGCAGCCATTTACATTATATTTCATATTTAAATGTAGTAGGTCAAGACAAGTCAAATTGGAGAGAATGCACTGGGTGGCACGGTGCCGCAGTGGGTAGCGCTGCTGCCTTGTAGTTAGGAGACCCGGGTTTGCTTCCTGGGTCCTCCCTGCATGGTGTTTGCATGTTCTCCCCATGTCTGCACCCTGTATGGGCTACAGGCCCCCGTGACCCTGTAGTTAGGATATAGCGGGTTGGATGATGAATGGATAGATAGCTAAGTTTATATTACAGAGCACCGAATGACATTTCAGGCCTTAAGGGGTAGAGCTTATCCCCCGGAGAAGCCGTTTACATTATATTTCATATTTAAATGTAGTAGGTTAAGTCAAGCCAAGTTGGGGAGCATGCACTGGTACAGCATGTTGCCGCACCCACTACACAATGAAACAACTTGAGATCCCAGTTGGCAACCCCCCAGGCAGACACGTGGTCCAGTACCACCTTCCGGAAATGACCCTCTATCTGCCACAGCCAGGTGTTTCGAGGGCGACCCCTTGTCCTGGTCCAGCCACTCTTGTCCCCAACAATGAGGATCTTACGAGCCGGATCACCCTCGGGAAATGCACCGCATAACTGACGCTCCCTCACAATGTAGGTAATGTGCCTCATTTGGGACTCCATGAGCAACACAAAGTCAAACCAACGGTACCCAAGGATTTTCCGGAAAGACACAATACCCAAGGAGTCCAGTCTTCATCTCAGGTCAGTGGATAGTGCCCATGTCTCGTAAACATATAGCAAGACAGGAAGCACCAGGACTCTAAAGACTTGGACCTTCGTCCTTTTGCATAGATATCGGGAGCACCGCACACCCCTTTCCAGCGACCTCATGACAACAACAACAACAACAACAACATTTATTTATATAGCACATATTCATACAAACAGTAGCTCAAAGTGCTTTACATAATAAAGAATAGAAAAATAAAAAACACAATAAGAAAACAAAATAAATCAGCATTAATTAACATCGAATAAGAGTAAGGTCCAATGGCTAGGGGGGACAGAAAAAACAAAATAAAAACTCCAGACGGCTGGAGAAAAAAAAATAAAATCTGTAGGGATTCCAGACCATGAGACCGCCCAGTTCCCTTGCAGGCCCCCCCATGCTCTCCCAATCCATCTACTGACTTCATAGGAAGAGTCGGCAGAGAATAATTAGAGGTGACAAACTGAGTGTTCTGTATGGTTGATGAGTAGTTAGCGCTGCTGCTTCAGTTGCACTGGAGTCTTGGGTTCATATCCTTGAGAAGGCTTTACTTGGGTGGACTCCTTGGCGTTAACCCCAAGCGTGACTCGGGCTTAGAGTTCTATGCAATTACGGTTAACTACAAGTTAGGCTGACATTTAATGATCCACTTTGCAGTATTCTAATGCAACCTAGTGGATGAAATAATATCATGCTGTAAAATATCATGAAAAATTGTACAGCATGTGTTTTTGCCACTCATGAATATTCATGAGTGGGTGGAGTCTAAAGCTTCAAACACAATGGCAAATGAAAAGCCATTAAGGCAGTTTTAGAATAAAATGAAACCGATCCTTTGATTGAATCAAGCAATAATTGGTCATCAGACATTGACACAGCAAATGAAAATGATGCATAATATGGTGGTGTACGACTGAAACACGATGATATGTCCGCTGAAGTCAGTTGCGTGGAGCTGCAGTAGCTGTATGATAAAGAGGCAAAATGGCTGCGATCAAGTCCAAAGACAAGCACGACGTTATCCCCTAAATGCTGTTCACAATGTGACAATGTCAATGTTCGTGTTGGGGAAAATGTGGAAGTCACTGAGCCTTGTGTGGTGGCAGCCTACAATAACACAAAGGGTGCATCAATCATGATCAATCACCTGATCAATCGATCAGGCAATGGCATTCTACCCTCTCGTGTGCAATCAACAGAAAAAAATATTATTAGAAAAGTGCAAAAGGAATCACGCTTCTACTGTGCCAATTGCAGTTTTGGGCTGTGCGTTGATGATGGTCTCAAAACGTATCACATGAAGGTAAATCTGCATGAATGGACACTAGACATACCTTTCCTACTCTATTCATCTTGATATTTTGGAATTTACTTGTTTCTGTTACATGTAATAACATTTTTTCTTGTTGACAAAACTTCAACATTTTTGGCTCACTTTTCCGGGGGTAAACACAACGCTAAGGAGGCTCCGACATTCTTTTCCTCTTCATTCATTGGTAAGAGTCCTGTCTTCATTTCAAAAGTGCAATCCCAGTTGAATAGATTTCCTATGTGTGGCGTAATTTCATTTTCTGGAGGTGTTTATCTAACAATATTTCAGCCAAAAAATACAATTTCATGTTGTGAGCAGACTGATGAATGGCTATGATTGTGGAATATCCTTTATGTACACGTCTCGCTATCACGCCGATGAATAAGCAGTTACTGGGTTAGCCTCGTGACCAGTGAATGAGGTGGGCCGGCAGGTCTTCAATTCAAATGCTCGTTCGCGTCTGAGCGCGTTCCATTTCAGTTCACGAGAGAATTTTTCAGAAGTGACTTAATTATCACCAGGGTTCGTTTCCCGGGTCCTCCCTGCGTGGAGTTTACATGTTCTCCCCGTGTCTGCTTGGGTTTCCTCCGGGTGCTCTGGTTTCCTCCCACAGTCCAAAGACATGCTGGTTAGGTGGATTGGCGATTCTAAATTGGCCCTAGTGTGTGCTTGGTGTGTGGGTGTGTTTGTGTGTGTCTTGCGGTGGGTTGGCGCCCTGCCCAGGATTGGTTCCTGCCTTGTGCCCTGTGTTGGCTGGGATTGGCTCCAGCAGACCCCCGTGACCGTGTGTTCGGATTCAGCGGGTTGGAAAATGGATGGCTGGATGGACTTAATTATCAACATTTTAGTAGAAATGTATGTGTTTGGGATGTTTTACGTACATTTGCTTAGATTGAGGGGTTTCACGTGAGGATTATGCAATACAAGAATCATGAGATTTTGTTATGGATGTTTTTCCTGCTGTTCGCTGCTGTCCAGTGTTGGACACCATGAGCTCTCATTTTGTCAGAATACATCTTACCTCCATTCTCTATGAAAACATGAGATTTAATTTTTTCATGGCCATCATTACAAACCACATTGGGTAAGTAACATATTTAAAAATATAATTTTATGGTGGAGTATTCCTTTAAGGGCAGATCTTGCACAAACTTTGAAAAGTTTTTTCTTCACACAAAGAACCATAGTGGTTCTTTGGTATAAATGACAAAGTAGTGTGGTGGAGAGCAGAACTTTAGGGAGCTTCAAATCTTGACTTGATGTTATTTTAGGCAATCTACGTGAATTGGCTGGACAAGCTTGTTGAGCTGAATGGCTTGTTCTTGTCATAATTGTTCAAATGTCCTAATCGGCACAGACAGATTAAAAATGAAGGAGTACTTGCTTGGCTGGGCTCTAGGTTCCTCATGACTCTGCTCAGCATATAGCAGGTTTGGAAAATAAATAAATGGATGGAGGGATGGATGGATGTATAGGATAGATAGATGGATGGATGAATATACAAAACTATTTATAGTTTTGATGAAGTATTTATGCATAGCGGCTGTTAAACAGAACGACCTTTGAGTGATCACCTTGGGCAATAGCTGCCCTGAAGCAGGTTCTGCTGGGTGAGCCACTTAGTGTGTGCCAAGTGTTGGAAAAACAGAAAGAAGAATGTCAGAAGTAACTTCCTGTGAAAATATCTAGCATGCAGGCACCCTAAACAAGTAAATAGAAACAAAGTTAGTTTTCCAAATGGTGTTGTCTTGTCTTTCGATTCAGAAGGTTTAATAAATAATTCTGTTTATGCAGGGTTCCCAGGAGCACAAGGAGTCGCTGGCATAAAAGGAGATAAGGGAGAAAGAGGTAAAGTAACAAACATTTATACATCTAAAAAAGATGCAAACAAACTTTCACAATTTTCCATTCTGGGATCTGCTTAGGTTGAAATAAAATACACAATGAACCACATGTTCATCTCATATTCCCACTTTAAGCTTATTGGTGGGAAGCAGACGTGGCCAGAATTGCAAGGACTGGATGAAAGACAGGCAAGGAGACAAAGAGTGGCATCCACATGTGTGACTTTTACAGTAAAGTGAATATTAGACAATTAATTATATATCATTGTTTCCTCCGTTTACCGCCCCCTAGTGTTAATCGACTTATTAACACTCATTAACTCATTAACTTTCATTAATTTAACTTATTAAAATGTCTTTAAAATATTTAGATTCAGTTTAATTGTATCGCATTTTGTTTGTTTCTGGAAGTTATTTCCTTAAGTTAAACAGATTTTCATAAGTGAAGGACTACAAGTCCAAAGGAGATACACTACCAGTCAAAAGGCTTAGAACTCCTTGCTTTTCCTTCACATGTAATCAGTTGAAATTCAATGAATGACCTAAAATGGTGAAAAGGTAAGCAGTAAACTGCCAGAGGGTTACATTTAAAGTTTAGGGTAGCAAAAACTGAAAAAAATGGAAAGTTCAGAAATGGCCTTCTTCAGGAAACAACTAATTGGTTACAACTTACAGACATTCTAAAGTAATTAAAGTAAATGAAGCTTTGCACGTTGAAGCAAACAATTTGCACAGGTGTCCTAACTTCTGTAGATTACTTAAAAATTGTCCATGTGTCTTAAAGCAGAGTTGGAGCAGACTGTGTTACTACACCCTCTGAAGTACGATTTTTGCAATATTCCAGTGATAATAGAAAGAAAATGGCACTTAACAAATGAAGTGAGACAGAGCAGTATTACCCTTAGAAGTAGATTTGCAAAAACAAATCAAAATGTCAGTGAGTCCAGTGATGTTCTACACAATTCGAAGGTAATTTTAAACTGGAGAAAGCTCTGATAGGACGAGATCTGGCAGAGCCAAAGTCACAAGCCAATCAGAAGAAGTTTCTGTGTGATCACAGGTGCCTCACAGCACAACGGCTTTTTAAAGCAAGTGTTAATGTTTATGATTTGCCATCTGTTGAATAACAAATTCCAATTAATTTTTTTTAACTACAAATGTTTGTGAGGCGCCATCTGTTGGAATGACAGAGTCATAGCAACCAGTCAGATACACAGACACTTCTCCTTTTATTAAGGTGGATATTTATTTATTTATTTGCTTCATTTCTCTGTTTTCTGTTTTACAGGTGATTCTGGGACTAGTGGATCAAATGGAGAACGCGGACCCCCTGGAATCAAGGGAGACAGAGGCGATAAAGGAGACTTGGGGGAGAAAGGCTTACCAGGTAGTCTTCTTTTTAATTATAAATAAGTTTTTAAAGCTTGTGTTCCATGCAGTTAGCGCTTATTCACTCATAGAAACACTTTTTTGTGTGTTTTACTGTGTTTACATTCATTATATTTGTAAATGTCTTCAAAGATTTGAGATTTTTAATGATTTATATAAAAATAAATTGTATTGAATTGAACATATTTTCTATTCCGAGGATCATTTCACAATAACTATCATAATAAGCCTCTCGATCTCTTCTGTACTCTACGAACTGCATTTTCTTTCATAAAAGAAGTAACAATATTATAAATTAATATTTTAGGTTTCTCTTTTCTTACTTCAACTTTATTCATAACCACTGTTAATTTTGTTTTGTTAAGGACTACCCGGAATCAAAGGATCAAAAGGAGAAATGGGCGTTCCAGGTGAAAAAGGTAATTTTCCATGACATTCTTAACGTTATGCAATCCCATCAATCCGTTTCTGAGCTCACTTAATCCAGTTTACCGTCGCATGGGCCATTGACTATCGCGGCAGCGCTTGGGATAAGACAAGAACCAACGCTGCACTGGGAAATGAGTCACATTTTAAGACCAGCAGATTAAAATGCTGCATACTGATTAGCTTTGAAGTGAATGCATATTTTCACATTTAAGAAAGGCGCCATGTCATTTGTAGATAAATAATAAAAGCACTTTATAATTGAGGGTGGCATAGTGGTAGCAGATGTGGGTTTGCATCGCCGGGTCCTCCCTATGTGAAGTTTGCATGTTCTCCCCGTGTCAGGTGGCTTTCCTCCAGGTGCTCCAGTTTCCTCCCACAGTCCAAATGGGTTGGCATTTCCTAAACTGGCTCAAGTGTGTGGTTGGGGTGTGTGTTTGTGTGTCCTGCGATGGACTGACACCCCGTCCAGGGTTTATTCCAGCGATGCACCCTATGCTAGTTGGGATAGACACCAGCTGACCCCGACGACCCTGTTCAGGACTCAACGGGTTAGAAAATGACTGATTGACTTTACAATTGATAGATAAATACGTAAGAAACTTTATAATAGAAGGATAGAGAGATAAGTCATAGATAGATGCATATGGAACACGTCATTTCATTAAAAGGTGAAAAGGAAAGGCAATATAAAATAGATAGCAATTTATTAGTCCCAAGGGGAAATTTAGCCTTTTAACAGAAGCTCAAGAAATACTGCATTATAATAATATAGTACTGTATATAAGCAACAATTTGCAATTGTAATTGATTAGCAATACATTTATAATTGATAGATATCTAGTAATGCCACTGTACAATAGTCAGTGTTGTGCAAGTTCACACCTCACAAGAAGTCGCTCAAAGTTCAGTTCACACAGATTCAAAGGAAAAAATTCACGTTCATAGTTCACCATTTCAATTTTGAACTAGTTCATGTTCAGTTCATTTTGTATTTTTTAAGGAGTGAGAATAAATGACCCATGAGTTTACTTTTTTCAATTTTGCATGCCTTATATTAGGCTATTACAGTGTTCTTGAATAAAATACAATAATTATAAAGACTTTTTAATTTAAATACAGTCTATTGAGTTATACCCAGCAACACACATGTATGACCATATATGCTAATTAAATTAAATTTAATTCAATAGATGTAAGTATGCATATAAATTACTGCTCTATTTCCAACTGTGTCACACAAATGGTGGCTGTGGAGCCAGCGTGAAGGTGAACTAACCGATTACACTGCTGGTCAAAATTTACGTCACATATTGCATGTCCAATGGTGAAAAATATAAAGTGGGTTAACGAAGTCCAACATTTTCCTAAAAGCGAAAGCGGACCTTCACCGCGTGCTCGTGTCAGTGGGGGTAGAGCTTAAGCACAAGCAGGCAGACATAGACAGGGCCGATTTGATTTGACGTTTTTTTTTTTTTTTTACGAATACAAATAAATGGCAAAACATTCATACAAAATAAATATTTGTAAAAATCCACTATTTGTGGTTATCCAAATATCGTATTTGGATTCGGCTCCACCTCCTACATTACAGGGTAAGGCAAAATGTTTAATCTGGACATAAACCAGATCCAGAATGTCACCTAAAACTAAACTCACTCACGTTCAAGTTCTTCACTTGCAAATACGTTACGTTAAGTTCACCGTTCATAGAAAAATGAGCTTGTTGAATGAAGGCGCTCTTTTGAACTTGTTCATGCACAACACTGACAATAGATGCTGTAGACTGTGTGAAAATCCAATATATAATAAAAGATAGATAGAGAAAGATAGAGAGACTATATCAGAGATAAACTAGGAACATCATGATGTAATTGTTAGATCAATAGGAAAGGCACTATATAACATATGGTATACAAATATAAAATATCTGAATATAATGTGCAGTAAATATACACTTACTTCTTCCAGTCCAAATTTACTAATTGGCCGGTTGATATGTACAGGTACACCGGGAGCAAATGGAGCAAATGGCCTTCCAGGTCCTCCTGGGCCAAGTGGATTGAAAGGCAGCAAAGGAGACCCTGGTGTCAATGGGCTTCCAGGTAGGAGTCTTTTGTGTTTAGCCTCATGTGTTATAAATGCCTGCACTTTTACCTGGTTTGAACTGTAATTTTTTTAACAAGTGTGTTTAATTTTCGTTAAGGAAACCCAGGAGTCCAAGGAAAAACTGGTGAAAAGGGTGCTAAAGGAGAGGCAGGTAATCCACGGTTCAGATTTCAATCTAATAGCCCAGTTTCACTCCATCTTGACACAACTTCACTCAGGGCAGGAGTTGATTAGCACAGCAAAGATGCAGTCGACGCCACCACCCTCACAATTCTTCTGAAGCTTCAGATCTTGGCTGTGTTGCAGTACCTGAGATTGTGTTTGATTTTGCGCTCTTGCATGATTTTGGTTTCTGTTTTGTCATCCTAAAGTCTTAAAGTGAGCCTATTCTCCCCTTTTTTACTTTTTATTATTTAGACCTAAACAAAATGGCCCAAATCCCATACTCTTACCACACTTTAATGGTGGACTGTGACTGTGTTTCAATAGACTCCCTTCCTTTCACAACTGCAGCCACAGACAATTAGACAGAGTACCAGAACAAGCAAGATAAAAAGTTACACATTTATTCATCATGTGTTATAAATAAAAGGCCCAAAATCTAAGCAGAGTACAACTGTGAGTGCTGACAAAATAAAATATATATTTAAAAAAACTTTTCAAAGACCACGCTTATATTAAGTTATAAAGTGTACTATCCATCCATCCACCCATTATCCTACCCGCTATATCCTAACTACAGGGTCACAGGGGTCTGCTGGAGCCAATCCCGGCCAACACATGGCGCAAGGCAGGAAACAAACCCCAGGCAGGGCGCCAGCCCATCGCAGTAAAGTGTACTAAAAAGTAAAAAATAAGTCTCTCATACATCACTCTCTAAATAAAAGGTGGGCGCTTTTAAGAAGTGTTTTTTGAATGTTAATTGATAATTTATTATTTACTTTTTAGTACACTTTTTAACTTAATAAAAGCGTGGTTTTTAAAAAGCATTTATATACAGTGTGAACGCTGGCCCCGGCACAGACAGACGGACAACATGCCTTCACCCAACACACGTTTATTTTCACACTATATACAAGTCTTTGCACTCACAACCCCAATGCCTCCAGCACCGATTTCCCCAAAGTCCAGGGCCCACAGTCTCTGTGCCTTCCTGGCCGCCTCCCGTCCTCTCTCTCCAGCTCCGTCTGCTTCCTCCCGACTTCCACTTTCTGACTGGAGAGAGGCGGCCCCTTTTATGGGAACCCGGATGGGCTCCAGCTGCTTCCCGGCACTTAGTGTTGGCCACACCCCTGTGTGGCGGAAGTGCCGGCTGCGCACCCGGAAGCCGTCCGTGTGTCCCTTGTCGTCTTCCCCCCGGCACTTCCTGGTGTGGCGGAAGTGCCGGGCTCCCGGGATAATTAGGCACTGGGGCGCCGCCTGGCGGTGGCCACGGGTCCCTACAGGGCTGGGCTTCCAAGCCCTGTACCCGAGGCCCCCTGCATAACCAGGACGGATGCCCCCACTCGGTCTGGAGGAGGCACATGCCCTCCTCGTACATACCGTCATTCTCGGCAAACGGTATGCAGCAGCCAAGTCCCAGATACGCATGCCACCTTTCAGCAATCAATTCAAATTTACGCGAAAAAACACAAAATCACGTGAAAATTCACAGACAGTTATAACGCGGGTTGTTCACTGAATGCTAGCAACTGCTGTACTGACGCACGTGGGCAGTCGTGGCTTTGTCTCGAGAGAGCTAAACAAGGGTAGCGCGTGATGTTCTAGCACACGAGTCGTATTCCAAACAAAGGTCGTATACTAAGCAAAATGTTTCATGTCCAAACAGGACGTATACCAAGTTGGACTTATTCCAAAGCGGACGTATACCGAGGTACCACTGTATATATTATTTTCAACTTTTTAGTCTGGTCTGTTTTAGTATAATTTTGTAATCAATATTTTAACACTTCCTTTAATATTTCTATCCGTTACTAGTGCCATCTATTGGTGAATTCTAGAACTATTCTTCATATGAAAGTTTTATTTCTTAATTAACATGGATTAATTGATCAATTAGTGAAACTGATTATTGATTCGTGTATTGTCATCGGAAACGAGTAAGTGTGCAAAATTTCAAGTCATTTGGACAATAGGAAGTGGGTTAACTATCGATTACAAGATTTGTACCAGACAACAAACAGGTGAAGTTAAAATAAGTGCAGTAATAATAATAATACACCCTAATAATAATTATTATTATTTACATTTACTGTATATAGTGCTTTTCTCACTACTCAAAGCGCTTTTTCATAGGGAGTGGAAAGCCACTTCAGCCACCCCTAATGTGTAGCATCCAACTGGATGACGTGACGACAGTCATTTTTGCACCAATAGGCTCACCACACTTGAGTCGTTAGGGGGTGAAGTGGTGTGAGAGAGAGAGAGCCAATTAGAGACGTGATGATAGGCTACCCGATCCCTGACCAGTTCAGAGTTTGATCTTTAAAGAGAGCTCAATATAAACTACATATACATACAATTAAACACTGGAAAATAACAAAATAAAGACAGTTGCCTGGCAGGCTCATTTCAGGACAATATTAATAAATTCTTGTCAAATTTCTGAAAAATATTTGCACCAGAAAATGTGATTACTTTTCTAGTCTTCTTATATAATACGCTACCTTGGCTGTTCATTTGTCTGGTCCAGGATTTTAAATCACTTGTAGCTCGCAAACCGTTTGAACTACTGACGTCTACTATCCGCTTTCAGGGTGATCATTTTTATTCCTCTTTTTATTTTTATTTTATTTTGTTGTTGAATCAGCTCTCGGCAGTAGGGCGACCATGCGGCACATGTGTACGGGTGTTGTTCTCATCCCTACCAGCTTCTCCATCACTTCCCCTACCTCTTCATCTCTCAAACCATTTTTGAGGCAGATAGCTAGAGGGCATCATCCCTACCAGCTTCGCCGTCACTTCCCTACCTCTTCATATCTTAAATCATTCTTGAGGCAGATTGAAGACTTAGGTGCCAGCTTAAGTGAAAAATTAAGAAAAACGTTCTAAGTAATTGCAGCACAAACCCTGACTTAATCCGTTTTAATGCGAAAAGATGCCGACGAAAGAAGAGAAGGAGCAGACCGCTAGGGTGGAGAAAAGAAGAGCTGCTCAGGAAGCAGCAAGCACATCAACCTCTAAGCAAACGAATGGTAAACGTACAGAGGAAGAGGATGAAAACCAGGAATGCTCAAGTCAAGTGTATTACCGTTACTGGTTGTAGATAATACAAGGTATAGCTTTCTTATTCAGTTTTGGAAGGTGGGTGAAATAAAAAATGTAGTGTGGGGAGTCCTAATGCATTTATCATGACATAGGCCAATCCCATCCACTGTTACTTCATCAGTTTTATTAACCTCATTAGTGTTACATTTTATTTCTCGAAAAATCATGTAAAAAGCATTGCATTTTTTGGCTTGAAAAATTACATTTTTATTAAAGCTAATCTTTCTGTGAAATGTGAAATGTGCAAAACACTTAAAGTAGAAATTCAGAAGTGCAAAAAGTATAATAATGATACAAATAATAATAAAATAATAATAATGCAAATAAGGTATATACTGCAAAACGTGTGTTTTGTGTGGTATATCTTGCAGCACAGTGAAATACACAATCCATCGTCACAGTCAGGACAATAGTAGCGCGATTCCTTGCGGATTTTCTTTCCAGACTGATCAGCTTTTAAACATCACATTTGCATATGTGTGAGTGACATGAGCGACACTTTCAGATTCATCAGAATCACTTTTTGGTTTCACTGTCCGTTTCCAGTTCACAACCTGAAGATCGATTCACTTCGGCATTATGGTGCGGGTCCTTCTCCATGCTCCATCTTCCAGACAGGAGCCCCTTGAACCCAACATGATCAGTAATGTAACTGAATGAGGTGGTCTAATGGGGACAAACCAAACTGAGCAAGGGAATGGTGCAAAAGGTGCAAGTGGTTTTATTAAAACAAAAAACAAATCCAAACAGTGTCCAAAGTGAAAGTGCACTGCTTCAAAATGTTAATAAATAATCCCAAATGTTTTGAACAAGGCTAAAACACGAGAATAAAAACCTGCAGCCGTCATTGGTGCAAACCAGCCAAGCACAGCTCCTTCACTGTCTCTCCAGCTCACCCATGGCTCGCTCATCTGAAGAGACTTCAGCCACCGCAGTCCTCACACTACCGAACCCCATCTTGGCTGCCACCCCTGACATCTGCCAGACCGCTCGTGGTCGGTTGTCTTCCCATCTTCCTTCTCGCACACGCAGTCATCCCTCGGATCTCCACTTCGATTGAATCTACTCCTCACATTCAGTGCCCTCGAGTGCCAATCCCTCACTACAGACAGGACCCCTGACCACGCTGACCTCTCTCGTTAAGCTGACTGGCTTGTCTTCTCTTTCACCCCCGCTGCTACTCTCGCTCTCTAAGCCGCTCTCTCTTTTTTCCTCCCTTTCTCCTGTGCCGGTCCGTACTTCTATGGCTCCGTGGGCGCAGTGCCTCAATCACGCACAGCATGAAGCCGATTAAGCAATAGAGAACGATCGCAACCTCACGTGCAGGTCCGACTCGCCCCAATAACCTCATCAGCTCCCCGCGGCTGCACAATTGCACCCACTGAGACTGACACGGCCAAATGTATTATTTAAAAACTGGCCTTTCATTTTGAGCCGCAGACCCGCTACACCACAAGGCTCCTCAAAATCATTGCTTGTATCACTCTCAAGAACGTGCAACACCGAGGCTGCTGAAAAACATTTCTTACAAGACACCATTATTACTAGTCATTCCTATATGTGAGAGGAGAAGGTGTGCATACCTTTGCTCAGCTAAAACTCAGGCCTAATGCTTACATATGACATGCCTATATCATTGCCTAGTTAACCCTCAGGACTAATGCTGTTTTAACATTTACAACTCGAGTAATCCTCAGGTCTAACACTTAAGCAAGACTGTTGACACTCAGGACTTGAGCTTTTAGCAGCCCGAGTAACACTTGGGTCTAATGCTAAGGAGGTTAAATAAATTAAGAATAATTGTGAACCCAGCGTTTTCTGGTTAGCTTATTTTAGGACAAACCCAAAACATATGACCTAGCGAGGCCAGTGCTTGAGGACATCACAGTCACAGTTAGTGTCCAGTCTCTGATATAATAAGAATTAGTCTAATCGGAGTTGAATTGCTCCTTGCTTTACAGTACACACTGAATGATTGAATGTCATTCCTCAATGTCAATGGATTGCTGCAGAGATGGTTGTCCTTCTGGAAGGTTCTCCTCTCTCCACAGAGGACCTCTGGAGCTCTGACAGAGTGACCATCGGGTTCTTGGTCACCTCCCTGACTAAGGCCCTTCTCCCCCGATCGCTCAGTTTAGATGGCCGGCCAGCTCTAGGAAGAGTCCTGGTGGTTTCAAACTTCTTCCACTTACGGATGATGGAGGCCACTGTGCTCAACACAGACTGTAACATAACAAAATGTGGAAAAAGTGATGCGCTGTGAAAACTTTCCGGATGCACTGTACAAACGTAGGTATTGACAAAAGCTTTGAGAAGTTAGACAGGCTGTTTCTTAGAAAGTTTTTAATTTGTAAAGAAGAAATGGTGTGTTCTATATTTAATACGTTGAATCTTCTGCTGGGAAGCATGTGGTTGCGAAAATCTGTAAGATGCTGACAATAAAACTGGCTGTTATTTCTCACAGCGTATTTATGAAGCCCATGAGTTTAAACAGGAACTCAACGATGAGGCAGAAGTTGCTATTTCCCTTTATTCCTTGGGCTCAGGAGTTAAACAGTTATTTTTGCCCTAAAAAATGTTGACATCAAAAAGGGAAGCTTGATTTAGTCGCAGAACATTTTCTTTTAACCAGTACTAAGCTATTTCCTATACATCCACTTGCACCAAGTGAACAAATGTCACTTCCCATTTTTTATTTTTGTCATCCAATCATAACATTCTTGCAATACCTTAAAATGTCTATCCCACCTGCCAGTTTCACTTCTAATATCTACTTTTTATAGTTTGTTTATAAACCTTATGTGTTCTTGTTTAAGAATTAAGGCCCAAGATTGCTGGTAATCACATCTACGTCTCTTTTGTGTTGAAATATGACAGTTGTTAGGTAAAACCAGCCTGAAGCCATGTCATTTTCTAACTTGCATAATCCACTCCTGGTTTGCCAGGGGGTTAGGGGTCTTGGAGCTTATTCCAGCTGGCATAGGGCACAACACAGGATCAGACCCCAGACAGGGTGCCAGCCCATTGCAGGGTGATCACACACACACACACACATCACACACTGGGGCCAATTTACCATTACCAATTCAACAAACCTGCATGTCTTCGGGCAGTGAGAGGAAACTGGAGCACATGTGGAGAAGAAGCAAACTCCCCACAGTAAGGACCCAGGACACACACCCTGGTCTCCTTACAGCGAAGCAGAATAACTACTACTGGGCCAACATGCCACCCCCCCCAGCTTAAAGTCATTACCTAAAATTAGAACATACTTTATACTTTATTTGTCCCCAAGAGGAAATTTTTCATTAGAAAGACAGCAAAATGAAATCTTAATTTTAAATGTACAGGATACTGTGGTCATCCGAATAATAACAGGCTGGTAGAACTGCAAAATTTTGGGATGCCAACCCAGCTGTCCCCGTTTACTTATAGGAATTTAAAGAAAAATAATGCCTGATGGCATTCAGGAAAGTTTTACACCCAACAAGGTTGTCTTTTAGCAATTGGGTTAATCAAAGGCTTTGAACAACAACTCTCTGTCCAACTGTGGAGCTCCTCTCTTTGGGTCTCTTAAGCCATAAGTGACGCCTCCTTACATGCTGTCTCGTTTTTATAGCACAGGTACTAGAAGAAGTGGGGTTAGTTGCCCTTACTGGATGGTCTTTCTGTGCTTTGAAACAAAAAGAAGAGAAGGTAGTTAGCACAGGTAGCGTCTCCTCTTAGCTTAGGTTGGTATCACATACCTAAGCAAGAACTTGGAAGGTGACCCTCTGACGTGCATGCGTGACAACACATAATTAACCACACATAAGGATCGAAGTAAATGATAATCAACATTTAATATACAAAATGCGAGGGGGAACCTAAAAATATCAAGAATTTTTTTTGAAAAAAATTGTATATTTCTCTGAACATTTCCAAAATTTAATCACCCTCAAAATACTCTCCCAGAGACACAATACACTTGTCACACCACTTTTTCCATTGTTGCAAAGTGATAGCCTTCAGTGCCTCCGTCCTTTGCTTCTTGACCTCCTCTACATCTTGAAAACAATTTCCTTTAAGGTCCCTCTTCATTCTTGGAAATAAGAATAAATCGCAGGGGAACTATTGCCATCCCGTTTTTCATGGGAAACTGCCGCACACTCAATGCGTTGTAGTGATGCAGAAGCCACTCGCCTGATCACCGCAATTTGGGTCATTTTCTCCACACAGCATCACGCAGTTGCTTACCTGGCTCAAAGCTTCTTCTTTGAAAGCCTCTCAAAGCATCATGATAGCTTCTGCTTGATCCAAACACGTTATTCTTTCAAGTCTGCCATCACAAAATCGACAAATAATAAATAATAATAATACGTTTTATTTATATAGCGCCTTTCCCATGCTCAAGGCACTTACAGAATATAAGAAAGAACGGCAGGGTATACAGCGTATAGCATTGTACAAACCAAATAAAGAAGATTAAGACAGTAAATTCAGAGATAGCCTAACAGACAACAGAATTGATGGTCTAGCACACACACACACAGGTTACACGAGCATCTTGACAGAGAGGTAAACTGAGAGAAGGGGAATGAAGTCAAGTAGAGCTAAAAGCCTTCCTGAACAGATGCGTTTTGAGTTGTTTTTTAAAAGAATTCATGGAGTCAGCTGACTTGATTAATTTCGGTAGGTCATTCCAGAGTCTGGGCACTCGCTATACAGCTGAAGGCCCTGCTGTCACCCATGGAGTGTAGATTAGTGTGGGGCACAACAAGATTGCCAGAATCGGAGGACTTTAGTGGGCGGGCAGGCACATAGTGATGGAGAAGATCACTGATGTAGTTTGGCGCGAGGTTATTTAAGGCTTTGTAGGTTATTAGTAGGATTTTATATTCGATTCTGTAAGACACAGGGAGCCAGTGAAGACGGAGCAGGATGGGTGTGATGTGCTCGCTGCTGCTGGTTCAAGTCAGGACTCTTGCAGCCGAGTTTTGAATAAGCTGGAGCTGTGATATAAGATTAGAAGGGGCACCTGCCAACAGCGAGTTACAATAATCAATGCTTGATGTGATAAAAGCATGGACAAGTTTCTCAGCATTAGAAAAGGAGAGGAAGGAGCGAACACAGGATACGTTACGGAGGTGACAGTAAGAAAGTTTCTTAATGTGATTTATGTGGGTGGAGTAAGAAAGGGAGGAATCAAAAATGACACCAAGATTCTTTGCAGTAGAGGCAGGTCTAATGAGATCACCACTAAGATTGACTGGGAAGGAGCTCATTTTATTAAGTTGCATTTTAGTCCCAATTTGCAGGAGCTCAGTTTTGTTGCAGTTTAATTTTTAAGGTTTTAATCCAGGTTTTAATTTCACTAAGGCAGGTTGTGAGCTGAGAAAGCTCTGATGAAGTTCCACTTTTAACACTGAAGTAGAGTTGAGTATCATCTGCATAAAAATGATAGCCCAGTCCATAGCTACGAATAATATGGCCAAGGGGAAGCATATAAATACAGAAGAGAAGAGGGCCGAGGACAGAGCCCTGAGGAACTCTTTGTGTGACTGGCGCCAAGCTGGATCTGCTGTTGCCAAGACTAACAAACTCTTGTCTATCAGTCAGATAGGACTTGAACCACTGGAGGGCAGTGCCAGAGATACCCAGCATGTTCTCCATTCTGGACAGTAGAATGTCATGTCTGACTGGAGTGTCAAATGCTGCACTGAGGTCTAACAGAATTAATATGCTGGTTTGTCCAGAGTCTGCTGCCATAAGCAAATCATTGGTTACCCGTAGCAGAGCAGTTTCACAGCTGTGCTGCACCCTGAAACCAGACTGAAAGGGTTCCATCAAGTTATTAGTGGTTAAGTAATTGGTGAGTTGGGAGGCTACAACACGCTCAAGAGCTTTTGACAAGAAAGGTAAGTGGGAAATAGGCCGGAAATTGTTAAGACAGTAACAGAAGCTCAAGAAAAAAATTACACTGACCTTACAGACCTTACTTTCCTCAAGGAGGCCACTTGGCCAAATGATGCAGCGGGCAGTCTAGTAGATGCATCTAGTGGCAAACATCGGAACTAATGGACCTCCAGCCAAACAAGTCTCATTTTTGGGTCCCCCCTAGTATATAGTAAAGCAAAAAATCTTATATAAAATAATAGTTGGCATAAGTCAGAGATAAAACCTGGTTAAATATTTACTGAGGAATAGGACTGGACAATAAACATAGTCAAAGCAATCTGAGGTCAAAGCCAGAAATCAAACCAATCAGAAGGACTAAGCTGAAATTGTAAACCAAAAATCAGAGGAAAAATTACAGAAGAAAAGAATCCAAACACCAGAAGGACAGGGAAAGGATTTTTCACACACACATTTTAAAGTTTATATCCATCAATCTCATATTCTCAGGCTCAGGCATAGCAGCTGTTAAATGAAGATGCCCCCTTGAGAGGTCATCTAGGGCAACAGCTGCCCTGAGCTGCTGAGTCGTTTAGTGTGCAAATGCCCCTGGTGCAGAAAGACACAAAGAAAGTAAGTTCCTGTGAAAAGTTCTCGTATGCAGGTAGTGTAGCCCCCTGTTGGTTAGGGGGGAAATCATTAAAAAAAGTTCAAACAAGTGTTCAAAATGTTGTTGTCTTGTTTCTCTATTCAGAATTTTTAATAAATAATGCTGTTTTTACAGGGTCCACAGGAGCACAAGGTGTGGCTGGCATAAAGGGAGATAAGGGAGAAAGAGGTAATGTAACGTTAACTTTTACAGATGTAAAAATGAGAAAAAAATAGCATGGTTTTCCATTCTGTGTTGTACTTAGGTTGATATAAAACACATAATGAACATACATGTCCTTCTGAGTTTCCTACTTTAAGTTTATCAGTGGGACAATGAAGTGGCCAGAAATAAAAGAAATGAAGGAGATGCTGGAAATGAGACCGAGAGTGGCGGCCATTGTCTCTAAATCACACCAGTTGCCGTTTACAGCTGTCTGAATATAAGACAATTCGTTATATACGTATAATTACAACCCTGTTTCCAAAAAACTGTGTAAAATGCAAATACAAACAGAATGTGATGATTTACACATCATTGAAACCCTTATTTAATTTAAAAAAATAACAAAGACAACATATCAAATGTTGAAACTGAGAAATTGTATTGTTTCATGAAAAATATACGCTCAGAGTGAATTTGATCCCAGCACTACGTTTCAAAAACGTTGGGACATGGGACTGGAAATGTTGGGCAATGGTAAGACAAAAGAGCTGGTGGAACATCTCACAGCTAATTAAGTAAATTGGCAACAGGCCGGTCACGTGATTGGGTAAAAAAAAAAAAGAGCATCCAAGAGAGGCGGAGTCTCTCCGAAGAAAAGACAGGGAGGGGCTCACCACTCTGTGACAGACTGCGTGTGTAAATAGTGCAATAATTTAAGAATAATGTGACTTAACATAAAATTGCAAAAACAATTAGAGATTTCATCACTTACAGTACATTAACATTGTTAAAAGACTCAGATAAATTGGGGAAATCTGTGTACACAGAGAAGGCTGAAAGCCAATACTGGGTGATCTGCAAGACTTCACTGCATTAAAAGCAGACACCATTCTGTAGTGGAAATCACTGCAGGAGTTCAAGAACACTTCTGAAAACCATTGTCTATGAATGCAATTTGTTGCTTCATTCACAAATTCAAGTTAAAAATTCAACCATGCAAAGAAGAAACCATAGATAAACGTGATCGAGAAACACCACCACCTTCTATGGGCCTGAGCTCATTTAAAATGGACTGAGGTGAAGTGGAAATCTGTCCAGTGGTCTGACAAATCAAAATTTCATATAAAGAGGAGAGAAACCATCCGGCTTGTTATCAGCACACAACTCAAAATCCAGCATCTGTGATGGCATGGGAGTGCAGTAGTGTTTTCCTGGCATGGGCAGTTTGTATATGTGGGAAGGCGCCGTTGATGCTGACCAATATATAGGCATACAGGTTTTGGAGCAACATATGCCGCCATCCAGACAAGGGAAGGCCTTGCCTATTTCAGCAAGACAACACCAAACCATATTCTGTATGTATTACTCTGTAGTAAAAGAGTCAACAACAACAATAACATTTATTTATATAGCACATTTTCATACAAATGATGTAGCTCAAAGTGCTTTACAGGACAAAGAAAGAGAAAAGAAGTCAAAATATATAATAAGTAAAATTAGGGAACACTAATTAACATAGAGAAAAGTAAGGTCTGATGGCCAGGGAGGACAGCAAAAACAAAAAAAAAAAAAAAAAACCCCAGACGGCTGGAAAAAAAAAAAAAAAATCTGCCAGGGTTCAGAGGCCATGAGACCACCCAGCTCCCTCTAGGCCACGGGTGTCGCACTCCAGGCCTGGAGGGCAGCAGTGGCTGCAGGTTTTCATTCTAACCATCTTCTTCATTAGTGACCAGTTTTTGCTGCTAATTAACTTCTTTTGCTTTAGTTTTAATTAACTTGACTCAGGCACCTTAGTTGTCTCTTTTTCTTTAATTAGCAGCCAAACAATAATGAGACACAAAACAAGCTGCCACATGACCAGCTCACCTGTGCCCGTCACACAATATCTGAAAATAAAGAAAAGTGAAGGTCTCAGTAAGGTTGATCTCTCAGGTCACCAAAACGTTTGACGAACAGAAATTCAACAGTTTTGGAAATGTCTGCTGTGGCAGAATGAGAGCAGCAACAAACCACAAAATTAAATAACGGGCTTAATTAATTAACAGCAAGAATCAGCTTTTCATTAATAGATTGGTTTGAGTGAAATTGGTTGGAGTTTGAAATCCCAGTTTTGCTGCTCATCTGTTGGCTCGTTTCACATCTCATTTCTGCTTGGCTGCCATTTCATAAAGAAACAAATCAATTCAGAGGACTGAATCCTTAAAAACAGGGCTATTCAAATGAAAGGAAAAGAAGTGAATTAGCAGTGAAAACTGATTTCTGATTAGGAAAGGGTCAGAATGAAAACCTGCAGCCACTGCGGCCCTCCAGGCCTAGAGTTTGACACCCCTGCTCTAGGCAATCTACCTAACATTAATGACCTCAATCAGTCCTCATGGTATTCAGGGTTCACATGGAAGAACTTGATGATGACGGTCATGTGGACTTCTGGCCTTTAATCCATAAAGGGCCTGCCTACTGTCCAGACCTGTCACTCATTGAAAATATTTGGCGCATTATGAAATGAAAAATCCGACAAAGGAGACCCTGAAGAGTTGAGCAGCTGAAATCCTACTTCAGGCAAGAACTGGACTTCATTTCAGCTTTTGGTCTCCTCAGTTCCCAAACATTTACAAGGTGTTGTTAAAAGAAGAGGAGATGCCAGACAGTGGGTAACGGGCCCCCGTGACAACTTCTTTTCAAAATTTGTTGTTAGCCTTAAATTTAAAATGAGCCTATATATTAAAAATATAATAATCAGATTTCTCTGTTTGAACATGTACTATGTTGTCTTTGTACGGTTTTCAATTAAATATAGGATTTACATGATTTGCATATCATCAAATTCTGTTTTATTTTTTGCATTTTGCACAGCATCCCAGCTCTTTTAAGTAGCAGGGCTGTTATTTCCTCAATTCGCAATCTCTTAGTGTTAGTCAACTTGTGTTACGTTAATTAAAGAATGTTTTGCACCTAAAAGACCATAAGCATGTCATGAAAACATTCAAAAATGTTCTTAATATTTTTAGCACATTATATGTTTCTGGATATTATTTCTTTTAATTAAACATCATTTAGACATCAAAAACAGGAGCCGTATATAGCTTTCTGATTCATTGCTGTCTTTTCTATTTGACAGGTTATTCTGGGAATAGTGGATCAAACGGAGAACGTGGACCCCCTGGAATCAAAGGAGAACGAGGAGATAAAGGAGACCTGGGAGAGAAAGGCTTAGCAGGTAGCCTTCATTTGAAACTTGAATTACTTATTGATAAAATACTGTGCAGAAGTCTTAGCCCACCCATTACGAGTATAGTTCTTGGAGCAGTTAGTGTTTATTCAATAATTAAAACACTACATGACATAAACCACAAATAGACAATAAAAAGTAACCAGAATTTTTAGTCTGTTCCATTGATGTCTTGTGAGACTGGTAGAGCATCACAGATTTGGTTCCAAGTTCTTGTCTTGGGACACCCCAGCCATTTCATGTATTTGTTAAACTCCACAAACAGCACATCGGATTCAAGTGGGGCAGTTTAACAAAGAATTGAGTTTGTTGGTTTGGAACTACAAACCTCATGGTGGTTGAAAAGCCAAATAGAGTTAGGATTTAGCTGAGTCCTTACTTGGGTTTCCTGTTGTTTTGTTTTGTTATTCTTTTGCTTTGTTGTTTTTACCCTTTTGAATTTTGTGCTAAATAATTACAGTACTACTAATTGTACTGACTCAGCACGAGACAGTAGAGGTTTTAAATTGACGGGAACAGGAGATTAAATTAGGTTACAAAAAATCACAGGCAAAGGTCCTAACCAGAAAATACAAACAATCAGGTGTCAAATATAAGTTGCAAACCAAAAGTCAAAGTCTAGAAAACCAGAAAAATATTTCTTTGTAACCAGAAATATCCATCCATCCATTATCTAACCTCTTATATCCTAACTACAGGGTCACGAGGGTCTGCTGAAGCCAACACAGGAAACAAACCCCGGGTGGTGCGCCAGCCCACCACAATAACCAGAAACATCCATCCATCCATTTTCCAACCCGCTGAATCCAAACATAGGGTCACAGGGTTCTGCTGGAGCCAATCCCAGCCAACAGAGGGCAGGACACACAAACACACACTAGGGCCAATTTAGAATCGCCAATCCACCTAACCTGCATGTCTTTGGACTGTGGGAGGAAACCGGAGCACCCGGAGGAAACCCATGCAGACACGGGGAGAACATGCAAGCTCCACACAGGGAGGACCCGGGAAGCGAACCCAGGTCTCCTAACTGCGAGGCAGCAGCGCTACCACTGCGCCACCATGTCGTCCATAATCAGAAACAGAGACATCAAAATAAAGGAACACACACCACTACAGGAATCCCAATACTGGATGTTCTGCATTAGAATGTAGAATGTGGCACCCTTTATGCAGGTGCTCCATTATGTGTGATTCTGGGAAGGATGGTCGTGGCAACAGCCGGTGTGATCACTAAAAAATAGTGACACCTTACTCAAAAACAAAATGGTGTCATGATAAGATGTTATTAAAATTCAACTTTTTTTTTGGAATGGTGAGGATGCAAGGAGTAGAGTTGGCAAAGGTGGATGAGTTTAAATACTTGGGATCAACAATACAGAGTAATGGGGATTGTGGAAGAGAAGTGAAGAAGAGAGTGCAGGCAGGGTGGAGTGGGTGGAGAAGAGTGTCAGGAGTGCTTTGTGACAGACGGGTATCAGCAAGAGTGAAAGGGAAGGTCTACAGGACGGTAGTGAGACCAGCTATGTTATATGGGCTGGAGACGGTGGCACAGGAGACAGAGCTGGAGGTGGCAGAGTTAAAGATGCTAAGATTTGCATTGGGCGTGACAAGGATGGACAGGATTAGAAATGAGGACATTAGAGGGTCAGCTCAGGTTGGATGGTTGAGAGACAAAGTCAGAGAGGTGAGATTGTGTTGGTTTGGACATGTGCAGAGGAGAGAGGCTGGGTATATTGGGAGAAGGGTGCTAAGGATAGAGCTGTCAGGGAAGAGGAAAAGAGGAAGACCTAACAGAAGGTTTATGGATGGGGTGAGAGAGGACATGCAAGTGATGGGTGTAACAGAACAAGATGATGAGGACAGGAAGATATGGAAGAAGATGATCAGCTGTGGCGACCCCTAATAGGACTAGCTGAAAGAAGAAGAAGAAAATTAAACTTTTTAAATATTACATAAAGGAAGGAATTGATGCAAAGATCACAATCCTTCCTTGAGATCTAAAACCCCATATTCCATATCTAACATGTACTGAGAACACATAGGGAAGGAATAAAAGAATAGCTCCTCTTACTTTATTCCTTTTTTTTTCTTTTTTAATTTAGTAAGTGTGTGGTCTTTCCACTCAGCTCTAAGGATTTAACATTTGTGATTATTGTTTAGATTTTGAGGTTTTGGGATGTGATTTTTGACTTTGTAATTTTCACAGCTTTCCTCAATTAATTTCAGTTTGTGTGCTGTCCCTAGTTATCTCTCAATTGTGCAATATTATTTATAATAAACACATCATTGTTATATTGGTTTTTTTTTTTATTTTTATATTGATTTCTATTTTTTATTTAATTCTACTAAATATTATTTTGTGTTTACTGTGTTAAACTTTGTTATATTTCTATTTTGTGTTCAGAGATTTTCAATCCCTTATATTGAAATGAATTGATTTTATTTTCTGAGCATCACCTTATGATATATAAATATAACCATAATCACCCATCTAAACTCTTATACAATTCACGTATAGTTTTGGAGTGAAAATAATTACCCAATAAACTTAACACATCTATCCAGGCCTGTTTTTAGTTTCTCTCTATTCACTTCAAGTTTATTCATAACCACTTTTATATTTTTATAAGGGTTCCCTGGAATCAAAGGATCAAAAGGAGAACTGGGCATACCAGGTGAAAAAGGTAACATTCATTAACATTTTAAACATAATGCAGTTCTATTAATCCATGTTTAGACCCACTTAATTCATTTAACGATACAATGGCCATGGACTTTCCTGGCATCCCTGGGCAAAAGACAAGAACCAACACTGTGCAGGGAAAGAATGATGATTTAAGATCTGTAGATTACTATGCAGCATACTGAATAAAGACTGAAGTGACAGCTGGGGCCACGGCCGGTTCTTCCCGCTAATGGAAGGACTAGGGGAAAGGGCATTCTCGGCGCAATACCTCCTCCGGAACATGAGAGGGGGCCACTCTCCAGGCTCACAGTGGGGCCGCGGGTTTGGAGCTTAGAAGTTCAACTGTGCTGGGGCTCGTGGCCACCTTCAGGAGGTGACTGGATAGTTCCTGAACCCTGGGCTGCAACACTTCCACCACACCCGGAAGTGCTGCCGGACGAAGGTTTGGGAGCACCTGGAGCACTTCCGAATGCCTTATAAAAGGGGCCACCTCACTCCATTCAAGGAGCCAGAATCAGGAGAAGGAGGATGAAGCTCGCTGGGAGAGGAGTTGAGGCGGCAGTAGAAAAGAAAAGGAGAGAGAAGAAAGGACTGTGAATTATCTTTGGTGGTATGTGTACTGTGCCGTGTAGTGGGGAGCAAAGGAAAGGCGCTTCCCCACGTGAAATAAAGGTGTGTGCGGGACAGAACTGGGGTGTCACATCTGTCTGTGTCAGGTAGGGAGGCTGTACGCACCCCGAGTGTCACATAGCACATGCTCACATTTAATAAAGACACTATATAATTGTTAGATAAAAAATAAAGGCATTTTTTATTTAATAGGTAAGTAGAAAAGGCACTATATCATAGACCGATAGAGAGATAAGACACCATTTCATAAATAAATAGGAAAGATATGAGGTTTCATTAATAATGAAATAGGAAAGGAACTATATGATAGATAGATAGATAATATACATAATGACAATGTGTTTTCAGAAAGGTTTGCAAATCTGCTTTTGGTTGAATTTTTAGGCATTGCCATTTTTGGTATTATTTTGTATTTTTCTTTCTTGACCTTTTTTGGATTTCTTTTAGTTTATACAAATAAATTCCTTGATTTATAAAGAAACCTTCTTTTGCCTTGTCTCTCAAGCCAGAGGTTGAAAAGTTTTCTCTCACTTAAAGGGCATTTTTTAATATTTAAAACATACATAGATAGATAGATAGGCTGAAAGTATCTAATAATTACTAATACTAATAGTAATAGTACTAATAATGGCACTTAATACAGTTACTTATCTATGCATCATGTACAAGGGGGACCCAAAAATTCCCGTAATTGGTCAGTAGAGCACAGGAGTAGGGTTTAGTTCTCAAATATGCCACTAGGTATCATACGCCTATGGTCTGGTTAGTCAGTCTGCTGAGTGGCATCATGCTGAGTCGATTGAATGCGTGTTTCTGGCGTTTATTCTATAATCATGCATGTGTCTTGGGCAATTTGTTTTTCCCAGGCAGCATGACACATTTTCGAGAATCAATGATGATCACGTTTTTCAACATTTTCGAACTTGCTCATAGAGAATTTTGTCCTCCATGGGCAGATGTTAATCAGCAACATTACACTGAAATGCTTAGGTGTCTATGGGAAGCAACAGGTAAAAACATATCTGGAGAAGTGATGCATCCAAAACCTCATTTTGCACCTTGACAACACACTGTGATGTCAGTCAAAGAGTTTTCGACCAAAAATAATGTGGTTGTATTCACCGGATCTCGCTCCATGTGACTTCTTTTTGTTTTCAAAATTAAAATTGAGACTGAAGGGCAGAAGATTTGCTACCATGAAGGAAATCCAGGGAAAAAACGCTAGAGGTTTTAGACACAGTAACAAGTACAGGAAATGTTAACAGAAATGGGAGAAGTGCTGGGACATTTTTGTATTTGCATGTCAAAGAGAGTATTTTGAATGTCACTAAAAGGAAATTACTGTCAATTTCTATAATCATTTTGGGTCACCTCTCCTATATCACATATGTGCTCACTGTTTCCAGTCCAAATTTACTAAATGGTCGCTTGATATGTGCAGGTACTCCTGGAACAAATGGAGCAAATGGGCTTCCAGGTCTTCCTGGGACAAGCGGATTGAAAGGCAGCAAAGGAGACACTGGTGTCAATGGGCTTCCAGGTAGAAGAACGTGTTGTGTTTAGTGTTATACATGTCTGCATTTGTAGTTTATTTTGCCCATTTTTTTTTTTTAACAAGTATATTTTATTTTCATTAAGGAAACCCAGGAGCACAAGGAAGAACTGGTGACAAGGGTGCTAAAGGAGATGCAGGTAATCCAGTTTTTAGTTTTCCATCTTCATGATCATCCAGTAGATTAGGTTACATTAGATTGGATAAATTTTATTAATCCAGTGGGGAAATTGAAATGCATACAACAGCAAAAACATAAAAAGCAAAAATACAGACTCACAGGTCAGATAATACAGCCAATCAATAATTGATCGATTGATAAATCTGTATATATATATATATATACTAGGCTGCCCGCCTTTTAAGGCGACCGACTTTTAAGTTGACCACTTCTTAAGGCAATTCAATATGTAGATCAATTTGATATTTTATACAAACTCATTAATTTGGTTATATTGCATTTGAGCAGTATTACTTTAATACTCGTAGTTTCTGTTATTTTTATGATGAAATGTAAACTTTTTTTCTATATTGAGGTCGCCCTTTTGAACCCCCCTGATATTTACTACACGGTGAGGCATTTGTACTCCATCAACATTAATTATTTCCAGAGACATAATTTTGTCTATTTTTCCAGTGCATCGTGCACAAAAGCAAGGGAACGATGGGGACGGAAGGACAATCCCGACCGCTTTTATATAGTAAGAAAGAAGAAGAAGATGTCGCACAGTCTGGAATAGAAAATCATCTTTTACCTGGAAAAACTTAACTACAAATCCCATCGTGCATTGCAAAATGGACGGGGCGTGTGTGAAACTCCGTGCCTGCGTAGCACTCACGGGACGGAAGGACAATCCCGACGGCTTTTATATAGAAGGATATATATATATATAAAATCCAATGTCTGTCTGTATGTCTGCCTGCTTTTCACACGAGAACTACTTAATGGATTTAGATCGTGTTTTTTTCTAGAATGTGCTTGAACATTCCAGTTGATTTTGCGACTTCTGTCAATCGTGCTGAGTATCATAGTTCATTTGCAGGAACGATTTATTCATGCTAATCGAGTAGCATATTGTTCGCGATAATCAGAGACAAAGGCTGCGGGCCGAGGGCAGGGGGAAGCGTGACGTCAGGAGTGGGGAGCTGGGCGGGGCCTTCCTCACTTATGCGCCAGCCTCCATTCGAGTCGGTCTACCTCTCATCATGTGTTGGAGTATACCTTGCCTCCACTTAGCTAGTGATACTTGTTTGTTTATTGATTTTTAAACTTTGTCCTGTTTCACTACTACACGAGCAGATCCACGGGGTTCAGCTAGTCTTCTTATATAATACGCTGCCGTGGCTGTCTGTTTGTCTGTCCAGGATTTTAAATCACCTATAGCTCACAAACCGTTTGACCTATTGACCTGAAATTTGGTACACATATACTATGTGACGTCTACTATCCACCTTCGGGTTGATTAACCTCCAAGGTTATTCCTCTTTTTATTTTTATTTTATCTTATTGTAGAATCAACTCTCGGCTGCAGCGCAGCCATGTGGTTGATGTGTACGTTCTCAACCCTACCACCTTCGTCGTCACTTCCTCTACCTCTTCATATCTTAAATCATTCTTGAGGCAGATTGAAGACTTAAGTGCCAGCTTAAGTGAAAAATTAAGGAAAACATACTAAGTAATTGCAACACAAACACTAACTTCATCAGTTTTAACGCGAAAAGATGCCGACGAAAGAAGTGAAGAAGTGGGCCGCTAGGGTGGAGAAAAGAAGAGCTGCTCAGGATACAGCAAGCACATCCACCTCGGAGCAAACGATGGGTAAACGTACAGAGAAAGAGGATGAAAACTATAAGTCAAGTGTATTCATTGCACGTTACTGTGCAGTGCGCCGTTAGTGGTAGATAAATAATAGATAAATATTATTAAATAGATAAATATAACAAGTACATTGGACGGAAGCATTGAATTTCATACTAGAAGTATGGCAGAAAAGAACCCCAGAGGTGCTTCTTAGCACACCATGATGGAATGAGCCTGTGGCTAAAAGTGCTCCAAGAGATCTCTTCCTGGAAGGGATTTTTTATGATGGCACCCAACTTTGCCACCATCTTCTTCTCCACAATAGCTTCCAGTGTGTCCAGGGTTGGCCCTGTGATTGCACAGGCTTTCCCGAGACGTTTGTTCAAGCACTGTGCTTCTTTTGAGTTCAGTTCACTTTCCCAGGAGACCACAGCATAGAACACCACACTGGCTACTATGGACAGGTAGAACATTTCCAGCAGCTTGTTGGACGCATCACAAGACTGCAGTCTCCTTAGCAAGTTCACTGAGCTCTGGTTCTTCTTGTCCAGCACCACTGTGTTGTCAGATCAGTCCAGTTTGTTGTGTATGTGAACCCCCGGGTATTTGTAGCTCAAAACTTCTAGGAGCTGTAGGGGAAAGAAAAGATACTGTTAACATCCCGGGGTGGTATCGCTTACCCCAGTCGAGCCCAAAAGATGATCTCAGAAGTGTGACAAGGAGTACTGGGGAAAACCTACAGTATGCAGACATGAGGAACATGTTTAAACTCCATGTAGACAACATCTGATTGCAGGACTTGAACCAGAACACTGAATCTGTGACACAGTAGCGCAAACCCGCTCGCCATCCATTTAACTAGCTTTTCATTTTCATTTGCTATCTTTATGGCCACTTTACTGCTGCCTGATTGCATTGCTGCCTATGGTGTATTTTTTTGGCTTGCTAATAATCTTCTGGCAGATTGGTCATCCATGACTTCATTTTTTTGTTTCTCTTCTGTTTTCTATTCAAGGTTTGAAAGGAACGGCTGGGGCCGCAGGAATCAAAGGGGAAAAAGGTAAAGCTGAATTTATTAATCCTTGTGGCTGGGTGCTGGAATGATAGGTTCATGAAAGTTTGGGGCACCAACCGGATCCTCCCGTTTATTGGCCAACACAAAACAAAAATCAGCGCTCTTTGCATTGCATGTCCCACAAAACAGGCAATAAACTCAAAACAAAATAGTCAGGCTGGTTAGCCAGTAGCAAGATCACTTCAATGGAGGAGCTCCTTTCGGTGGGTCGCTGTTGCCAGAAATGACTCCTCCTTCCGGGAAGTTCAGGATTTTATGGGGGTTGATCAGGAAGGGGCGGAGTCAGGTGCCCTCACTGGGGAGTTTCTTCACAATGGGGGGAGAGAAGAAGATGATACTGTTAATGATAGTGGCCCCCTCTTACATACCTCAATAGAGCCAGGAAGGAGGCCCACCAACATTATCTAAAGTATCTGTGACCAGCCACTTCCTTCCAACCATTATCCAACCCACTTTATCTCAACTACAGGGTCACGGGGGTCTGCTGGAGCCAATCCCAGCCAACATAGGGCGCAAGGCAGGAAACAAACCCTGGGCACCATCCAATTCCATCACTAAAATATAAAGGCATATAGTAACCTTAAAAAACTGAAATATGTTGTTAATAAAACCTTCAAGAAAAATATCAGATTTGTTTTTTATATTAAGGTTCTGTACGAAGTTTCCCTTTATTATTTACTGAAAGGTGCAAAACTAAGACAGCTAGAAAAAGGTGTGATCAAAAAAATACAGTGAATGTTTTAAAAAAAGAAATGTTTATTGCAGTAAAAGATTTACAACTACTAGTCACCCTCAAAATACTCTCCTCCACTTTGAATGCACTTATCCCAACGCTCCTGCCACTTTGCAAAGCAGTTCTGGAAGTTTTATTTCGAGAGTGTCTTTAGTTGGCCTGCCGTGGCTGCCTGGATGTCCTCAATAGATTGAAATCTTTTGCCTTTCATGGTCATTTTCAAGTTAGGGAACAGCCAGAAGTCGCACGGTGCCAGATCCGGCGAACAAGGTGGATGCGGATACAGCGTAATGTTTTTATTCAACAGTAATTGTCGTACTAGAAAGGATGTGTGACAAGGAGCGTTGTCATGATGAAGAATGAAACCGCTTCAACATTTTCCTTGGTTATTGATGTTGAAGGACGTCCTGATCATTTCTCGTCTTCAGCCATTATGAAATCGATCAAACCACTTGTAAACAGTCTTAATTGTCGGTGCAGTGTCATCATTTTAACATCTGATGGGTTTCTTAAGCTTTTTGCAATTTGAAACAAAATTTTATGTTAATACGTTGCTCGATATCCATTATTAACGACTAACTTGAAAAACACACTTGAACTCAACAGTGGCTTACAAACGACTGACAGTATCAAACACGTTGAACCTTATCACAAACTCGGCTCTAAGATGGACACGTCAGAACCAGCATTGAATTGTCTGCCGTTGCTCTTGGACGGTGCTCTGCATCAACATTCACCGTACTTTTTGATCACACACCGTAAATCTTTAAACAAGTTTAAGAACAACCAAGTACAGTAAATAAAGTATTTATCTATATGTTTAAATTATGGTTATTAAACAATATTTTTATAAGGTGCATATCAAAATTTAAGTGTGATCCTGAGGATCATTGATTAACTTCAGGGCCCCAATTCCATCTTTTAAGATTAGGGTTAGGAAACAATTTTTTGGGATTAGAGAAAATAGGGTTATTAAGATTAGGGAAGAAGAAGTAATTTTAAAGATTAACAAAAAAATAAATGCCCCCCCCCCCACTATTTTTAAGTTTAGGATCTGGGGGTAGGGGCAGGACAGTCTAAGATAAAGCCTGAATCTTTTTAACCCAGCAGATCAATAATCAGTGGGCCGACTCACGATTCAACATATTTGTATTTTGTTCATCCCTCTAAGATCATCATTTAAGAAAACACAAAGTACTTTTGATAACTGGTCACAAATTGCCAAATTTAATTCCTGTACAATACGTACTTTTGGATGTTCTATAGCCTGTATTTGTGGAACCCCGGATGCATGATGTGTGGCATTTGGAAAACAACTTTTTAATGCTTTTATCATTGGAACAAAATAAAACTTATTCCTCTGTGCATTAAGAGCGCCAACTAATCCGACCAAAATGACCAGCTTTATAATTTGGGGCTGAATTTGAAAATTATTACCACAAGTCGTCAGATTTGCAATTGAAAAATCATTAAGCAGCATAAGCAGGTGCAGAAATAATAGGAGGTGCAAAATCTCCCAGTTCACAATTAGTAGCAAATATAAAGAACTCCATTTCAAGAAAAGCAACACAGTTTCTTATAAATTAATTTAAGTATACTTTTTATCTTTCTAGGTTGAAATTTGAAATTAACTCAATGTAACAACTCAAAATTATGACCCGTTTAATTTAAGAGATGTGGTTTGGCATCTGAAAAATAGTTATTTCAATTTCAAAATTTCCTAATCTTCCATCTCAGCTATTTTATTTACGCTGTGGATGGACTTTTAGTATTTTGCTTTATTAACTTAGGTGGTGAGATGCAGTCAACTTATGGAATTTGTTACAAAAACTGATGGAATGGTAGGCACTAAGGAGGCAGCGAAAAGAACTCAAAAAGAAGTGGACAGAACTGGGCGAATATGTGGAAAATGCAGTTTAATGTAGAAAAGTGCTACATGGGGGGGGCAAATGGAATACCATTTATAAACACAAGATGGGGGGGGGGCAGTGTCCTACAGGAAGCAACCTCTGAAAAGGATTTAGGGCAGGGGTACCCAACTCCAGTCCTGGAGGGCCACAGTGGCTGCAGGTTTTTATTCTAACCCTTTTCTTAATTAGTGACCTTTTTTTTTTCTCCTAATTCACTTCTTTTAAATTAATTTTATTTGACTTGCTCTTGACGACTCAGACCACTAAATTGTTTCTTTTTCCTTAATTAGCAGTCAGATGATAATGAGATACAAAATGAACCAAAACATGACCAGCAAACTGTGTCCATCACACAATATCTGAAAATAAAAATGGTGGAAGTCTCATGAATGTTGATCTGCTCAGGTCCCCAAAACATTTTAACGGTACTCTTAGAAAAAAGAAAATCAACATCATTTGGAAATATCTGCTATTGCATAATGAGAGTAGCAATGAGCCATGGAATTAAAGAACGGGTTTAATTAACAATGAGACTCGACACCTAATTAAGCAACTGGTTGGAGTTTGAGGCCCTGACTTAGTTGGTCTTCTGTTGGCTCCCTCACTTCACATTTCATTTCTGTTTGGGTGCCATTTAAGAGAATTTAGAGGAACGATGAAGAAATTCAGGGGAACAAATCTTAAAAAAACAAGTCAATTAAAATGAATTCAAAAGAAGTTAATTAGCAGCACAAACATGTCACTAATTAAGAAAAGGGTTAGAATGAAAACCTGCAGCCACTGGGGCCCTCCAGGACCGGAGTTGGGAATGTGTTAACACAACATTTTCATTGTCATTGTAAAAAAGTGAATAAAAAGTTATGTTATATCATAAAACAATTGAATATAAATCAAAGGATGTTATGCTCAAACTATATAATTTACTAGTAAGACTGTGTGTGGGGTATTGCGTGCAGTTCTGGCCATCATGTTACTAGAAAGACTTGAAGTGTCGCAGAGGAGAACAACTAGGTGCACCCCAGCACTTGAGGACATGTCCTGCTGTGACAGAGAATTAAACCTGTTTGAGAATAGTGGAAGAACCTAATCGTGGTCTTCAAAATCCTCAAAGGCATTGCAAGGCAGTGGTGAGCTGTGAACCCACTCCATCCTGCTCAAAAGCGAGCCCTGGTAGCATAAGCTCAAGAAGTAACTCCATTAGTCCGCCATGCAGAGACCGTCTCTGAGCACAGCGAGCAGTACACTTACTTGTGATGGTAGCCATTATGTTTCTGTAACTTTTTTTGCACAGCGTCACCACTCCACTAACCATGGCAAAATTAAAAATAGTGACTAGATACTCAAAAGCCATTTATTTAAAAAGTACATATCACTCCAGTCATTGCTGCTGGAAAGAGAAATGTACTCCAGTATGAAGGTGTGGCGTCGCTCTGTTTGCCCTTCTTCTTCCCCATTCCGGACTTGGAAAATTCGGGTTCTATCGATGTTGTGGTGAGTCCTGACGCCGTTGTCTTCTCAGGGTTCTCTGTCCACAGACAATTTATGTTCAGGTCCTCCGCAATAGACGCTGGAGTATCCTGCCGGCTACGCCACTGTGGCTGATAGGGGGCGCTATCGCTCCCTTGAACCCCTGTCCACGACTCCAGTCACCAGGTAAAAGTCCAAATGATGACTTTATTAAATCACCACAGTGCACAAAGCACCCTCTCCTCCACTATACTCATACAATAATCACAAATCACTAACAATACACAATCCTCCAACTCCCAGACGCATTGCCCTCCTACCACCCAGCTCAGCTCGCTATCTGGGAGCTTCGACAATCCTTTTATATTCCCTGACCCGGAAGTGTTCCCAATCCCCAGTCCATGTGATCTTGTATCACTTCCGGGTCAGGTAAAAGTGCTTTTCTTCACCCCGGAAGCACGTCATTCCCCTTGTCCATGTGACTTGGACGTACTTCCGGGGCGTAGGGTAAATAACCGTTGTTCCCCCCTGCAGCGTCTCCTAGTGGCCCCCATGGCATCCAGCAGGGCTGTGCATAAAGACTCCAATGTCCATGATGCCCTGCTGGTCTTCGGGGCACCTCCATTCTGCAGGGAGGACTCCACCTGACGGTTTGGGGGTATTGGCCGGGATAAACGGCTGGCCATACACCACAGAAGGACACTCTAAAACTCAGTATGAAGGACACTCTATGTATCGTACTCCAGTATGAAGGACACTCTATAACCCAGTATGAAGGACACTCTATAACCCAGTATGAAGGACACTCTATGTATCATACTCCAGTATGAAGGACACTCTATAACCCAGTATGAAGCTGCAGACTCTAACCTGCTCATTTCATACTACATACATATACTGGTAAATTTACCAATCCACTGTGAAACTATGGGACTTTGAAAGGAAGCCCAGCCCAACACTATGCTGAGATACCAGATACACAGACTCATTGAGCTATGGATCAAAGTACTTGAGGTGGCAAAGACAGCTGAGGCTACCGCTAATTAGTTACGCCACCAAACAAGATTAGCAAGGATACAAAATGTACGTGAGGACACACATGAATATCTGCATATTTCAATTTTTGCAAAGGCAAGTAGAGAACAGCATCTGGAATGTCGAGCTTTTACTCTCAGGGGTAGGCGTGCAAACATGACATCATCTGTAATGCTCTGTGTTTAGATCTCCTGGGACATAAAGAAGTCAGGCTGAGATCGATCTTCGTTTTATGGAATTTCTGAGACAATAATAATGTGACCACACAAAGATTGAAGTTCATCTGAAAATAAGGCTACAGAATCATACCTGCTGTGGACCACCAAGGTGGGCATTGCCGCCCCAACCTGACACAGACAGACGCAGGAGGCACAAGTGGAAGCATATGCTTTTATTTTTATTTTTCTTCCCATGGGAAACGCCTTCCATGCTTTCCACAAATACAACACAAATCTATTCTTTTTCTCTTTCTCTTTTTCCTCCTCCACTCCTCCGTTCAAGCTTCGTCTCCCTCCTCCCGACTCTGGCTCTTTGAACAGAGTGAGGCGGCCTCTTTTATATTGCACCCGGAAATGCTCCAGGTGTTCTCCGGCAATCATCCAGCAGAACTTCCTGGTGTGGCGGAAGTGCTGCATGGGCACTCGGAAGTACCCCAGGTGCAACCGGATCCTCATCTGTCTGCAATTCCGAGTGTGGTGGAAGTGCTGCAGTCCAGGACTCCAAAACTGTCCAGGCGCCTCCTGGTGACAGCCCCAGGCCCCAGAAAGGTCGACCTTCCATCCATGCTCCAAGCCCGTGGTCCCAAAGCAATCCAGGGGGGCTGTCCTCTCGTGTCCCGGGGGAGGTATTGTGTTTCTCCTGGTCCTTCCACAGTAAAGGCGTTCCGGCCACACTGCTTATCCCCATTTGACTGAGTATTCCATATTCTGGACTGTTGGTCAGATTGTCTGCTCGTCTTGACATTTAAGTTCAACTGCCTTTACAAGACATTTTTTTGTCCTGCAAAACAACTTCTGTCTTGCTTCTCTTAGCAATGGTTAAGTTATGATTCTTCACAAATATGCATCATACTACAGTATTGCATTAGTATTTGCATTACTGTCCAATGACCCATTTATTATCAAACTTGATTGAAGCAGTTCAAAGTTGGGGGGGGGGGGCAGAGTCTGTCCCAGTAGAACCCAGTCCAAGACAGGAACTGAACATCATGGATGAAGGCTTAGTCCATCACAGATCCAGATCTTGCACTTATAAGCCCTATTCAGACGGAATCAGTTTTACACCACAAGGTGGAGTGAAGTAATTATTACTGGGGGACTTTTGTAGTTTTTGCTCTGTTCAAATCACTCAAATAATAAAATATCACTGACTTGTCGATTCACACGGTACTAGTTTAACCCAGGGTACTTTTTAAGGACTTTTTACAGAAGGTAAAACCAAGAGTAGCATTTGGAGGTGGCAAGTGGGCAGACTGCCCCAGGCCCCACACCTAAGGGGGCCCCGCTTTTGAGGTCCATGTGTCTCATTCAAGCGGATTTGTCAAGTTATATT
>JANRMT010062816.1:8996213-9008448 GCA_026402145.1 Polypterus bichir lapradei | reverse complement strand
ATAATTAAAGAGTGATAAAAATGCAGGTATAACAGACAATAACTTTGTATAATGTTAGCGTTTACCCCCCCGGGTGGTCGCATAGTGTGGGGTCTCCTCAGTCTGTCAGTGGAGCAGGACGGTGACAGCAGTCTGTCGCTGAAGCTGCTCCTCTGTCTGGAGATGATCCTGTTCAGTGGATGCAGTGGATTCTCCATGATTGACAAGAGCCTGCTCAGCGCCCGTCGCTCTGCCACAGATGTCAAACTGTCCAGCTTCATTCCTACAATAGAGCCTGGCTTCCTAACAAGTTTGTCCAGGTGTGAGGCGTCCTTCATCTTTATGTTGTAGATCTAAGAAAGGCAGGTCATTTCAAATTTGAAATTCCATAAAATATGAGGAACTGAGCCATCTCCACTGTTGCTCCCTCAAAGGGGACTCCCCAAAATAAGCTCTTTTCTCTTGACGTCTCTAGTGTACTCAGTTATGTTTCCTAACAGTGAAGAATGATATGATGCATGCTTTATGCCACTTTAAAATAGCTTTCAGGCACACTATTTTTTCTGGCAAATGCAAAACATCAGATGTAATTTTAACTGTGTGGTGTAATGAATTATGTCCACTAAACCTAATGGTAAATACATGCATTCTCAAAGCCATTTGTCCAAATTCAACGTTGCAGATGCACTTCATGACAAGAACAGGCCCTCCAGCACTCCACACTCACAAGAGGAAGATAAAAAGATGCCAAAATAGCCAGATATTCATGCAGAGTCCAGGGGTATGGTGGGCAAAGTCTGTTGGGACAAAGCAACCGTGACAAAGGCTCATCACACAGCCCAGTTTTTAAAGTCGCCCCACATTGTTGAGTGTTGTTCTTTAAAATAATAAGCCTGCTTATGTGTGGTGGAAGAATGGGATATAATGTTAGTTTCTTTCCTTTTCATGAAGATATTGCAAGAATTGTTGGTGATGGCTTAAGAGGACGTGCTGAATTGTTTATTGATGGAGCATGGGGAACAATATGTGATGATGGATGGGATACAACTGATGGAAACGTTTTCTGCCGAATGGCTGGTTATACTTCTGCAGTCAGTGTTTATACTGCAGGTTCTGGTAAGTTCCAACATTTTTCTTTCCTTTTTTAATTTATTTGTTGGCTATCATCACAAAAAAAGAAACGGAAAAAGAAATATTTGGTAAATTTGAAAGCAGTCAGAGAGCAGAATAATTAATAAAATAGAATGTGGGTGCCATGGAGGCGCAGAGGGGGCACCAAAGTGGTCTAGTGGTATTAAGGAGACCGGGTCCATATCTTGGGGTGTTCCTATGTGAAGTCTGCATGTTCTTCCACAGGTCTGTATGGGTTTCCTCCCACCATTCAAAGACAGGGAGCTTAGGTGGGTTGGGAATTGGTCCTGATGTGTATGTGTGTATGTGTGTGAGTATGGCTGTGGCTTCACCCTGTGATTGGCTCGCACCTGATTCTAGCTGGAATAGGCACCAGCTTCCCCACGACCCTGCTCAGAATAGAGGGTAGAGGATATCTAGTGGGGCCATGGCCCACTAGGGAGACTCAGTATTCTTTCGGCCAGAGGGTGCAAGATAAATGAAAATCAAGAAAGAGTCAAATGCTGTAAGAGTCACAGAGGAGTCACACAACGTGCAACCAGAAGGCCAGGATTTAGCCAGGGCCCGAGCTGGAGTGTTCAAAAATGCCTTCAAAGCACAAAACTTTAGGGATACCATAGTCTTTAAAACTAACATCATACTCTATTAGATAGATTAGAAAAAACTTTATAAATTCCAAGGCATACAAGCAGCAAAAACGTGGAAAATGAGAATACAGATTCACAGGACAGATCGTAAATCAATCTATCAAAATAAATTTAACGAGTATATTGAGTGGAAGCATTGAAATGGCAAGAAAAGACCCCCAGAGGCACTTCTTAGCAAACCGCTGTGGAATGTGCCTGTGGCTTAAATTGCTCCAAGACAGCACCTCCTGGAGGGGAGTTTTCATGATGGCATCCTATTTTGCCACCATCCTTTTTTTCCACAGCAGCTTCCCATGTGTTCAGGGTTGGCACTGTGATGGAGGAGGCTTTCCTGATAAGTTTGTTCAGACGTTGTGCTTCTTTTGTGCTCAAGTTGCTCTTCAGGAGTCTGCGGTGTAGAACAACACACTGGGCTACTATGGACTGGTAGAACAATTCCAGCAGCTTGCTGCACACATCAGAAGATCGGAGTCTCCTTAGCAAGTCCAATTTGCTCTGATCCTTCTTGTCTAGCACTACTGTGTTTGTCAGACCAGTCCATGAACCCCAAGCTTCTTGTAGCTGTGCACCACTTCCACGTCCTCTACTTGAATCTCAGAGACTCATTAGCACACCAGAAGTCCACCACTAGCTCTTTTGTCTCATTGATGTTGAGTTGTCCCTGCACCACAAGATGGAGTCCTCCACAACTTTCCTGTCCCCTGACTCATCTGCATTATTAATGCAGTCTTTGATGAACGAGTCATGTGTAGATTTCCGTAGATGTGAAGCGCTGGAAGTCTGTTGTGTAGAGGGGTACACATTTTCCCATGTTAGGTATTTTGCCCTTCTCAGAACCATGAAGTCTCTGGCATACAATATGAATGTGCTCAAAAGGGCATTTGGATAATACTTTGTTATTTAATCCCTCAATTTTTATTTGCCCATTTTTAACAGGAACGGGGACCATCCTTCTAGATGACTTAGCTTGCGTGGGAACAGAGAGCTCACTTCTGGAATGCCCGTCGTCTGGTTTGGGAAAGCACAACTGTGGACACGGTGAAGATGCTGGGGTTCAGTGTCAGTGAAACGGAAACTGTGCAGTTATTTCAGATCTTCGTCAAATGAACCTTTTATCATCTGCTTCTGCATATGCTGTATATCCAAGAGAAATGTTCTGCTCTTGCCTTTTAACAAACTAACTTAAGGTCTGATTTGAAGACACAGACAAAGTGGTGGGGAGTGGGCTTTATGAAGCTTATAGAATGGCAAGTGCTTACTCCAATATCTTATAAAGCAGAATGTATATTAAATAAAAAAGAACTGCCATTAAATTAAATTCAGTTCGTTTGCCATTTATATGCTACATTTTCCAAAGCGAATCCAATCTATAAAACTGTTACTTTTGTAACAATGATGAGGCAAAGATGTCATAAAGGTTTGGGGCAGCCACGCGTATATTGTTCCGCGGCTGCAGAATGGTTTAAATCTGATCAGAGGTATTCACTGATCTCAGTCCAAAACAGAACTGATTGTATGTAGGCAAGATGGCAGCTTTAAAGGCCAGTTCAGGAAGTGATGTCATCATTGGCGCCGGAACCAGAAGTAATGTCATCGGAATGAGAAGTGACATCATCATTTGGGGCCGGAACAGGGAGTGATGTCTTCGGGGACCTGAAGTGATGTCATCATTGGCCCCCGGAACCGGAAGTGATGTCATCGGGGACCGGAAGTGACGTCTTCGGAGGCGCCGGAACCTGGCAGGAATTCCCGAGAATGGCCTGCAAGGAACTAAGAGAGCTAGTCAGCACACACCGCCACCCCCTGGTCTGTTGAGGAATTACAATTACTCAGGCCCTTTAGCTGCCTCCTGCTCACACATGTATGACAGTTTCATAATCTAAGGCTTACATTATCACATTGGTAACTGGAGTCAGATTAATTTTTTGTTTGTAGATGTGTCAGCTCCTATAAAGTTGTATTTTTTTTTTTACTTTTTGCAGTGTATGGTATAACTGTTAAGGAAATGAATGAACCCAAGGACCCATACCTCTCACATAGTGTGTAACATCAGACATGCTGGTGGTAGTTTAACTCCAACAAATACAGAATAAGTCCTCTTACTTATATTTATATATTCATTTACAATTATTTGATGAGCAGATGCTTTTATGAAGAAAGGTCAGCATATTTGAATAAACATTAATCTGGGGGACTGCCTGGGAACAAGTGTTACAGGATAAAATTTATCATCACAAGTAAGGAGCTCGGAACTAAATGCGAGTGAGTGACAATTCTTAGGTTACAATAAACATGAGAGTCTTCAAACGCTTCATTCCACCAGTTAAGAGCTGCACAAGAAAAGAGTCAGCATCGTGATTGCATGTGCATGAGGCTGATTAGCACAGTCCATGTATGGCTGTTCGAGAAGTGTCCAGCTGCAGTCAGGACAGTTTTAGGCCTCGGACAGATCCGAGCACTTAAGACACTACGAGGTCCATAAATTGACGCCCTCCCTTCTGGAGCCCCTGCCGTGTTTCACTGGTGAACTGACGTTCATATTACACGGCCTTCATGACGATTTCAATTCCCTTAACTTCCTACACTCAAATGTTTATTCAGCATTTATCAAACTTCTAAACTATCGAGGTCATTCAGTTTTGCATCCGGAGCAGTTCTTTTGGTGTCATACAGTATATTAGAAAAAAATTGAACAAAACAATCTTAACATTTTGTACTATACAGTATACGTTTTATATCTGCGTTTGCCATGTCTTATTCATGAGACTGCACTTTTTAATTTGTCAGTTACCGTATATACTGTACGTGCATTTTAAGTTCTTCCGCGGGTAAGTTGGGGCTTGATTTTACCGTATAATTTCCGCTATTTTATAATGTCGGTCGTATAAGTCAAATGAGGGAAAACACTATTGGTCCAAGAGATTGTGATATGCTAACGCCCACCTGAGAGAGTAACCACGGAGCAAACGGCCTTTTGTTTTGTATTGTATTGTATTGTGACTACGTGCCCACACAGTAATACCCAAACTATTCTAGAGCGATGTTCGCACAGTTTTGTGTTTTTTGTATCTCACACCCTCATACACCTTTATCGTAAGAGCATCCCTTATCTACGATGGAGCGTTTGATCAGAAAAAAATATGAAGCTGGTTTTAAATTAAATGTCGTTGAAGTAATGAAAGAAATCGTTAACTATGCTGCTACAACAAAATTCGATGTGTCTGAGAAACTGTTGTGAGATTGGAGGAAGTAAGAAGATTTGAAAAAAAACAAATTAATTGTCGTATTTGGGTCTGATTTTTATGATCAATTTTTCGGGTTTGAAGACCCAACTTATACGCGAGTATATTCGGTATATGCTGCACTCAATGGAGTAGTGGCTCTGTGGATAAGGATCTACACAGTTAATCAGAAGGCTGAAATATAAAAATAGGAGATAAGGAAGAAGACGAAGAAGGATGAATAATATGCTGCACTCAGCTACGATTAACACTACATATTCTTATAGACTCTGAATCGAATAAATCAATAATTTGAGTAAATAGTCAAAATATGTTATACTACATGCCGGACGTTTAGGAGCTCTTTAGAGTGCTGTCTTTGTGGTCCACTCTGTGTCATATCATTAGTACTGTATTATTACTGGTCTACAAAATTTTAATATTTATATTAATGATGCATTAATTGTGTCGGAGTTTATGCTCCAGAGGAATGACGTATTAGCCCTCAGAAGCACAAAGAGATATAAAATAGTCGTTTGAGTCACCCAGCTAAGATCTTCTCTGTTAACCGAGAGGCTTTGCGTGCCCATTCGGGATGGCTTGTGACCTCGCAGCAAGTATGAAGAGACGTTTATTACATTAGCACGACAGTTTATCCTGGTGAAAGTTTTCTTTATTTATAACAAATATTTTTTTGTACACACGTTCAGTTTGCCACCAATTACCATAATAGTACATTTAGCACAAAAGAGTACTACAAACACGGTTGGAAAGTGGGTGGAGTCAAAAGAGATGCAGCTGACAGGGGCGTCAATTTGCGGGCCTCAGAATGTCTCAGGTCGCTTAATCTGTCCGAGGCCTAAAATTGTCCTGACTGCAGCTGGACTCTATTGGGCTGTTCCAGAGAAGCAACTATGGAGTATGACCCAAACACAGACAGGCAGACACTGACAGTTCACCCAACACATGTTTAATCTGTAAGTGCCACACAACCCCCAAGTCCCCCAAAGTCCCCAGGCCTCACAATGCCTCTTTCACGCTTCAGGCTGCCTCCTTTCCTCCTCCAAGACCTTGTCTTCCTTCGCTCCCGACTCCAGCCCTCAAACGGAGGGAAGCGGCCCCTTTTATAATCACCCGGATATGCTCCAGGTGCCTCCCGACACTCTGGGTGTCCCCGATCCACTTCCCCCCAGCACTTCCGGGTGTGGCAGAAGTGCTGAGGTCCAGGGCCCCATAGGCATTGGGGCACCCCCTGTCAGTGACCATGGGTTGAGCTTCAAAGCTATGTACCCGTGGCCCCCATAGCCACCAGGGCGGATGCCCCCATGTGGTCTGGGAGAGGCGTAAACTCTCCTCCAGTCCTCCGGGGCGTCCCAGGCAGGTCGCCCTCCCCAGCCACCTGTGACACAACCTAGTGTGGTGTGTATGCAACTTCACAAGATGATTGTGATTTATAAAGGCAAATGAGGCAGAAATGTGGGTATGCCCGGGTTTTATAAATCTGATTTGCATTTTTTGGAGAATGTATATTTTCACAACAACAATTTATTTCTTGTATAACCCAAAATCACACAAGGAATGCCTGAATGGGCTTTAACAGACGCTGTGTTTTTGACAGTCCCCCAACCAGACTTGACTCTTTAAGACAGGGGTGTCGAACTCCAGGCCTGGAGGGCTGCAGTGGCTGCAGGTTTTCATTCTAACTCTTTTCCTAATCAGTGACCAGTTTTGACTGCTAATTAACTCCTGTTCCCTTCATTTTAATAGCCCTGTTATTAAAGATTCATTCCTCTGAATTGATTCCTTTCTTAATAATACATTTTATTTATATAGCGCCTTTCCCATGCTCAAGGCACTTACAGAAAATAAGAGAAAACAGCAGGGTATACAGCGTATAGCATTGTACAAACCAAATAAATAAATAAAGAATATTAAGACAGTAAGTTCAAAGAAAGCCTAACAGACAACAGAATTGATGGTCCAGCACACACACACATACAGGTTACATAAGCATTTTGACAGAGAGGTAAACTGAGAGAAGGGGAATGAAGTCAAGTAGAGCTAAAAGCCTTCCTGAACAGATGAGTTTTGAGTTGTTTTTTAAAAGAATTCATGGAGTCAGCTGACCTGATTAATTTCGGTAGGTCATTCCAGAGTCTGGGCACTCGCTATACAGCTGAAGGCCCTGCTGTCACCCATGGAGTGTAGATTAGTGTGGGGCACAACAAGATTGCCAGAATCAGAGGACCTTAGTGGGCGGGCAGGCACATAGTGATGGAGAAGATCACTGATGTAGTTTGGCGCGAGGTTATTTAAGGCTTTGTAGGTTATTAGTAGGATTTTATATTCGATTCTGTAAGACACAGGGAGCCAGTGAAGACGGAGCAGGATGGGTATGATGTGCTCGCTGCTGCTGGTTCAAGTCAGGACTCTTGCAGCCGAGTTTTGAATAAGCTGGAGCTGTGATATAAGATTAGAAGGGGCACACGCCAGCAGTGAGTTACAATAATCAATGCTTGATGTGATAAAAGCATGGACAAGTTTCTCAGCATTAGAAAAGGAGAGGAAGGAGCGAACACGGGATACGTTACGGAGGTGAAAGTAAGAAAGTTTCTTAATGTGATTTATGTGGGCGGAGTAAGAAAGGGAGGAATCAAAAATGACACCAAGATTCTTTGCAGTGGAGGCAGGTCTGATGAGATCACCGCCAAGATGAACTGGGAAGGAGCTCATTTTATTAAGTTGCATTTTAGTCCCAATTTGCAGGAGTTCAGTTTTGTTGCAGTTTAATTTTAAAGAGTTCTGCTCCATCCAGGTTTTAATTTCACTAAGGCAGGTTGTGAGCTGAGAAAGCTCTGATGAAGTTCCACTTTTAACACTGAAGTAGAGTTGAGTATCATCTGCATAAAAATGATAGCCCAGTCCATAGCTACGAATAATATGGCCAAGGGGAAGCATATAAATACAGAAGAGAAGAGGGCCGAGGACAGAGCCCTGAGGAACTCCTTGTGTGACTGGCGCCAAGCTGGATCTGCTGTTGCCAAGACTAACAAACTCTTGTCTATCAGTCAGATAGGACTTGAACCACTGGAGGGCAGTGCCAGAGATACCCAGCATGTTCTCCATTCTGGAGAGTAGAATGTCATGTTTGACTGGAGTGTCAAATGCTGCACTGAGGTCTAACAGAATTAATATGCTGGTTTGTCCAGAGTCTGCTGTCATAAGCAAATCATTGGTTACCCGTAGCAGAGCAGTTTCACAGCTGTGCTGCACCCTGAAACCAGACTGAAAGGGTTCCATCAAGTTATTAGAGGTTTAAGTTATTCATCATTAAATGGCAGCCAAACAGAAATGAGGCATGAAACGAGCCAACAGATGACCAGCTAAATTGGGGCTTCAAACTCCAACCAGTTTCGCAATGAGAAGCAGATTCGTGCTGTTAATTAAACTCATTCTTTTAATTCCATGGCTTGTTGGTGCTCTCATTCTGCCACAGCAGACATTTCCAGAACTGTTAATTTTTCTGTTTTTTCTAAGACCACCCTCACAATGTTTTGGTGAACTGAGAGATCAGCCTTACTGAGACCTCCACCTTTCTGTATTTTCACATATTTTGTGACGGGCACTGCTGAGCTGGTTATATGGATTCTTGTTTTGTGTCTCATTATTGTTTGGCTGCTAATTAAGAAAAAGGAAACAACTAAGGGACCTGAGTCAAAGTAATTAAAATGAAGGCAAAAGAAGGTAATTAGCAGCAAAAACTGGTCACAAATTAAGAAGATGGTTAGAATGAAAACCTGCAGCCGCTGCGGCCCCACCAGGACCGGAGTTCGACACCCATGCTCTAAGAAGACAAGAAAAAACTCCCAAAAAGGGGGAAAAAAAGTTTAGGGACAGACCCCCATCCAAGTAGGTCTGGCATGCAATTTGTCTCAGAAGATGGAGTAAATTTAACACACAAAATAGAACCCAAGTAATCCTCTTCACAGAGCTAGATGGCCAATCTGTCATGGCCACCCCAGAAATACAAGGCAACAGTACAAACTGCTTTGTTCTTGCACAGCAGTCCACGCCAAGTGCAGACGCAGAGCAACACATCAACTCTCAAGGCAAAATACAAGAATAGATGATAGCACTCGCTGCATACAGAACTATTACATATAAGGATAGAGATTTGTTTAAAAAATCAAAAACAAGATAGAAACTAATTAACAAATATGAAAACCAACAATATCTGTCCATCAGCTAATTGTAGAACCACAGCCAGATTGTTGAACAGGAGTCAGACAAGCCAGACACGGTCAGAGTCCTGGAGACCTCGGCCAACAAGCCACCTACACCCTATTGGCTCATTCACACCTGCCTGCTGCCATTCCTGAGTATGCTCTTCACTGGTGGTGCCCCCCGATCCGGTAATCTGAATCAACTTTAGGAGAAGGTCCTGGCGCTTGCTTGACTTTCTTAGGCGTCCTGAAGCCTCATTCACAACAATTGATCCTTTCTATTCTAACTAAATCAGCATAACAGAGTGATCTCCAGCCTCTTCCTCGTTGACACTCTCATCGTGTTAACGAGAGGATCACTGAAATGACGTCAGCGGGTCCTTTTGTGGCAGGGCTGAGATGCAGTGGGAATGGGTTTTTGGGGATTAAATTCATTTTCATGACAAAGAGGGACTTTGCAATTCATTGTAATTCATCTGATCCCTCTTCAGAACATTCCGGAGTTGATGCTAATTGCCATTATAAAAACTGAGGCAGGAGACTTTGTGAAAATTAATATTTGTGTCATTCTCAAAACCTTTGGCCACGGCTATATATGGGAGACCCTGTGACCCGACATTTGCGCGATAGACATATGCGCGGCGACAAAATAGCACCGATTAAAACGCGTCGTCAAAACCGCGCCAACAAAATCGCGAAAGTTTCATTAAATATGAATTACTAGTTTAAAGCATATATAATAATGTTTATTTTAGAAGTCAATATTATGAGATGTGGCATGCCAGCAGCACGGCACGCAGATAGTCCTTAAGATTACGCCCTGCATATGTAGGAAGAATTGCAGCAAGGGCGTCCCACTCTCTTGGCCTCTCTCGCGATTTTGTCGTGGTGATTTTGTCGGCGCGCATTTGTCGAAAACCAGTTAGCGGGTTTGTCGGCGCTCATTTGTCGGTCGCGGTTTTATCGGGGCGCATATGTCTATCGCGCTTTTGTCGGTGAACCGGAGACCCACTAGGAGCTGCTGCCACCTGTTGGACTGGGTGAGTAAATGGCTCCTGGTGACGGTCTCGTGCCATCCATTCCGTTAAACTAGCCTCCTAGCAAGGCAAGGAACCTTGAACCATCCCAGCTGGGATACCAGTCCATGCTTGGTGTCCATGACAGCTCATTCATATACCACATTCACACAGACCTGGACAGATTAAAGTCTGCCATTAACCTGAGAGAATGGCGTGAAAATGCATGAGGTACACCACACAGATAGTAACTGGGCACGTCCCTAGAACTGTGAAGCAACAGCGCTATGATCGGGATACACTGGATGCTTTTTTATGAAACATGAACATCAACTGCAATATCAGCTGGGTAAAATATTCAGGACTCCCTGTACCTTAATTATATTCAAATTGCACACTCTTTTTAGATAAGCTAGTGACATATACAAAAAATGTTATTTTTCTTTAATGTGTACTTTTGAAGAGAATCCTGCTTAATGCTTTCAAATAAACAATAACAATAATGCGCAGCACGGGTTGTCGGGTTAAGAAAGAATCGTCACATCTACTGTACAATAACCGCGGGATGGAAAATACACCTTCATCACAATGCATGATGAGGCTCGTTTTAATTCTGGTCGGCTTCTGCACAAGGGAAAAAGGTTTACCAGAAAACGCAACATTAAACGATTTAAGAAAAGTGGTGTCAAATGCTTCCTAATCTGCTATAACCCTCTGAATAATAATAGATTGGAGTTAAAGCGGATGGAATTAGAATGTGCAGATGGTTCCTAGCAGAAAAGATACCTTGCTTAAAAAGTCACTCGAATGTAAATCAATCCTTTATTACTTGAGCTCTTTGTGAGAAAATTATACATGATTTACCTCCTCCTGCTGCTACATTATGATTTGAAATTATTCAAAAAGCACTCAAACAACATTTTCTATAATCATCAGAATAAAACGAGAAACCAGTGTCTGCTAATTTTTCACTCAGTGTAATGACTGTTTCCATCAGCCAATTACTCTTTAACGAGATCGAGAACCCTGCCTTCTGTAGAGCTCACCGACTCTCGTAAATTAAAAGAGTAAATCTGACCCAAATAAATTTATCTTAAAGAATACAAGACAGAAAGGGAAGAAAAGATCTCGGTGTTAACTGCCCATTCTACAGCACATACAGTACTGGCTCCCTGTTTCAGCACACATTAAGTTCAAATCCTTGACACTTGCTTACAGAGTAGTCAACGGGTCAGCACCTCTATTTATGAGGTCCAGTGCCCTTCCTCTCCCACTCAAGTTTTCTAATGAACAGCAACCACCTCTACATCTCAGTCACGACTCCTTTCTTGTGTAGCACCTTGTGGGTGGAATGACTAAGATTGTCAGATGTCCCTTATATATGGGACATGTCCTATATTTGATCATTTTGTCCTGTACTGACCCTTCAGGTACATCCAAATGTCCTGTATTTAGTTCATTTTCAAATTTCGTAATAAAAATATATTTTTACTACCTTCTTACGGTACTTTACTTTACTTTATAGAGTAAGTAATTATACTTTCTTTTCTCAGATTCTCTTGATGAAAATAACCCAAATGTAACGAAGAAACTCATGTTTGCTGCCTGTTTGCAGCTTGTTCAGTTGCTATGGTTGTCTGAGAACGGCGACACTCTTACCGTTTCGCTCTCCAGCCGCGCTGCTGTGCAGTTCTGGATCAGCATTGCAACATACAGCGACTGTCAACAAAGTGGGTTGTTACTACTTGACACGGACCACTTTTTTTCTAACTTAAAAACCAATCTATCCATCCATCCATCCATCCCAAGATGTCAAAATGTAAGCGTAAATTTTGTGATGAATATTCCAGCGAATGGACATTTATCAAAAAAGGCTGAAGCTGTTTTGAAGTAAACTGTGGTGTATTTAATTGCACTTTCAGTAAATAATTTTCAAATGATTTTACTTTTGTTTTCCTCATAACCCATTAGATAGATAGATAGATAGATAGATAGATAGATAGATAGATAGATAGATA
>JANRMT010062816.1:8963102-8982821 GCA_026402145.1 Polypterus bichir lapradei | reverse complement strand
CTATCTATCTATCTATCTATCTATCTATCTATCTATCTATCTATCTATCTATCTATCTATCTATCCAAACTGCTACTTTGTCTAAGAAAACAAAAGTGGCCATCACAGAGTTGTGAAATATGTGGCGGATGCCATTACTCATATTAAAGGAACGTAGTCACCTAAGTGAAAACAGTCTGCTTTGTCCTTTCTTGCTCTGCCCTCTGTTACAAGACCAGTCCAAGCTGTCTTTAATGTGGAACCTCAGGTATTTGTAGGAATGCATCACCTCTACATCCAGTCCCTGTATAGTGATCGGACATTGAGGCTTATTTGAATGGTGAAAGTCAATAAGCAGTTCCTTGGTTTTGCTAACATTAAGTTGCTGACAGTTCCCAAAGTTTTCCCCATGACTCCTCTCCACTGTTTCATCCCAGTTATCAATACATCCTATAAGTGCAGAATCATCTGAGAATTTCTGCAAGTGACACAAACTGCTCTTATATTTGTAGTCAGAGGTGTACAGCGTGAAGAGAAGAGGAGCCAGGACTGTGCCTTGTGGTGCTCCAGTGTTGCTCACATCTGGATCAGAGACATTTTGTAGTCCTTGAGTCTCCCAGACTGCGGTCAGCCTGACAGATAGCCCATTATCCAGCATACCACAGGCTCATCCACCTGCATATCTCTGAGTTTACCCCTTAACAGAGATTACTGGATGGTATTAAAGGCTCCGGGGAAGTCAAATAACATGATGCTCACAGTACTGCCAGCTTTGCCTAAGTGACAATAAGCCATTGAATCCTTCACTCCTATCTTTGTCTGATTGGTAAACTGTGACAGGGCCAGATGGTCCACCACCTGAGGACTCATATAGTCCAGGACGAGTCTCTAAAAGGCCTTCATGATGTGAGACCTGCCACAGTTGTTCCTAACCCCTTAACTCTGTATTGGATGAAATGGCTTGAGAAAAGAAACAAATGAGTTAAATAACAGGTTATTAAAGTGTGAGTGACTGCTTGAGAGTGATGACTGATGGACTGGCAGGGCTGATTATTCTTGCCAAGCATTGTATGCTGCAGGTTTAGGCAAGGATAACGGGTCCAAAAACAAACAGATGGATGTATGGAGGCACCCATACATGTGTGCGTACGTGTCTGCTTTACACTTGAGCTGCTTGCAATATCAACTGATGTTAATTTGTGTACTATAATTGCATTGATTACCTTCATGTGGAAATAGCCCATTTTGTATGCTTGTGTTTCTTTCAAATAATGAGACGCACACAGAATCTGACAAGCATGTTTAACACTAAAAGTCCCATATTATCCGCTTAAAAACACATTGGTTAAGAGAAAAAAGAATGCTCCGTCTCAATAGATAACACTCATTAACATCGTAGACAGAGACTGAAGAAAAAGCATTCAAACAAGGGATGAGACACGTTTTTTTTTTTTTTTTCTTATTTATTCTTAAGGGTCACAAAGGACATTTGTGGCTTGAAGCACCTTACTGTTTTATTAACAAATCCCCGAGGGATTTAGTGTTGTCTATCAAACAAACACGCAGGTGTCGGCAGCAAACATAAATATACTTTATCCCATTTCCTACAAGGAACCAACAAATAAGCTAGACAGGATGAAAGTAGGTGGGGGCTTTGCTGTTATATTGTTCTTTATAAGTTGCTATAAATATGGCAATCTTTAATTTAGTGGACAGGCAGAATGACTCTGGACTTTAAGATGAACAGGTTGTACTACAGGGTGATTGGCAAAAAGCAATTTGACAGTTTTGATACAGCGTTAAAGACGGGGGGAGTGTTGGGGAGAAATCTTCAAAGAGTTTTCAGAAAGGCATTCAGTTTTTAGCCTTTATTGCACAGCATACGAAATGATTGCAGAGCACATTAAAGCCGTCTCAGTTCACGGAGTGAGCCCGGTGGTTTGGGCGCGGTTTGTTTTTATTTCAGTTCTAATCACAAAACATCCCCATTTCGTGCATAATTCTCATCATCCACTTTACACGTTATCTTTGTAATAATGACCTCTGTGGCAGACGACCAGAGATCCTGCCCCACTGGGACGCCTGGAAGAAGGACGGACCGGGAGGGGGGCACTGACTTTCCCTGGGCGTAAGAGGGCAGCACCCCTGGATTCCATCAGGGCCACGGAGATGGAGCTGGGAAGCTCAACCCAGTGGGGACCCATGGCCACCAACAAGGGGGCGCCTGGACGGTCCAGGAGCCCTGGTGGGCAGCACTTTCGCCACACCAGGAAGTGCTGCTGAGCCAGGAACTATGTACACCCAGAGTGCTTCTCGGTGCAAGGAAGTGCTGCCGGAAGACCATCACGGAGCACCTGGAGCACATCCGGGGTGAGATAAAAGGGGCCACCTCACTCCATTCGGGAGCTGGAGTCGGGTGAAAGAGGAGTGGAGGTGGCTGAAGAGAGGAAAAGGAGTGAGTTTAGTGTGGTGATTTGTGCACTGTGTTGGTGTTGTGTATTGCACAACAGAGGGTGCGTGTTTTGAAGATTTGGAGTCCGTGTCTGTCTGTGCCGAGGCTGGTCTTTCACACCTCGTATTGTGTCTATTTTCATAGCAATTACCTCGCCTTGTAAACTTTTTTTCCCCTAATAATAATCATTCATTTCATAACAATCATTAGGACTCGAAGCTCATACTTGCCACCAGGCCCGGAGATGACCATCACCTGATCATGTTTTACATTCCTCACATTCCCAATCTTCAGCTAATAAAAATTGGAGGCCTTTTAATTAATCAGTCCTCATAATTAAGTTGTAACCAGGATGAGAAACTGAAGTGTTCAATTAATAATCACTGGTTGCACCAGCATCCAGTAAAACTTAAATCATAAGCAGCTATGCTGTGTGGAGGATGGCCGGCCGTTTATCCCGGCCAATACCCCTAAGCCGCCAGGTGGAGCCCTCCTTGCAGCATGGAGGTCCCCAGAAGACCAGCAGGGCATCATGGACAATGGAGTTTTTATGCACCGCCCAGCTGGATGCCATGGGAGCCACAAGAGGGAGCTGCAGGGAGGACCGAAGATTTCTTCGTGCCCTATGACCCGGAAGTTCGTCATAGGAAGAGCGACGGGCTTCCGGGTTGAAGAAAAGAACTTTTACCTGACCCGGAAGTGATTGAGAATCACATGGACTGGGAATTGGAAACACTTCCGGGTCAGGAGATATAAAAGGACTATGGGAGCTCCCAGACGGCGAGCTGAGCTGGGTGGAAGGGTGGCAACGCGTCTGGGAGCTGGAGGATTGATTTATTGATTGTTTCTTAGTGATTTATGAGTATAGTGGTGGAGAGTGTGTTTTGTACACTGTGGCAATTTAATAAAGTCAACTTGAGGACTTTTACCTGGTGTTTGGAGTCGTGGACAGGGGTTCAAGGAAGTGAGAGCGCCCCCTATCTACCACAGCTGGTAAGCGCAGCACACAACTTTACTGATAAAAGCTAAGCTGCTGGAGCTGGAAGCAAGCGAGAGGTCTTGAGTCAGCAAGCATAGTACTACAACCTTTATTAATGAACCCTTAAATTTTTGTATTGCTCAAAGCCAACTGATATAATATGTGTTGTTTATCTTTGATTAATCGAGATATTGATTCATGTGGAAGCATTGACATAGGAACTTAAATGCTATCTAGAATGTATTTATTGTGGACGCTAGGGTCGCTGTTGCCCCGTAAAACCCAACAGACAGACGTCCAGGACACCCGTATAAAAGCACTAAGAAGAATTTTTAATGTTTTTCTTCAATAAAGTGTACAAAGCACCACACACTCCACAATTCTCCAATAATAATAATAATAATTAATAACAATACAACAATCCTCCACTCTCAGCAGCTTCGTCACCCAACCTCCCAACTCCGGCTCTGCTTGCTGGGACAAGAATAGTCCTTTAAATAGTCCTTGACCTGGAAGTGCTTCTGTCCTTGTGTCCATGTGATTTAATAGCACTTCTGGGTCAGATAAAGACTCATTGTTCTTCAGCCCTCAAGTAGCCCGGAAGTACTGCGGGCTTCTGTCTTCGTGACTCTGAAGTACTTCCGGGTTGTAGTAACAGTAGGAGTCCCCAAGTTCTTTGTGAGCTCCCCCTGGCGGCACCCACAGCACCCAACAAGGCTGTGGGAATTTGGGGAACAGTTGTCATCCAGGGCAGCTGCCACCTAGCGTCCCGGGGGAGGCAGTGTCCTAAACAGGCTGCCTTCCTCCATTCTTGTCTTTCAGGGACGTCCCGGCTGGATTGAACCGCCGGCTGTCCATCACAGCATACATGCCTATGTTGCAGCCTGTGAGCAAAGGCAGCTACGTCATCAGCCAGTGACTCGCCGGCCACATACGGTCTGACATACCAATACAGGGGCTAACCTTGATAATCAATTTTTTAAACTTCTATATAATTCAACCTAACTAACACAATACAGCTTATTTTTAATCTGATCGTCTGAAATGTTCATGAGCCTTAATATATAAATTTAAATGCTAAAATGTTTATATGTTTAAAGTGTTTATGCACTGGTGTGCAAGTTTACTTAGTTTCTTTAAGTTTGGGGGTGTTGAAGGTTTTTCCAAAAACTTGTAAAGATTTTGTCAAGTCAAAAGTCCCAGCAGAGTCACCATGTCCCAAAACAAAAACTTGTTTCCTCAGTTCCCTCAAAAACACAGTGTGGTGTGGCGGAAGTGCTGTCCTCCAGGACTCAGGGACCATCCAGGCAGGCCTTTGATGGAAATCAGGGGGGCTGCCTTCTTGCGTCCAGGGAAGATATTGCCCGTTTCCTGGTCCTTCCCTGATCCAGGCTTTCCGGTGGGCAAGGTCCCTGGTCATCTGCCACTCCACCTTAGCACTGGACACGAGCATCACTCAAACGGTGAAAACCATGCGTTAGCCCTGAGTTTCACTTGAGCAAGTGACCTAAGGACTAATCGGGCTGTAAAAGTGCCAACAGCGTTAGTGCCGAGTGTTACTTGGGCAATGCTATTGGCGTGTCTTGCGTAAGCGTCAGGCCCGAGCATTACTGGGGCGATGGTGTAGACACATCTTCTCCTAGCCTCATAATGGCATCTCGTAAGAAATGCCTCTCATCAGCAGGGATGATGAAGTGAATCTGTCTTCAGGCAGTGAAACTGAAACAGCGTGTGCGTTGGACCTTTTCACACACACCTGTCTGTGCTATGGACATCGAAGGGCGATGTTTTGGTAACTCAAGGTGCACGTGCTCCCCTGCTTAGGGCTCCATATGGGCTTTGACTGGCACTGCAGGATACCCCCACCTATGGAAGAGCAGAGCACATTGACAGCACATTGAAGTTATATTATGTAGTATCATGAGAAGGCCCACGGTCAGAGTTCTAAGATTCCAGCCAGCAAGCAAAAAGATAAAAAAAAAATGTAAACAAAAACTACCTCTAAAGTCCTGCTTAGTGTCCCAGCTTTCCCAGCATGCACTGCAGTTCTGTTCATTGACAAGACTTCACTCTAAGGAGTCAAAAAGGCTTCTTACCTGAACATTTTAAAATATCTCCGGTACATACATTATAACATTTTTTCTGTGGTGAATGCTCTAATAATTTCAACCAAAACCATTTTAACCAGACTAAGTCCCGAGTGAACATACTATATAAAACAATTTTGTGAGAGGCTAGCAAACGCTGTGAAAAAATATTTTTCCCTCAAGCTTAATAACTGGTTACAACAATTTTAGTAGCAACAACTCTTGGGTACCAGTCACCATTCCAGTTAGTGTCATCCTTTACTCTCTGGAGGTCTGCACGTTCTCAGTGGTACAGTACATTTCATACCTCCCCCTACAGAACATCTTTGGAAGTTTCCAGCTCGACTTGGTTAACGTTTTTGAGAAAAACACATTTCAAGTATCGATCATGCCTCCTTCGAGCAATAAAGCAGAGGCCAAAGCTCTTAAATTTTATTTCTTTCTGCAAAATGTAATCCCTAGTAGTACTGTCTTATATTGCTTTATGTACCCACGGGCACATCTAACTTCAGACTTCAACTCTCTTTGTGGTTTTATATTTTACACAGTTTGCTATCCTGAGCTGGACAAAGGAAGAAGCAAAATTTATTCAAACTTGAATGACAAATCTGGCAATCAGTAAAATTTAAATTCTGTGCAAAGCTCTCATTTCTGCTTTGGTAGACTAATATAACAAGAGCATAGTGAAATGTCTGTTTATTAAAACCGATTAATGGTACAATGGTAAGTCCTTCAGTTTTGATTGCAATGTGCATTTACATCAGAAATATCTGGATGAGAACAGGCCATTCAGCCCAACAAAGCTCGCCACTTAATTCTCCAAAATGACATCAAGTTGAGTTTTGCAGGTCCCTAAAGTCTTACTGTCCACCACACTAGTTGGTCACTTATTCCACGTGTCTGTGGTTCTCTGTTTGAAGAAAAACTTCCTAATGTTTGTGTGAAATTTACCTTAACAAATTTCCAACTCTGTCCCCGTGTTCTTGATGAACTCATTTTAAAGTCACCGTCTCGATCCACTGCACTAATTCCCTCCGTAATTTTAAACAATTCAATCATGTCACCTCTTAATCTCATTTTGCTTAAACTGAAAAGGCTCAGCTCTTTTAATCTTTAGTCATAGCTCATCCCTTGTAGCCCTGGAATCAGCCTAGTCGCTCTTCTCTGGACTTTCTCTAGTGTTGTTATGTCCTTTTTGTAGCCTGGAGATCCAAAACTGCACCCAGTACTCCAGATGAGGCCTCACCAGTGTGTTATAAAGCTTGAGCAGAACCTCCTGTGACTTGTACGCCACACATCAAGGCGCTAAATAACCTGACATTCTGTTAGTCTTTTTCATTGCTTCTGAACTCTGTCTGGCAGTTAATAGTTTAGAGTCCACTACAACTCCTAAGTTCTTCTCATAAGGGGCACTCTCGATTTTCAGACCGCCCATTGTGTATTCAATCCTCACATTTTGACTTTCTACGTTTACATTTAATTACATTAAATTTCATCGGCCCAAGTCTGTATACTGTCCAAGTCCTTCTGCAATGATTCAACGGAGTGCATCACTTGCTAGCATATCTGAAGCTGATTTTCCTAGTTTGCTCTCGAACTTGATGTTAGCACGTTGTTCGAACTATAACATTGTGCCGAATAACTATACATACATCTAACTCAAACGGTAATTAAAACAATATTACACTCCAAAACCAATCCAGACCTGGTCCACAGATGTGCTGCGCTCCCCTTCACAACAATGTGTGCGTAATCAGATGTCTCAATCCTCCGCTATATCACAATTCCTGGAACTCTTTGCCTGCCCTTCGTATTCCTATCCAAATCATTCATAAATATTAAAAATAGCAGCGGCCCCATCACTGCCCCCTGCTGGTCACCACACTTAACATCACCCAATTCTGATGAAGTTCCTCACACCATCACCCTTTGCTTCCTGTGTCTGAGCCAATTCTGTACCCATCTATACACCCTACCCTGAACTCCCACTTCTTTTAGTTTGATGCCCAACCTCTCATATGGCACCTTCTCAAATGCTTTCTGAAAGTCAAGATAACTAATATCATGTGCTCCACTTTGATCATATCCTTTTCTTGCTTCTTCATAGAATTCCAGCATGTTAGTAAAACACGACCTCCCTCGTCTGAACCCATGCCGACTGTTCAGTAAAACTCCTGTCCTTGCCATGTGTTGCTCAATCTTTCCCTAAATAATTCCTTCCCATTAATTTTCCTGTGATACACGTTAAGTTTATTGGTCTATAGTTGCTTGGATCTGCCTGGTCACCCTTTTTCTATAACGGTACATTATTTTCTATTTTCCAGTCCTTTGGTCTATATACATTGTCACACACGTGCAAATAGGAGGCAGCTGAAAGGCTTAGAGAATAATGTTAACACGTCCTCCCAGGTGTTGGCAGGGTGCACTGATTCTCTTTCTAAGTCTCCTGCAGACCTTTCCTGGGAAATCCCGCCAGGAGCCGGTGCCTCAGCTCAGAGCACGTACTTCCAGTCCAAGCCCCGAGGACGACATCGCTTCTGGCCCCGGCCCCAAAGACCATAGACATAGAATTATTAGATGCCACATGACCAGCAGCATCGTACGTCAGTGTTGCCGCCATATTGCGAGTGGCACTGCTGTGGAGTGAAGTAATGGATAAAGATGCCTCATGCATGTGCTGCTTGGGATTGTGCAAACCGCTGTATGCTCCAAACCAAATCCCAGGGGATTACATTTCATAGATAAGGCTGAACAATTGTTTTGGTTATATTTGGTCATTAGAAAATCCCATTTTATAATCTTAGCACTCAAGGTCACCTTACAATAAAATTAAACAACATTAGTAAAATTAAAACAAGAGAATGATAAATCAAAAAGCAATAATTAGCAAACAAACCAAGATAACTGGCAGTAACGGTGCAAAATCCACAATTGGTATGCCAGTTTGAAAAGATAAGTTTTGAGGTCAGTTTTCAACTGTGTTATTGAATCGAGCTGATATATATTAGAATTCCCGAGTTGAGGAGCACCAGGAGAGACACTCGAGCTCCCATAGCACTGAGTCTGATGTCCATCCATCCATCCATCCTCTTCCGCTTATCCGAGGTCAGGTCGCGGGGGTAGCAGCTTAAGGAGAGAAGCCCAGACTTCCCTCTCCCCGGCCACTTCTTCCAGCTCTTCCGGGAGAATCCCAAGGCGTTCCCAGGCCAGCCGGGAGACATAGTCCCTCCAGCGTGTCCTGGGTCTTCCCCGGGGCCTCCTCCCTCCTCCTAGGAGCTATGTTGTCCGGGGCTTAATGCCCCTGGTAGGGCCACCCAAGGCAAACTGGTCCTAGGTGAGGGATGAGACAAAGAACGGTTCAACAAACCTCCAATGAAGAATAAAAACTGTGGACAACGTTTTCCCTTGCCCGGGCGCAGGTCACCGGGGCCCCCCTCTGGAGCCAGGCCTGGGGGTGGGGCTCGATGGCAAGCGCCTGGTGGCCGGGCCTGCACCCATGGGGCTCGGCCGGGCACAGCCCAAAGAGGTAACGTGGGTCCTCCTTCCCATGGGCTCACCACCTATGGGAGGGGCCAAGGAGGTCAGGTGCAGTGTGAGTTGGGTGGTGGCCGGAGTCTGATGTGCAGTACAGAAATTAGAGCTGCAGATGAGGATCTGAGTGAGCGAGAGGAGTGCAAGTCTGTAGGAGATCAGTGAGGTTGTGGAGAGCTTTAAATGTTCAGAGCAATACTGTAATGTATTCAGTAGTGAACAGGGAGCCAGTGAAGTTGACACAGAATCGGTGTGATGTGTTCAGTGGATTTAGAACAGCAGGTTATTATCCTGGCAGCAGAATTTTGAAGAAGTTGTAAGTGATGGATATGTTTTTGTGGGATGCCAGATGGAATAGCATTACAGTAATCTATACGTGAGGTGACTCGGGCATTAACCGATACTTCAGTACTGTGTTACGTAAGAACAGGACGAAGTCTAGAAATGTTTCGGAGATGGAAGAAGGCAGTCCAAGAAATGTTACTTATATGGGAGGAATTATTTAATAATAATAATAATTATTATTATTATTATTTAATAATTGCCATTATAAGTGTATAAATGGATATAAATAATTGCATTTAAACGATTCGCCAAAATCTGTTTTATGTAAACGATACCGTTTTAAACATTATTGTTTTTTCATCAGAAAACCCGGTTTCCACGTCTACCTGTATTAATTTAAATGGCACTTTTGCCACTCGCAATAGGGCGGACGTGCTGACGTATCGTGTCGACTGGGCAACACGGTGAATGCGGAGTCTACCTATATAAGTCTATGCCGAGGGCGACATCACCAGTTCAAGCCCCGAGGATGACATCACTTCTCCCAGACTCCCTAAAAAGCCTCACTCCACCTCCTGTGGATTTCAGTTCTGTTTTGGACTCAGTCTTGTAAACTATTCTTGCTTTACAATTCTTTATTTTTGAAGCCAGGAACTTATTATATGGGTGACTGCCCTAAACCTTTTATCATGTCTGGAGTCTCGTTTTGTCACAACATATTCAATAACCTCCTTAAGAACTCAAGGATAAATACAGGGAGATACATTCAAAAGAGGCCCCGAATATTCTGTTGTAACTCCCGTTAGGATGAAGCAATCTGAACCAAAAAATATGATATATACCTTGACGTATGTGTAATCGATTGCATTACATGCAATGCTGGAAGTGGTTTCTGCATTCTGCCAGACACATTTCGACGCAGCACTCCATGTTCCTGAACGTATCAGCAAGCGTCTTGGGGGGAAAAGCAGCAATTTCATGTTGGATGTTTTCCTTCGAGTCTTCCACAGCGCGAGGCTTTCTCCGATAACCATAAAGGAAGATGTCTGGTGGTGTCAGATCTGGCGACCGTGGTGGCGAAAGCTCTTTTGAAATCAACCTGTTCTCGAAGAAGGACTCGATTTCTGCCATGCTCCTTGCCGATATGTGACACGTCGCTCCACCTTGCTGGAAGTAACCTTCTGCTAACTTGTGATCATCCAGTTGATTCTGACATCACTTAAACGAATTGGTGACCCAATAGTTTTGCACCACAAAGACGCGCTGCTCAATACTGTACACTACCATCCTGATGAGAAGTTAAGTGACTGGGTGAAGGGGTATGGGCGGGATGCATCCAGAAGTTGCAAACGGAGGTTTAAACGTCGTGACGGCTGTCCGGCGCCTACCTCATCGCTCCGACGCAGGGGCATCCCGGCTTGTTCGAAGCTCCATATACTGAGGAGCACATTGCATTTTGTTTCTTTTGGATTGCTTCATCCTAGCGAGAGTTATTACAGAATGTTCGGGGCCTCTTTCGAGTGAGTCTCCTTGGTGGTTTATTTGAGTTCAAGCTTTTTAATCTATACAGCTCTTCTCTCTCTACAATTTCCAAATACCTCAGCACCTTCTTAGTAGTCCCTAACAATGATGGGAGGTTACGTACTTCCTCACATGTGAAAAATGCGAGTTTAGAGCATCTGCTATTTCACTGTCTGTATATTTAATTTCCCTTTACTATTCCTGATGCATGTCCCCTCCTCCTTGACTGTTCTTTTACTACTAACATACCGAAAAAATCTCTTTGTTGCAATTACACCATTTACAGTAGTTAGTGTAAATCAGCGTTTCTCAACCTTTAAGTATTTGCGACCCGAGTTTTCATAACAGTTTTAATCGCACCCTCCTAACGTTTTTTTGAAACCCTAATAAAATGTATTCCTATATTTTTTGCTTTCGATACACCGCTACAAGTTTTATTATACCTACTTAACTTTTATCAACATTTATCTAACTCTATTCATTTTTCTTGTATCAGAATGTAGTTTAAGTTAATTTGTTTTGGTTTCAGTAGATGTATTTTTTCATATTTTCGATTCTTGTTTTCTTTTTTTCACATCTTCGCGCCCCCTTTTTTGAGAACCGCCGGTGTAAATTGTGCCAAGGACTACTGTGTGTTGTGAAGCCTGTATCACAATCCGTAGTTGATGTGGATTACATTACATGTATTGTCTCATAGGGTGGTGACAAAAATTTGCCATTCCTCAGGTGACATTTTTTAATGCCCCGACCGTGATTATGATACTTGAAGCGGGCAAAAAAAGTGTGGCTAACATACAACCAAAAGTAATTTTTAAAGTTTCAATGGATCAACCTTAATCTGCAAGGCATTTTCCTGCTGAGTTTAAAATTATCCCTTTTGTCTTTGACATCCATTGTTGTTGTTTCTCATCAACTTTTTTTTTTCGTGAAGGAATTCTGTAGCTGTTTTCCAACATGACAAATAAAATGTTTTTTTTTTTTTTCCTCCCATTTCCTGTGAACGATATGACTGACATAAGCAGAAAGCTTTTCGAGTGAGTAATCCAACTTGATAATTAGGAACATGACAGCTTGAATAGAAAAGAGTGCTTTGCTGAGATGCTGAAATCTGTGTCCTCGCAATGATAATGTGTAGATGCATAGATCATTGTCAGGGCAAACCAGTCCTGCAAGCCTGTGCCTTCACAAAGCCTCATCAATCCATCATCCTCTTAGCGCCTGACACCTCCAGTGACACTCGGAGGCAGCCTTGAATCTGAATTGGAAAGAGCAGGCAGCAACGGGGAATACAGATTGAAGAATCTAAGAGGCCCATTTGTATATTTAATGTGAACACCAATTCCCTTGCAAGGCATCCTCATTGCCCTTTCACCAAGGGGAGGGTGGGGGGGGACATCTGGTTCTTTGTTAGAAGTACAAATAGCTTCCTAATGCGCCAGGATAAAGCAAAGCGCAGTCTTCATGGAATTCCACGTTGCCCCAAGTAATGGTCCTGAATGTCAATTTTAATTTCTGAAATTTAAGCAAGAACAAGTCATCATAGCTGACTCTCCGAGGAGCGATGTAGAGAACGTACCGTGTAGGATTAAACCGAGTGACTATCTGCAGCGGTTACATTTCATATTGTGCAGTGACAGCACTTTGAAATATGCATTCATTTATCTGCCTTGTGCCATTTTATGACACAATGTTGCAGTGTAATGCGGCCTTCTTTAACAGTTTCATTTTAAGTATGTTTGACTCCATATATTAAAGACAGGTCCATTAGTGACAGGAAGGAGAGAAGGGCATTGAGTGACTTGTTCAACTTGTATGGTGTCAATTTTCATTTTAGTTATAAAAAAAAAAACAGTAAAAGTGAACTGGACAGTTTTATCATTTTTTGGGAGACGTCATTTCGTGAGGGAACTTTATGAATTTGCCACAGTTACGAACTCTGCTTGGTGACTCATTGAATGCGATTTGAAACGAGGGTCCCACACAGGGCTGCAGTGCCCACTTTTCAGAGCCTTATGATACATTTACAGGGCTTCTATCTTTCTGCTCAGTCTCAGACATGGTGTCCCCATACCCCTCTAACTGGGCAACTCTGAAGAAGATGCTCTAGGATTTTACTGCCTGAGAAAACTGTAATGGAGTTGAGCTTTGTTGATTATCTTTTTCCTTTTCTGCTTTAATAAAAGGCGCGGTTTTATAAGAATTGTCCACATTAATATAAGTGTATGTGTTTACGTCCGTGTGTCTGTCCAGTTGCTGTTTCTGTTATTCCAAAAGATTGCTTAAAAACATTAACACTGCTTTTACTAATCACATACCAAAAGGCATATAACCAAGACATGCTTTGTATTTATCATTCCAACAGATGATGCATCACAAACATTTGGCTACACTATATTATATCTATACTATTGGAATGACAAATGCGATGCATTTTATTGCTAGAAATATTCGTGATTTGTGAGTGGCTTGTTGGAATGACAAACATAGTAACCAGATGGACAACATATAAAAATACAAAGACACATATCGTTTTATTAAGGTGATCTAGCTATGCTACCAGTCTTAAGACAGATTAAAATACAATCAACATAGACCTCAGTGTTAACGTTTGCAGGGCACCAGCTATTGAAACGGCAAATGTCATTTCAAAAGATTGCTTAGAAACATTAATACTGCTTTTACTTATCACATACCAAAAGGCATATAACCAAGACATGCTTTGCATTTGTCCTTCCAACAGATGGTGCATCACAAACATTTGGCTGCACTATATTATATCTGTATTATCTGAATGACAAATGCAATACATTTTATTGCTACAAATATTTGTGATGAGTGGCTTGTTGGAATGACAGACATAGCAACAAGATGAACACACATACATATACAAAGACACATACATATCTTTTTATTAAGGTGAACTAGCTATGCTACCAGTCTTAAGACAGATTGAAATACAACCAACATAGACCTCAGTGTTAATGTTTGCAGGGCACCAACTACTGAAATGGCAAATGTCATTCCAAAAGATTGCTTAGAAACATTTTTTTTTTTTTGTTTATTAATAAAACTAAAAAAGATCAAACAAAAAACTAAGTTCATAGCAATTTATCTAAAAGGGACATTTTTGTTACAGCATTCACATTTCATTGGTGCTGGATTCACATTTGAGGACAGCACCAATGAACACAAGTTAATCCAGGTCTCCTTCAGAGTATCGCATGGAAACATAGCTTTAATATTCAATGAAGGAACAACCTGGACCACAAAACTAAAAATGCAGGCCACTCCTTATTGGTGCTGCTCTCCCACAGCTTGCTCAAATTATTAATTTTCCCATGCTCAGCAGTGGAGAGGGGACAGACATATGCTTAAAAAAAGGTGACGTTTTCACTAAAGAGAAATGTTCTGCTTTACAAAGAATCCAGCAGGTTGTTGTTTTATCTTGGTAGAGTAATATATATATTGCTCTACTTTCCCCTATTGTATTATTAAGATGTAGCCTTAGAATGCCTAATCTCACAGACTTACCATTGTTTATAAGGTATTATTTTATATAACTTATCCCCACCTTTCCTTCTATATCTATAACCTCAGGCAATTAGATGTAGTAAAAAGACAAGCAGGAGTTAAGTTACACATAAAATAATGTATTATTGATAATATTCATTAATAATAACAAAATGCAAAGTACATTTGAATATTGGCAACCATACAACCTGATAAAATGGTGATGTGTAATTTAGGTGGCACACAGACTTGTAGTTACTTAATGTCTCTAGTTAAGGCATCATTGGTACTCAGCTTTTAGCCACATATCTGTTCAAAATGGCTTAAGCTGTGCTCTTCATTGTGTTGTCTTCAGTTCATGGTGTGATGGTCTTCTTCATCCGATCAGTAAGAGATAGCTTCTTTGAGATGTTAGTAAGAGAGATGCGTCTTCATCATATGTTGGTTAGAGAGAGAGAATGTGGTTGAGCAAGCAAATTTATAGGTTTTCTGTCCAACCCCCTACAGCCAATAGGATATCATGGTACTTAAAGGCCTCTGTGACAAGCCAATTCCAAACAGCCATACCTCAGACTATTGGGGGGAAATAGTACATCTTAACACCTGCAACCCCCCAAGACCATATGTTAAGCTAACCTGGCTTTGTGTGGGGGATGAAAAAAAAACTTTAGCAAAGAAACACTCGCCAAACTGGTTTAAGACACATCCCCCAAATCCTGTCGTAAAATTACAAAGAAAATTCTTAAACTGGGGGGGATTTGCAAACACAAATGCCTCTCGCCAAAGTAACACTAAATTACATTGCCTAAATTACAAATAAAGACATAAAAACAATTATCAAGTTATATGCAAAATCTTACATCACAACAGTTGTCAATACAACTGATGATTTCCTGGCTCTTGGCAGACAGTTGTTTTTCATTGTCAATGTACGATTCCTTTTTCACTTTACCTGCCACCAACCGCTCAGCTTCTTGGCAGGAGTGCATCACGTGTTCCTTCAACTGACAATACAACTTTTGGATCTCACCAACCTTATCAGCCAAGTCAGAGCCTTCTGCCTTTAAGCGTGACTGTAAAGAAGCAATTTCATTGGTCAGTGTGCGGTGCTCAGATTCTAGAGTTTTGCGCCCACTGTTCAGTGCTCCAGTGTCCCGTGACTGCTTGTATTTGTTGATCACTTCATCAAAATGACGGTATAGCCCAAGGCGTTTGTTGACAGAAGTAAGAACCTGTGCTGTGATTGATGCAACCTTCATCCTTACCTCTGCAGCAGGATCCTTGGTAATTGAGGAGTCCAAGCGAACATACACAATAACAAACATTAATACCGCACATTATATAACCAAGACATGCATTGTATTTGTCATTCCAACAGATGGTGCATCACAAACATTTTTTTTACCACAAAATACATTCCAATAGCTGGTGCACTGCAAGTGTTTACGCTGAGGTCTACATTGATTACTTAGATTTTAGCCTGTCTTAGTTAGCCCAACTAGTCCACCTTAATAAAACAATACATGTCAGTGTGTCCATCTGTGTGTCCGTCTGTGTGTCCATCTGGTTGCAGTATCTATTATTCCAAGAGGTGATGCATCACAAACATTTTCAGTAATGAAATGCATTGCATTTGTCAATCCAATAGATGCTGCACACATTAACACTGAGGTCTACATTGATTACTTAGATTTCAACATGTCTTAAGGAAAGTAGCACACTTAGTCCTTCTTAATAAAATGATATGTGTCTGTACAGTAAGTCCCTCCCTGTGTCTGTCTGGTTTCTATGTTTGTTACTCTAATAGGTGATGCATCACAAACATTTGTAATAATAAAATGCATTGCATTTGTCATTGCAATAGATGCTGCAAACATTAACACTGAGGTCTACTTTGATTATTTAGATTTCAACCCATGTTAAGTCAGGTAGCACACCTCAATAAAACAATATGTATCTTTGTGTTAATATGTGTGTTCATCTGTTTGCTATGACTGTCATTCCAACAGGTGGTATATCACAAACTTTTTCAGAAATAAAATGCATTGCATTTGTCATGCCAATAGATGTTGCATCACAAACATAAATACTGCTTGTACGAATCCCATACCAAATGCCAGATAACCAAGACATGCATTGCATATGTTTTTTTCCAACAGATGGCGCATCACAATATTTGTAGAAATGCATTTTACTACTACATATTTTACAAAATATATTCCAATAGCTGGTGCAATGCAAACATCAATGCTGAGGTCTATATTGATAACTTAGATTTCAACCTGTCTTAGTCATGTAGCCCAGCTAGTCCTCCTTAATAAAATTGTATGTGTCTGTGTGTCCCTCCATGTGTCCTTCAGGTTGCTATATCTGTCACTCCAACAGGTGACAAATCAACAACAACAACATTTATTTATATAACACATTTTCATACAAATAATGTAGCTCAAAGTGCTTTACATGATGAAGAAATAATAATAATAATTCATTACATTTATATAGCGCTTTTCTCAGTACTCAAAGTGCTGTCCACACAGGGAGGAACCGGGAAGCGAACCCACAATCTTCCACAGTCTCCTTACTGCATATGGAGGAATATTTCGGACAAAATTAAATAAATAAATAAATAAATAAATGCGTAAATAAATAAAAGTACTGTGAAATGTTAATTTTGTCCGAAATATTCCTCCATAACTGCAAAGCAGCAGCACTACCACTGCGCAAAAAAAATAAGAATTAAAATAAAGGAACACTAATTAACATAAAATAAAAGTAAGGTCCGATGGCCAGGGAGGACAGAAAAAAACAAAAAAAAACTCCAGACGGCTGGAGAAATAAAATAAAATCTGCAGGGGTTCCAGACCATGAGACCACCCAGCCCCCTCTGGGCAAATCACAAACATTTGTGGTAAAAGACATGCATTGCATTTGCCATTTCAATAGCCGGTGCCCTGCAAACATTAACACTGAGGTCTATGTTGATTGTATTTCAATCCTTCTTAATACAGGTAGCACAGCTAGTTCATCTTAATAAAACAATATGTGTCTTTGTATATGTATGTGTGTCCATCTGGTTGCTATGTTTGCCATTCCAACAAGCCACGCATCACAAATATTTGTGGCAATAAAATAAATAATAAAAAAATAAAATTTGTAGCATTTGTCATTCCAATAGATGGCGCATCACAAACATTAATGCTGATTTTATGTATCCCATAACAAATAGCACATAACTGGGACATACATTGCATTTGTATTCCAACACATGGTGTGTCACAAATATTTGTAGCCAGATTTTTGTGATGCACCATCTGTTGGAATAACAAATGCACTGTATTTTATTACTACATGCATCACAAAATATATCCCAATAGCTAGTGCACTGGAAATGCTAATGACGAGGTCTTTGTTAATTATTTGCATTTCATCCAATCACAGGTACACAGGTAGCACAGCTATTGTCCCATTGTTATGTCTGTCATTCCAACAAGTGGTGCATCACAAACATTTTTAGTAATAAAATGCATTGCATTTGTCATTCTAATAAATGATGCATCACAAAAATTAGCACTGCTTTTACGAATCTCATATCATTCGGTCTTATTCATTGGATGTTCTTCTCATTAAGCTTGCATATGCTGGGTTCATTTCTGAGTGTCTGTTAATGGCATTTTCATTTGACAGCCACGAAATAGCCAGATGTGAAAGAAGAATATCCAAATAACAAAAAGACTTTCAGGCCTACATCCTCTGAACTCCACATTACTAATCCCCCCACCCCCCATCACACACAACCACCTACAATGCGTGTCACACACGTGCACCTGGGAGGCACCTTAAGGGCTCAGAAGAAGGGAAGGGTGGCAGAGTGCACTAATCCTTTCTCTTATCTCCCTGCAGATCAAATGTGGGAACTTCCACCTGGCCCTCACGACAATGTCACTTCTGGTCCCACCCCAGAAAACATAACTTCTGGCTCCGCCCCAGAAGACATCACTTTCAGTCCAACAGAACAGCCCACCTGCTAATGACATCATTTCCACATCTCAAGAAGTCACAGCGTGATGACCTCATTTCCGGTTCTGGGCCCAAGATCCCTCCTCTTCCTGCTTTTCAACTATATATCCGCCATGTTTCCTAACCTGTTCAGTTCTGTTGTGGATTCTTGTCTGTAAAGACCTTTGCATCAACCTTTTTCTTACAATTAGTAGCCAATTCTCAATTATACGGGAGGCTGCCCCAAACCTCTTTATTCTGTCAAGCTTGATTATTACCACAATGTCTAATCATCTTACTCTGATTATGAGACCTGGTAGGTGTTGCAAGCTCAGGAATAAAAGACTATTTTAAGATACGTGATTCATTTTCTTGCTTTGTGGACGTCATGCTATAAATATGGAAACTGCATTACAGACATTCGCTTCTATATATACTGTATGTATTCATATATATAGTATAAGACAATCACACCTGTCCAGGTTTACATTTAAAGGTGTTAAGATTTGAATATAGCAACTCCAGCTTACTGTGTCCACTGTACAGGCCATGTATGTGATGTTTCCAAAGTTGCCTGTTTGAAGACACCAGCATTCAAAATGGTTTTCACAACCGAGTGAATCAGGCTAATGTTGATGTTAGTGTAAGTGCAAGTCAGGTGTAAATGGAGGTAGTCTGCTTTAGATACAAATTCCTGCAACTGTCCGCTCTCACTTGTGTTCTGTTTTGTGTCTCGTATTCACCCCATTTTCTGACACCCATTGCATGCCCAACCTACCTGGAAGGGGATCCTTCTCTGAATTACCTTTCCCAAGATTTTTTTTCCATTTCTTTTACCTTACAGGTTTTTTTTGGGGAGTTTTTTTCTTATCTTCTTAGGGAGTCATGGCTGGGGGGCTGTCAAAAAAACAGGGCCTATTAAAGGCCATTGAGGTATTCTTGTGTGATTTTGGACTATGCAAGGAATGCATTGTTGCTATGAAAATATGTGTTCTCCCAAAAAATGGGAAAATATACATACAGCAAAAAAAAATGATAAAACTGGGTATAAACACATTTCCACATAATTTATCTCTACAAATCACAGTCATCTTGTGGACATACCGCACTAGGTTACTACCCCTGAAACAGCCATACCTGGAGTGTGATTATCAGCCTCTGGGACGATGATGTCAATTTTTTTTACTTATTGCTGATTTTGCTTGTTTGGCCACTGCTACCTTTCATAATACAAAATCTATCCCTAACTCCATTACAATGGAATTGTATTGTAATGATAATCCCTACCACAAGATCATCATGACCTACACATAGATAGATAGATAGATAGATAGATAGATAGATAGATAGATAGATAGATAGATAGATAGATAGATAGA
>JANRMT010062816.1:8941671-8955104 GCA_026402145.1 Polypterus bichir lapradei | reverse complement strand
TCAATTGTGTAATTCGGTTTTTGTTCAGCGCTCTTTGGAACTGTTGCTTTTTGTCTGTGCACTGCGTCAGTTCACGTGAGCCGCTCAGTGTTCTTGCATCGAAGGTCTCAGCTGTGCTGGTGCCATCTCGTGTGATGTCCACGGCTGTATGTAATGTCAGCTAAGACCCGGCACTTAAAAGTTTCTCTCGCAGTTTCGCCGAGTTTGTGCCAAACACCACCCTGACCATCTCATCTTCCTCTGCATAAGCACAGTCCTTCACCCGTGAATATTTACCCGTGGCAGTGTTTCTATTAGATTGCCACTGATGGACGGCCTTATATGGGCAGGCACTAAATTACGTGGGAGGCGTAACTCCGCCTCCCACGAGCATCGAGCAGAAGTCTATTATAGTCTATGGACGTAAAAATAGGTTCCAGTTATGACCATTACGTGTAGAATTTCGAAATGAAACCTGCCCAACTTTTGTAAGTAAGCTGTAAGGAATGAGCCTGCCAAATTTCAGCCTTCTACCTACACGGCAAGTTGGAGAATTAGTGATGAGTCAGTCAGTGAGTGAGTGAGTGAGTCAGTGAGGGCTTTGCCTTTTATTAGTATAGATATGTAAAGTTCAATGTGTATGTGTGTTTGTTCTTAATTCAATTTCACAACCTTGGTCCAATCTCAACAAAGTTTTGCAGATATATCCCACTTTATCAGGAAGAGATAGAAGTCTGTGTTAGAACTCATGATTTGACCCAGGGGTACCTTTGGAGTTTTTTTTTTATTTTATTTTATTCTTTTTACTACAGTGAGTTAGGAAGACAGTGCCACCTGGTGGCCCAGAGCAAGTAAAACACCAAAATAGACTGAAGCCAATCTAGAAGACAGAAGGACCAGAGCTTTAAATTACTTACCCGGGCAAAGTCAGGTGCTGATGCCAGTAACAAATACATTTTCATCTGCTGGATTGCCTGCATATATTTTATGGATTCTTAAATGTATTAATCCATTGTGAGCTTGAAGGGTGTCATAGTAGGAAGTCCCAAAGTTGTGAAGGATCACAGGAAGAAAGCCTCAGACTCAGTCCAACATATTATTATTATTATTATTATTATTATTATTATTATTATTATTATTATTATTATTGGCGTTTTTGCTGTTGTTGAAGGTGAATTTTCAATTATATTTTTCTTCTATTAAAATTTTGGTACATTACAACAGGGACTCTCATTCACAGTCTTGCGGTCAGACCTATAAGGCTTGCGCATGTACAAATAGAGGCATGAAATTTGCATATAAAACTTTCCATGAAAAACAGAATTTATAATAGAAAATGTAATGGAGGACAATATGCTTATATTTAAAGCAGCTCTCACCCATCTGTAGGTAACATTTCAGAGAAACTAGAAAATAATGACACCATTGATCAAATAAGGAAATGCAGCCAAATCAGCCTAATGATGACTTGCATGTATAATAATCTGTATCATTATGAATTCATTATTGTTATAGTGTGTGCTGACGTGACAAACATATTAAACCTCAGAAATAATGAATGTGATGCACAGACTGTATTTTAGTTGCCCTTTAAGAGGGCCAATGCTGTGTATTTTTTGTCATTTTGTCACTTTATATCGGCTGCCTGTCGTCACTTATCAGGGGACTGGTTGACAGGTTGACAGTATCTGAGCCAAGCTTCCCTTCATCAGACCCGCTGTGCTGGAAGACATGAACTGACTGGCAATGCACTACATCCAATTTTTTTATGGTGTGGGTGTACCTCGTACATAAAACATACGTTTTTTCCAACATAAAAAGACAGTCTGCAGCCGTGTCCAGTTCTTTTAATGTAATCGGAGCACTTTAATGTATTCCTATTGCAATAAGGGCACTGAGAGAGAATGAAGCTGCTTTTGTTAACCTTAAGCAGTGACAATTCATTAACACACAAGTCACATGTGATGCCCAAATGAGAATGATAGACGTCATAGCTTGGTGGCCTGGGTAAGCCTGTCATTAATTTATTCTTGAAGCAGAAGCTTTGGCAGATGTGACAGTGCTGTACATGATGGCTGGCTTGTTGGTAAGGAAACTGGCTGATCCCTCAGTGTTTCATATGGCCTGCACTATACTGTACATTGTAACAGTAATCATGTCACTGTGGAGTGGTGGCTCAGAGGCTAAGGATCTGCACTGATGTCTAGAAGGTTGCTGGTTCAAATTCTGTTACTGCCAGAAGGGATCCTACTCCCTTGGGCCCTTGAGCAAGGGCCCCTAACTAGAAAAATGCTCCAGGGGTGCTGTACAATGGCTGACCTCCAAAAATCATGTGAAAAGACAATTTCCCCTCAGGGATTAATAAATTATATCAAATCGAAATTACATATGCCAGGATGCATAAATGGCCTACAACTTCCAGTAGCCCCAGCAGTGTTACGCCATTGAAGAGATGTGGGGGATGCTGGGAAGAAGAAGAATTAAGCAGTCTCTTTAAAAAAGAGCCAGAAAGAGGCAGGGGAGATCACATTCATCTGTATATTCATTTCTATGCATCATACGCTATTGGATTATAACTGCAATCACCCTTGGATTACAGTTTCCTTCTGGATTTATGTGCCTGCTTGTCCGTGTGATTTTCGTCTTGGTTGCATATGTCTTCGACTTTGCTCCCAATCACGCCAAATCTTAATGCTACAACTGGAACCTGGTAGGACAAAACTTTACATTTCTTTTAGTAGGCTGTTCATAGTGGTTTTCATTCCGCTCACCATCGTCATCTGCCACTTACTGTACTGGACTGTGTTTGGACTTTACCGTAAGTGTTAATCACTGACTGAGTAGTGCCTGCTGTCCCGTTCAGTTTCATGAATTTAGTAGTTTGTAAGTAATTATCGCCATTGGGGAAATCGGGAAGGGCTTTTACGAACATGTCATTTGTTTAATTTGTTTCTTGCCTTCTTTAATTGTTTAATATATACTTTGCTATCTTTTTTATTTATTGATTCATTGTGTCACTTATCATTGTCTCTGTGTGTGTGTGTGTGTGTGTGTGTGTGTGTGTGTGTGTCGGGTCAAGGCTGGGTGTATTTTCTGGGGTCCCCGTATTAAAATAAACAAATCACAATCTTCAGATGGTGTGAATCTTAGCATCCTCATGACCACAATAAGTCTCACCAACTATGGAAAAACCTCGTATGCCACATCTTTCAAGTTTTCAGCAAATTGAGGAAATGACTTCACCCCTATAATTAACAATCTCTCAGTTTCATTTTCCCTGAGCTTCACATTCGCAGTGTTGTTTTTTTCACGAATCGACAACCCCTGCCATTTACATCATGTAGTTGCAGCATTTAAATCATGTGATTGTAATCCGACATTTTCATTGGTAGGCGGTCTTTCCTCATGGGTCAGTGGAATTGCTAGGTTTTTGTCTTGCAGTATGTAAAATACTGTGGACATGCTAGCTTCTTCCATCTTGCTATGACTGGAATGAAGTCATATTTGGCCATCACCACTACCTTAGAACATCAAGAAAGACCTAATAACTCTAAAGACTAAAAGAAATGTCAATTTTGAAAAATAAAATGGCTCTTACTAAGTTTTTCCACTGCACGTGAGAAGTTGATAGTGTCTACCCACTCAAACGCTGGCACCTTACACTTTTCCCCGACAGCTCAGTTGTGGAGCACACCACAGGATTCATCAAATACAGGTGTCGGGGTCCTGATGCCTCAGGAGGGAGGCTGCTTAACCAGCCGAAGAAGGTCTGCAGCATTGCGATTGCATATGCATGAGGTTAATTAGTATAATTTATTTTATTAGCATATAAGGTTGTTTCAAAGTGGCATTCGAGGCACGTTCACGTATGCACATTCGCAAGATGATTGGAATTTATAAGGGCAAATTGTAAATAAATGTGTGCACACCACATTTTATAAATCTGATTTTTATTTTCTCGTATACAAAGTATAGGGAAAGTATTGTAATCGGCAGAAGATTCGATGTCGAGATTTTGATGAATCTCGATGTTTTAGACCTCCCTGACTTTCTCGTATGCAAAATATAAGGAAAATATTGGAATCCCGCAAAAATTCCATTTTAAGATTTTGATGAATCTCGACATTTTAGACCTCCCTGAGTCCGAAAATACCATTTTTGGAATTATGTCTGCGTGTGTAAACACGATAACTTGAGTATGGGTTCACTAAGGTCAACCAAATTTTGCATACAAGTATTAGGAACAAAACATAGTTTTCTATCGACTTTTGGGCTAACCACACTGAAAAAAATATAACATTGATGTTGTTCATTCAACGTAAATTTTCTCTTTCAAGCAACTTAAGATTAGTCATTTAGTGTCGTTGCCTGAAATATTTGGTTTCAGATCTCAATCAAAGTTAAAAAAAATTGTTTGTACCAAAGTAAGTTATGGTGGAGGGAATAAACATAAAAATCCTATTTCAGTTAGCCTAATATTTTGGTATATTAGGTTGTTCATGTGCTGTGTGGGAAGGGCCGTTTGTATGTTCTTCTGGTCGAACGTTCCAGCATGCTGATTATCCAACTGCCAAAAAAGAAGAACACTTTCCCGAGTGGAGTGGACGTGGCTATACAGGTCTGGTCATTTTCAGCAGCAGACTTTTATAACGGAGGATTTCTGGTAAGTAACCCTGTTTCTCAACTATTAATTTTAAGTATAAGAACTCACAATAAAACATACTTTCAAGAAAGCTGTAGAAATATTTAATAATTTTTTGTTGTATATTTAAGATTTAAACTGCAAAATGCTTGTGTATTTGCACTAAATTTTTAAATAAATGTAAAAAGTACAGCATTGGAATCTGTTATGTTCATAATATTTCTAATAGCATAAAAACAGGTTACAACCAATAAAACATTTTAAATTGTAACAACTTAAAAAATAGGTTTACTTCAGTATAAAACAAGTGAATTGCACCCATCATCACTCTAAATGATTTGCCTCAACTTAAAAATTGTGGGTTCAATAAGATAAAAAGAATTATTTGGTTCAGATTGAAAATATTAAGTGTGAATCATTACCTTAATTATTTTAAGTTGAATGGAGGTTATACTTTTTTCAGTGTTGCAGAAGTGGTACTTTACCTTTTATTCATGCAGCTGTAGAGTCTGATTTATTCGACTTTACTTTTATAATAATTGTTCAATAGATTATTAATTTGATTTGATTTGTTGTCAATGGTTCTTTAATGTACATAATTTAAAAATATAATCATTGTCTTGCAGTTTACTCCTCAAATATCCATCCCCATACCTGAGCATACCTGAAAGTCGAGCCGATTAGTTTATTTGTTGCACACATTTTCTTATTTTTCTGCCATACTCATATTTTTCACCTTCAAATCCATGCACAGTTTTATAAATGAGACCCCAGAGGTCCACAGTGAATACAAGTTTTCACTTTAGCCAGTTTCTGAGTTACAATCCATTTGTTTGCTGCTTACTTGATTTTAGTTGCTATGATTCAGAACCCTTAATTATGTATTTTAGTTTCAGTCGCTGCGTTTAGGTTTTAATTGTTTCCTGATTTCTTGACCTGCCACCAGTTAATAACAAAATTCAAATAATATACTTGCTCTCATTTAAAATGGTGAATGCACATCGTGATGTATCAGTGAAAGTAATATATTCAAAAATGAATGAGAGATGAATAGGAAGGACCTTGAAAGTGTAAATCTGTTCTGGTCCACAAAATGTATAGAATGATATTCTGAGAAAAGGAAAATCTACAATGTCATTCAAACTGGTCTTGGATGATTGACAGCACTATCACATAATGTTATTAAAGAGAGTTTCGTTATCAGCAAGGACCGTCTTCTAATTAGGAATCTGGTGGGAACAAAAACCTGCAGCCACTTCCAGGCCCGCCAGTGAATATTTCTGCATTAAGGCAACATGGCAGAGCACCAGGATAAACTGCTGCAATAAGGATCCACCCGAATGGGACTGAGTGTCGTGCTCTGTTATCATCCAAGTGGAGTTCTGCTTCTGATATTTTGTAGTGAAGGTTAGACTAACTGCTGATTCCAAACTGGCCCTGTGGTGGACTGGCTCCTGCCTTATACTCAGTGCTGTCACGAAAGGCTCCTGCCTTATACCACCCTGAATCTGACTTAAGTGAGTTCAAGAATTTTATTTTAGGATTAAATCATAGGAGTTAATGTTGCCTATTTGTTTCCATGATGACTTTCTTGCCCAATGTGTGCCTTACAGACATTATGTGTTAGTTGATGTCAGGTCTCTAAAACTTCATTTTTCATAGCTGCTCCCAACTAAAAGAATCAGATGTTTTTATATATATATAAAAGAATGACGCTCAAGTGGGATATTGGTGTAAATTTAGAAAAACAAAAAATCCAACAGGACACTTCTTAGAAAACATAATGTTTATTTAAAGTTGAATTATTTAAAGATGTACACGTCTGAATGGAATTCAATAACAGTTGTCTAATTGATCGCCGTTAAATGACATGTAGACTCTCCAAAAGTTGAAACACCAGGATTTCAGATGTCTTTTCTTCCTCATTATTACTTTCTTTCTTTTATTTTCTTTTTATTAAAAACTTGTTGAATTTCTCATTTAGCATTTCAAATATATAACACCATAAACTTGCCAAGCAAAAATATGGTCACATTCAAACAATCTCAGAGGCTGTGCGTCTTTACTGCTTATATCCGCAAACCTAGGAAGAAAGTGACATCTTTTTCACTTTTTCCACAATAAAGTACAAAATTAATCCAAAAATGAAAAAAAGAAGCATATATAGGACCCGTCAGAGAGACACTTACGAAAGTGAACGTGTGACACGAGAACGTCTTCTTTCAGATGTTTAATCAGGATACAAAATGAAACCAGAGAAAGTGCTGTACTTGTTGTTATTGCCTCCGTGGGCTTTCCCACCGTCCAGTTTGACGTACACCTCGTCCCCCGAGTCCAGGTGCAGCACCGCGCTGTTGCTGGCGTAGTCGTAGTTCTGGTCCGCGTCCTGGGCGATGGCGCTGGCTCGGACCTGCAGACACACACACAGACACACACACACCATCAAGTGAGAACACCGTTAGGCACTGAGGAAAACCCTGACATCTTTAACGAAAAGCCGCTCAACTCTGCTCTGAAGAGACAATAATCGGCTGATTTGGAAGGAGCTTGGCATGCAGCTTAATCACGAAGACAAGAAAATACAGCCGTGAACATCGGACATTGGAGAGTACAAATGCAAATATCCCAGGATCGTGTAATTTAGAGCTAATCCTTTTATTTGATTCACTTTTGTGGCTTTAGTAGTTTAAATCAAAACTCACTGACATCCATCAGTTACGTTCAAACACTGAGCATTGTGGGTTTCGTCTTAGATTATCTGCAATATAATTAACTTTACAAAACTCTGCAAACGTGTAACCATTGTAATCATTATATCTCGTTCGATTTTTTTTTTCATTTTTTAAAATATTCTTCTTATTAAACAACTATTAAGAAAGTAATTGACCTTTACACATTATTATAGGTCAGTCTTTATGTCTCATCTAAAAACTCATTTTATGAGGAACTGTAAACTTTATATTGTAACACCATAGATAGATAGATAGATAGATAGATAGATAGATAGATAAGAAAGGAGTATTATAGACTGATATGTAAGGCACTGTACGATAGACATGTAAGGCTTTAGTTTACAGACAGACAGACAGACAGACAGATAGATAGATAGATAGATAGATAGATAGATAGATAGATAGATAGATATGAAAGGCACTATATAATAGATAGATAGATAGATAGATAGATAGATATGAAAGGCACTATATAATAGATAGATAGATAGATAGATAGATAGATAGATAGGAAAGGCACTATATAATAGATACAGTGCATCCGGAAAGTATTCACAGCGCATAACTTTTTCCACATTTTGTTATGTTACAGCCTTATTCCAAAATGGATTAAATTCATTTTATCCCCCAGAATTCTACACACAACACCCCATAATGACAACGTGAAAAAAGTTTACTTGAGATTTTTGCAAATTTATTAAAAATAAATACATAAGTATTCACAGCCTTTGCCACGAAGCTCCAAATTGAGCTCAGGTGCATCCTGTTTCCCCTGATCATCCTTGAGATGTTTCTGCAGCTTAATTGGAGTCCACCTGTGGTAAATTCAGTTGATTGGACATGATTTGGAAAGGCACACACCTGTCTATAGAAGGTCCCACAGTTGACAGTTCATGTCAGAGCACAAACCAAGCGTGAAGTCAAAGGAATTGTCTGTAGACCTCCGAGACTGGATTGTCTCGAGGCACAAATCTGGGGAAGGTTACAGAAAACTTTCTGCTACTTTGAAGGTCCCAATGAGCACAGTGGCCTCCATCATCCGTAAGTGGAAGAAGTTCGAAACCACCAGGACTCTTCCTAGAGCTGGCCGGACATCTAAACTGAGCGATCGGGGGAGAAGGACCTTAGTCCAAGAACCCGATGGTCACTCTGTCAGAGCTCTAGAGGTCCTCTGTGGAGAGAGGAGAACCTTCCAGAAGGACAACCATCTCTGCAGCAATCCACCAATCAGGCCTGTATGGTAGAGTGGCCAGACGGAAGCCACTCCTTAGTAAAGGGCACATGGCAGCTCACCTGGAGTTTGCCAAAAGGCACCTGAAGGACTCTCAGACCATGACAAACAAAATTCTCTGGTCTGATGAGACAAAGATTGAACTCTTTGGTGTGAATGCCAGGTGTCACGTTTGGAGGAAACCAGGCACCGCTCATCACCAGGCCAATACCATCCCTACAGTGAAGCATGGTGGTGGCAGCATCATGCTGTGGGGATGTTTTTCAGCGGCAGGAACTGGGAGACTAGTCAGGATAAAGGGAAAGATGATTGCAGCAATGTACAGAGACATCCTGGATGAAAACCTGCTCCAGAGTGCTCTTGACCTCAGACTGGGGCGACGGTTCATCTTTCAGCAGGACAACAACCCTAAGCACACAGCCAGGATATCAAAGGAGTGGCTTCAGGACAACTCTGTGAATGTCCATGAGTGGCCCAGCCAGAGCCCAGACTTGAATCCGATTGAACATCTCTGGAGAGATCTTAAAATGGCTGTGCACCGACGCTTCCCATCCAACCTGATGGAGCTTGAGAGGTGCTGCAAAGAGGAATGGGCGAAACTGGCCAAGGATAGGTGTGCCAAGCTTGTGGCATCATATTCAAAAAGACTTGAGGCTGTAATTGCTGCCAAAGGTGCATCGACAAAGTATTGAGCAAAGGCTGTGAATACTTATATACATGTGATTTCTCAGTTTTTTTTTATTTTTAATAAATTTGCAAAAACCTCAAGTAAACTTTTTTCATGTTCTCATTATGGGGTGTTGTGTGTAGAATTTTGAGGAAAAAATTGAATTTAATCCATTTTGGAATAAGGCTGTAACATAACAAAATGTGGAAAAAGTGATGCGCTGTGAATACTTTCTGGATGCACTGTAGATAAATAGATAGATAGATAGATATTTTTAAATTATGTAACAGTTAAAAGTTATCTTAACAGACATCAGTCTATAATACATTTAAAACATTTACAAGCAGGCTTTCTACTCTAATCTGCTCTTTCTACTTCTACATTTACCTACCATACATCAATATTCTATAGAACATAAAACATCACTTATACACCAAATTTCTTTAAACAAGTCTGTTTGATTAGTGAATTTATAATAAACAAATTAAACTTTCAATCTGCTCTGAATGAGCATCTTGACCATTAGCTGTGTTTACTACCATTTTCATGTAAGTTTCTTCTTTCTTTAGAAGGCCATCTTTGTAGTCTTTATGAATTTTATCTTCGTATTTCTTTGTTTTTTTGTTAGCAAGATGTTGAGATCTCCATAACGTTCATGAATATGTTTGTATTCGAGATTTACATCGATCATACCACACATGAGGTGCGTTCTTATATTCATTCCAGTCATTCACAAATAATAAAACACCCTAATGTCCTTTTTAGAGTGCGAAGAGTCCGAGTCAATGAGTGCCGCTGTCTTTCACCGCTTTGCGTAGGTTTCTCTGTAGAGCTCGAGAAGATGAGACTATAAGCGCGTAAATCTGCGAAACAAAATTAATGATCAAAAGTCTATCTGTTCACTAACTACTCGGTTATTCGTTATATTGTCAACATAGGCATTCGTTTGATTGAAACAGAAACCCGATGTGAACTGTTATTGTTAAACGTACTAAACAAGGGTAATATAAAGTATTATATAATATCTTTAAATGTATTATAAGGTTACTTTTCGGAACAATAAACTTTCATCTTCTGGATTACCTGATTTCATTCTATGAATTCCTAAACGAATTTCCTGAAAGACACTTGTCTGCTAGAAGAGAGACGCAGCAGGAAACCGCGGAGTCTGCAGCTGCTCAAGGCTGGAATCAGCATCTGGCCGAATGCGCGACATCAGTGGCAGGTCACACTAAGCAGAAGCTCGATGGTGGCACCTCCTACCCGCGGCGCTGCCGTGCCTTTAATGTGAGTTTTCACTACGCAAAAAAAATATACAATTAACATGTCAGTTCGAAAGTGCTGATAATATATTTTACGTTAAAATATATCTAAACAATATATCGGCTGTTGAAAAGTTAATTTGATTCAATAAGTAGAAGAGGAACGTAGAAAGCGTACACATAATTATTAATATCTTTTTATAGCATTAGATTTAGTGTAGTGTAGTTGATGACGCTATGTATGCGTATGTGTACATATATAAGTATTTATATATACGTTATATATGTCTGCATTTATATATACATTATATATGTATGTATTTATATATATATATATATATATATATATATATATATATATATATGTGTGTGTGTGTGTGTGTGTGTGTGTGTGTGTGTATTTACATATACACCACTTATACATAAAAACATTTACATATGTTCATATTTATACATACACACACACACAGAGTAATTATTATTATATTGTCAAGGTATCGACTATGATTGACACACGAGTGAACCAATAAATGTTCATCTTATAGTAAGCCGGCCAACAGCACAGTGCGCGACACACAAGGTACTTATATATTTATATAATACACACAGTATAAAGCGGTGATATCATCTTGGTATAGCAGTAAGCTCAGATAGGAAATTATCGTATTTACTCACGGATGGTGACTAATTTAATAATATTTTTATCCTAAATATAGACAAATTAATATTTTAAAAAAAATATTATTTATTCATAGTTTCTTGCGTGGCTAAATTATCATTCAAATGAATTTGTCCCTGCGACCCTGCTCAGAATTAAGCGTGCTTAGAAAATGGCATGTTATGGAGTCAAGCTAACTTTAACTCGGTATTAGTATGATATTAATTGCTTAAAGTTTATTATCCATTCATTCAAAAATTCTAGCAAAGTAGTATACTTTGAAGCGTTCACAAACCAGACAAGTATTTTTCTGTGCATTTTTTTTCCGTCGAGATGTGCGTCCATCCATTTTATGGTGCCACCGGTCGGGTACGCCATCAGCACTGTGCGCTGGCGAGCGACATCCCCGGGATGGACACACTCGCGCACACCTTGACGATTTAGTGTCGCCCGGTAACTTTTCTTAAGCGAGGGGAAACTGAAATCCTCAGAGAAAAGTTCAGTTCGCATTTTCTAACCTTTTATGAAGTGATTCCTAAAAGAAAAAAAAACTCAAAGGAGACGTGACAGCTTTTGATGCAAAATCATATCATCATGTAACAGGTGCTGGAGTCGCTCGTGTGTTTCTAGCGAAATGATGAGTTTGCCGCTGTCGTGACAGACAAGGACGCGCACGTGTGCCGCTCCCACGCCATTTCTACTAACCTGTCCGTTTTTGCACAGGTCTGCCCACATGCTGGTTCCGTCGCCTCCTCTCATCAGCACATGGTAAGTAAAGAAGTAGATTCCGGAGACTTGACAGGTAAACTTGCCCGTAGATGGATCGTAATGATTTCCCAAGTTAGTTACAACATCGTCGAATTTCAGAACTTCGTACCCTTCGTGAGGGCTTTTCAGACCCACGTAAAATGCTATCTTGGTGCCACTCACCGCTGTGTTTACCACTCCCGTTTCAGTGCCACCTATACTTGGAAGTCCTGGATATCCCGGTTTTCCGGAATCCCCCTTTTCCCCCGGTGGTCCCTTTGGACCAGGCGGACCAGGTTCTCCGGGAGGACCTCTTGGCCCGGGTTTTCCAGGTCGTCCCGGTTCCCCTTTAATCCCTTGAAGAAAAGGCGGAGGTGGGATGGCACTAAGATCTTGCATTACTTCTACTGCTGTGCTACTGGCTTTGGGGTTGTAAGGGTCGCAAATCATCCTGCAGGTTCCCATCATCTCGTAGTGCGCTGTAGTCTTGGAGCTCTGAACTAGCAGTGGAATCGCTATAATAAGAATCAAAACCATGACGATGCCAACTACCGCAGCGACGAGCCGCTTCCTCTGGAAGATCCGAGAAGCAAGCGCTAAAAAGTCCGTTTTGCTTTGGGAAGTAATGGTGAAAGGTTGTGAACGGCTAAAATGTCCAGTAGAAAGAAAGTCCACCAAACAAGGCTGCTGTTTCAATTAAGAAGACACACGCGAACGCGCGCGCGCGCACCCACGCCTACACAGTGCATTCACCGAGCGCCTGGTGCTATAAGGCAGTTCCAGTTTTGTCGGCGTCACGCTGCTTTACAGATAAGAAAGATGGAAAATATTCGTCTTGGCATAGCTGGGCACAGACTGGCTCATGTGGTCGAGCACGGAGACCTCCAAGCCGTCTACATGCAGGGTGGGGGTAGTAATGACGTGGTAAGCTGAGACACAGCTCGGTGCTCTTTGGATTAGTAACGGGACAACAATCGGGCTGTCTGAATGGGCACGAGTTTCAAAACCGCGAGTATCAAATCTCACGAAGTCTGAGCTTGTAAATGCTCGTGAAGCTAACAGGTTACCAGTCCAAGGCAAGGCGATGATCTGCATTTTATATTGGTATTTTACCTGTGAACTTGTCACAGCGCTCTGCGCCCGCACTCAGGGGAGCGTGCTATACAGAACAAACCGAAAAGGAGAAAATTGAACTGTTTAGGTACTTTCCTGTAAAAAAAAAATGTAACTTAAAAATTGACATCATTTTTTTGTGTCTCTTTCCACGGTGTAATAAATAAATAAATAAATCTTAATTTGTCCAGCCGTTTTCTGATTTTGCTTTATCCAGGACAGTGTCGCAATGTCGTACGTAGTTTAACTGGAGAAATTGCCGCAAAGAAGCGACCACCTCCGGACAGGACGCCAGTAAAATAATAGTAAATAAATTCATAGCAGGAAGAAAATATGAACGGAGCATATAGATAGATAGATAGATAGATAGATAGATAGATAGATAGATAGATAGATAGATAG
>JANRMT010062816.1:8928791-8941219 GCA_026402145.1 Polypterus bichir lapradei | reverse complement strand
ATAGATAGATAGATAGATAGATAGATAGATAGATAGATAGATAGATACCGTAAAGGCGTACTCGCAGAGACATACGTTGATCACTAACAAGCATAATGTAAAAAGCATTTGTTGCAAATACGCAATAAATTCAAAAAGAAATCAATTTAAGATTAACATTTAATATCACATTCTCAAGCGCAAATTTTATTAGCCACGCTCCACCACAGCCTCTCTTTTCTATTTTACGTCAAAATCAATCTGGCATTACTTCGTGGTAACGGCACCGTGTTTTCATTTAGGCAGAAATGGCCTAAAACCCTCCCATTATCAGAACTGTAGACATGGAGTTCGGGCTGCTCTGAAACTGAAGCTAATGGTGCTGAAAGAACAGCTCCTCTTCCAAAGTCAAACGCGGTCGCTCATCACCGTAGCCCGTTTTGATTAAACAAATTTAGAGCAGCTGGGACAGGCAAACGAACCGATCCATGAAAAGAAGGTGCTGCTATTTAATGCGAAGGGCGTCCCCCCAATATATATATATATATATATATATATATATATATATATTTAATGGGCTGCTTTTCGGGATTGGGGACTTTGAATAAGGAAGTAACACTGGAATTACTGTAATAACAAAGGCAAAAAGTGCGTAACATTTACATTCACAGAATCCTTGCGCCTGATGATTGCTGCAGCTGCCCCGCGACTTTACTCTGGGTGAGGGGGATAGGAAGATGGACGGACAGATGGATTTTTACAGAATAAACATCGGTATACGTATTTCACCTTGCTTTTAATCACAAGCTTTTGTTTATTTTTGTACTCTCAAACATACGAGTAAATGCTATTTTTAAACGGCTGCTCGTTCCCCCCCAAATAGTTAAGAACATTTTCTGTCGATTCTCAATTACTGTTGCAGTAAAGGTGAATATTCATTATCCAGATTACATTTGTACTACTGAAACTGCAATGGGTATACACTCTTATAAATAAAGGTGCCAAAGCTGTTCTTTAGAGGATTGCCATAGGGGAACCATATTTGGTTCCCAAAAGAACTATCCATATGAATGTTACAGGAGGAGCTTTTATTTATAAAGATCCGTAAGATTCCACAAATAGCCATAAAAATGAAACGGTCTGTGAAATTCCAATGAATTTCTGGTTTTAAAAAGACTCTTACTGCCTACAATAACATCAGGCTAAGTTCAGGTTTTCTTGCTCTGCTATATCCTGCGAGGTAGCCTACTAGACATCACAGATCTCTATTTTGTCTGCATATTAGGAACATTTTCTAAGCCCAAAGAACCGATTTCATATGCAAAGAACCTGCCCCAAAATGAAATAGTTCTTTGTCAAGAAATGGTTGTATGAGGAAACACACATCTCAAAAACAGTCATGAACCATTATTTTTAAGAGTAGAAAGTCTTACAGAACAGACACAAAATGTAAACTAAAGACGTTCTGCACATCCAAAAGTATTCTGACATGAAGTATTTCCAGTGGTTTGAGAACAGAATGCAGCAGGACCACAAGGCTCTGCACACACCACTGGGTGTGCACTCCTTAATTCTGAAGAAATCTACGCCAACTGATGTCGGGCCAGGGCAAAGAAAATCGTCAATGACACCAGCCATCCGAACAGTGGCCTCTTTTCTAAACTTCAGTCCACCAGTCCATCCACATCTGAAATGAGGACAAGTACACAATGCCGTATTGTTAACTCTCTTACATTAAATTATTACACCATTTATTTAGATATTATTCATTATTTATAGCACTTTTAAAATTCTATTAATGATTTCTGATTTTAATAATGACTAGGGGACTTTGCCCCCTGCTCGCTTCGCTTGCCAACCCCATTTTCCCCCACCAGCGCTATGTGCTGTTGTGAAGAGGTGGGCTGAACGAACACCATGAAGATGCAGTCACCCCCCTGAAACCCCTCTTAAATGGTGATACAATGGGAAACAAATACAGTTTTATTTAACTCCTCTTTGCTCGATCAGCTGCTGGCTTGCTGCTGCGTGCCATGTGATCTGCATCTCGTGCGGCGCTTCAAGCATTTAAAAGCCTGTATAGCACCTGAATGTTCGATCTCTTTTTGCTGTTTCATTATTTCACTAAGTAATATTTTCCATTTCTTTGTGCTAATGTGATCTTTACTCTCATTTTTTGAGACTTTCAAATTTTTCTACTTCCATTATCTCTAACCTGCTCTTCATGTGTATCACGGGACTTGCTTCCAAAGGTTGTAAGTATGACGTGACTTGACCGTCTCGTGGGATGTGAAAGTGTCTCTTTGTCTCTCTTCAAAATATCACGTCTCGTCGCAGGAAAAAAGTCTCGTATCCTCACAAGATTTTTTTTATATTAGAGAGATTATTGTTATTGTCATTTATATTCTTCTTAAAGTCAGTCATTGAAGATGAGCAACTAGGCATTTTTCTACTTTGTGTACTGAATTCATAATTTGTATGTGACAAATTTGATTTGATTTGATTTGACAGTGGGCACAAGCAAACAAGAACATTTATGCAACATTAGGCTGTGTGGCATGCATGGTTCATGGACTACAAGTCGAAGAACATGAGACTTCACACCTTGATTAATGGGCATAGTTTTGGTCTCCATATTACAAGACACATTAGAAAACGTATGCATGGCATAACATTTAGGTGTGTTTGAGGGGTGTGCAGGCACTGCAGCCCCCAAATAATTGAGTTCAGTAGGTCTGCTCTAGAATGTTCTTGATCCATTTAGGGATTTCAGTGTTCAAAGGCTATCTCAATAGTGTTGGGCAAAAGGCTGAAAACAGAACTGGACAAGACTCCTATCCATCACAGGGACAACTCTCACTCACTCACACACACACACACCATATTCACACACAGTGACGGTCTCCCAATTAACAGAACCTAAATAAACCTTTAAAAATCAGCCTTATTTGGGTCAATTTTCTGCTGCTTTAACCCTCGCTTAATATTCATGTTCCACACCTCAACATAAAGGTCAGACATTTCTCTTTCAGCCCTTTTACATTGTTTTCAAATAAGTGTCCATACCATCCATAACCATTATTGAAGAACATTGTATCATTTTGAAGGGCGGTTCTTACTGCTGGAGACCTGGGTTCGCTTCCCGGGTCCTCCCTGCGTGGAGTTGGCATGTTCTTCCCGTGTCTGCGTGGGTTTCCTCCGGGTGCTCCGGTTTCCTCCCACACTCCAAAGACATGCAGGTTAGGTGCATTGGCGATCCTAAATAGTCCATAATGAGTGCTTGGTGTGTGGATGTGTGTGTGCCTGCGGAATGGTGGCGCCTTGCCCTGCCGGAATTTGTTCCTGCCTTGCACCCTGTGTTGGCTGAGATTGGCTCCAGCAACCCCCCTGTGACCCTGTAGTTAGGATATAGGGGGTTGAAAAATGACTGACTGACTGATGATAATAATAATAGGACTATGGGAGGAAACCAGAGCACCAGGAGGAAACGAATGCAGACACGGGGAGAACATGCAAACTCCACGCAGGGAGGACCCGAGAAGCGAACCCAGGTCTCCTTACTGCGAGGCAGCAGCACCACCACCGTGCCGCCTTGTATGAAAGTGTGCTATAGAAATCAGCGTTGTTGTTGTTGTTGTTGTTGTTTTCAATCAAAAGAGCTCCAAGCCACTTAACCCAATTCAGAGTCACTGGGGTGAAAGCATATCCAAGCAATCCTGGACAAGGCACCAGTCCATCAGATCAGCAGTTAACCTAATCTGTTCATTATAAGGGAAGTGGGAAGAGAAAAACAGAGAATGTGGAGGACTGTAGGGAGAACATGCAAACGCCACGTAGACAACGACTGGGCATGGGACTCAAGCTTCAGATCATGCATGAGGTGACTCTACCAACCGCACCTCCATAATGCTGAATACGCTTACAGTTTATTTCCAGTGACACCACACTTACACTCCTACTAAGAATTTTCACATACATTTAAATGTAATGTCAGATTTGTTTACTCCCGCACCCAACCTTAGTAGCAATGCTTGTTAACATCTATTTGTGTTTTTCCTTTGCAGTTCTAGGTATTCACCAATATTTTCACCTTCATTAATTAAAGTGTAATTTAGAGAAATCCCAAACTCAGAGGAGCGTTATAAATCATTTGCATCAAGCTGAGTCTACCTACTGTAAGAGTTAAGCAACTTTCTTGAACTTTGGTTGTTTTTCTATTGTTTTGTGTCAATGCAATCATATGGTAAATGATTTAAAGCCATGTACAGTATAATCTCTGACACACTGATTGTTACACGTCTGCGACAGATCAGTTAATCCTTATCTCCTGAAGCTGGGATTTAGCATTTCACAGTCTGTCTCAGCAACTAAGCTTCCACAAATATTTATTTATATGCAGTGATAGGGTGTACGGTCAACCAAGCTGTGCCAAAAAGAAAAAATAATAATAATATTTAGAAAAATAATTGTAGAAAAGGGGCTGTTGTATGATATGCAACACATTGGTGAAAAAGTGGTCAGGTGTCAGCCACTAGAGGGTGCTAGTCTCACTGCAGTTTGCAAGACTGTTGGAAGTGGTAGCATAATAATCAACCTTTACTTTATATAGTATCTTTCTATAGTGACTTCACAATTCCATATGCTTTATAAAGCTGTTCACACACAGGGTGCTGTATTTTGCAATTGGCGTGCAGGCAAGATAAGTAATTAATCACAATTACTCAGCAGGAGATTTGAAAAATTCATATGATCGTGTCCCTTGGTAGATAGATAGATAGATAGATAGATAGATAGATAGATAGATAGATAGATACTTTATTAATCCCAAGGGGAAATTCACATAATCCAGCAGCAGCATACTGATACAAAAAACAATATTAAAGAGTAATAAAAATGCAGGTAAAACAGACAATAACTTTGAATAATGTTAACGTTTACTCCCCCGGGTGGAATTGAAGAGTCGCATAGTGTGGGGTCTCCTCAGTCTGTCAGTGGAGCAGGACGGTGACAGCAGTCTGTCGCTGAAGCTGCTCCTCTGTCTGGAGATGATCCTGTTCAGTGGATGCAGTGGATTCTCCATGATTGACAGGAGCCTGCTCAGCGCCCGTCGCTCTGCCACGGATGTCAAACTGTCCAGCTCCGTGCCTACAATAGAGCCTGCCTTCCTCACCAGTTTGTCCAGGCATGAGACGTCCTTCTTCTTTTTTCTGCCTCCCCAGCACACTACCGCGTAGAAGAGGGCGCCCGCCACAACCTTCTAGTAGAACATCTGCAGCATCTTAATGCAGATGTTGAAGGACGCCAATCTTCTAAGGAAGTATAGTCAGCTCTGTTCCTTCTTACACAGAGCATCAGTATTGGCAGTCCAGTCGAATTTGTCATCCAGCTACACTCTCAGGTATTTATAGGTCTGCACCCTCTGCACAGTCACCTCTGATGATCACGGGGCCCATGAGGGGCCTGGGCCTCCTAAAATCCACCACCAGCTCCTTGGTTTTTCTGGTGTTCAGGTATAAGTGGTTTGAGTCGCACCATTTAACAAAGTCCTTGATTAGGTTCCTATACTCCTCCTCCTGCCCACTCCTGATGCAGCCCACGATAGCAGTGTCGTCAGAGAACTTTTGCACGTGGCAGGACTCCGAGTTGTATTGGAAGTCTGATGTATGTTGGCTGAACAGGACCGGAGAAAGTACAGTCCCCTGTGGCGCTCCTGTGTTGCTGACCACAATGTCAGGCCTGCAGTTCCCAAGACGCACATACTGAGGTCTGTCTGTAAGATAGTCCACGATCCATGCCACCAAGTATGAATCTACTCCCATCTCTGTCAGCTTGTCTCTAAGGAGCACAAGTTGGATGGTGTTGAAGGTGCTAGAGAAGTCCATAAAAACATAATTCTTACAGCACCACTGCCTCTGTCCAAGTGGGAGAGGGATCGGTGTAGCATATAGATGATGGCATCCTCCGCTCCCACCTTCTCCTGGTATGCGAACTGCAGAGGGTAGAGGGCGTGGTGGACCTGTGGCCTCAGGTGGTGAAGCAGCAGCCTCTCCATGGTCTTCATCACATGTGACGTCAGAACGACAGGCCGAAAGTCATTCAGCTCACTAGGACATGATACCTTTGGGACTGGGGTGATACAAGATGTTTTCCAAAGCCTCGGGACTCCCCCCTGTTCCAGGCTCAGGTTGAAGATGCGCTGTAGAGGACTCCCCAGTTCCTGCGCACAGGCCTTCAGCAGTCGTGGCGATACTCCATCTGGACCCACTGCTTTGCTGGCACAAAGTCTCCTCAGCTCTCTGCTCACCTGCGCTGTTGTAATTGTGGGTGGGGATGTCTCTCCTATGCTGGCATCAGCAGAAGGATGGTTGGAGGATGAAATACTCTGAGGTGAGAGTGGGTTAGGGTGGTCAAACGTGTTAAAGAAGTTGATCATTTGGTTTGCTCTCTCCACGTCTCTCTCGATGGTGGCACCCCGCTTCAAGCTGCAGCCAGTGATGATCTTCATCCCATCCCACATTTCCTTCATGCTGTTATTCTGCAACTTCTGCTCCAGCTTTCTCCTGTACTGCTCCTTCGCCGCCCTGAGCTGGACTCGGAGTTCCTTCTGCACGCGCTTGAGCTCATGCTGATCACCGCCTTTAAAAGCCATTTTCTTCTGGTTCAAAAGGCCCTTGATGTCACTTGTAATCCATAACTTGTTGATAGCATAGCAGCGTACTGTTCTTACTGGAACTACAATGTCCATACAGAAGTTGATGTAATCAGTTGTGCAGTCAACCGCCTCTTCAATGTTCTCACTATGTGACCCCTGCAGGATATCCCAGTCTGTAGTTTCCAAGCAGAGCCTGCTCTGCCTCAGGGGACCACTTCCTGAATGATCGTGTGGTTGTAGGTAGCGCCTTCACTCTTGGTTTGTAGTGAGGCTGAAGCAGAACCAGGTTATGATCTGCTTTCCCAAGCGCAGGCAGCAGGGTGGTGCTGTATGCATCCTTAATGTTTGCATACAGTAGGTTGATAGTCCTATTTCCCCGGGTGTTACAATCCACATACTGGGAGAAGTATATATGGTATTTATTGTTAAAAGGTGCTGCTGGAATATGGGGTCACAAGAACAATCTTGTGTACTGTTCCCTACTTGAATGAAGTGACAGTTGTGTCTGAATGCTTGTCGTTATGTCAAATTTGTTCACTGTGGGGGTTGCGCTCCATCAAGTTTGTGTCTTGTCACCATTCCCATTTGTGGTTTTCACGGACAGGATATCAAGGTGCAGCCAAGTATGTGAGAGAGTCCACTTGTGGATTGTGGTAGAAATTAAATTTTGGAAATATTTTAAAGTAAGAAATTTATCATCAACTAGGACCTCTTTGAGTCAGGAACCAGGCAGGAGGAAACTCGTTCATTGCATCTTTAATCATCTTTTCACCAGGAATTGCGGACTGCATGATAATGTGCAGTGAATACACTTGACTTATAGTTTTCAGACTCTTTCTCTGTACGTTTAGCATTCGTTTGCTCAGAGGTTGATGTGCTTGCTGCTTCCTGAGCAGCTCTTCCTTTCACACCCTAGTGACCCGCTTCTTCTATTCTTTCGCCAGCATCTTTTCGTGTTAAAACTGATTATGTTTTGTTTTGCATTTACTTAGTACATTTTCCTTAATTCTTCATTTAAGCTGGCACTTAAATCTTCAATCTGCTTCAAAAATGATTTAAGATATGAAGAGGTTGAGGAAGTGACGGTGAAGGTGGTAGGGATGAGAACGGCGCTCATACACTGGCACCGCATGACCACTCTGATGCCCACTGCTGAGAGATAATTCTAGAATAAAATAAAAAAAAATAAAAAGAGTAATAAAAATCCTCACCATGAAATTGGACAGTAGACGTCACGTGGTATATGTGTACCAAATTTCAGGTCAATAGGTCAAACGGTTTGCGAGCTACAGGTGATTCAAAATCCCGGAGAGACAAACAGACAGCCATGTTAGCTTATTATATAGGAAGATGAAGAGGGAGCATCTCATCACAGCAGTCTGCTAAGGGATGGCTCCCCGAGCAGAGGCTGCCAAAGTAATGGTCACAGAACAGAGACAGAGAGTCATTCTTATAGACAAATGAATTTGCATAACAGTGCAGAATTATTGCTTACTCTGATTGGTTCACTTGCTTGTATTCAATCTAATTGGCTGAAGAGACATGGGATGTTTCTAGCAGAGAACTAATTAACTATCTGGAGATCTTGTTTACAAATGAAATAAAAAGGGAATGTAAAATTGACAAGCTGTTATGTGGGCACTATACTGGTCTGAGGTGGTCAAGTGGGAGCTGAGTCTAAAGACAAAACTCTTGGTTTACCAGTCGATCTAAATCCTTGTCCTATGATAATGCGCTGTGGGTAATGACTGAAAGAATGAGATGGCAAGTACAAGCAGTTGAAATTAGGTTACTTCACAAGGTCGAATTACACTCCTTCAGATCAAGAAGAGCCAATTAAGATGGTTTGGGAATGTTCTAATGATGGACTCAGGGCCAGTGCCACTATTAAGGTGAATTGGGCGTTCGTTTAGAGCACAGATCATAAGGGGGGAGGGACCCAGCCACACGGGTTAGCTTCCAAACAGTCGGTTGGCACACTAATAAGCTTGGCCTAGGATGCAAAAAATAACACTGGCACTGGATGGACACCCAGGTGGGTCCCCCTAAAGCTACACCAGGCACATCCCACTGGGCTTGTTTTGTGCACCTGAGCAGATCAACATTACTGAGATCTTCCTTTATTTTCATACATTGTACAATGGACACAGGTTAGCAGGTCATGTGTTGGCTCATTTTGTACATCTTTATCGTTTGGCTGCTAAGTAAAGAGTAAAACAATAAATAGAAGGCCTGAGTCTTAAATCACAAATCAATTAAAATTAAGGCAAACATGTTAATGAACAGCAAACACTGATAACTATTTTAGAAAAAGGGTTAGAATGAAAATCTGCAGACACAGTAGTGCTCCAGTGCCCTAGAGTACAGTGGTGGGATTGATTAAGGTAGCTTTTTGATTATTTTTGAATGTATATATATATATTGCATGTTGTCACAAACTCCACAAAGAGCCATAGCAAGGTTTGGGGCAGCCACCTATATATTTGGTTTCCTGGCTGCAAAGCTGCAAATAAATGACAGCACTGATGTACGTAAAATGGAGTCAAAAACAGAACTGAGGGAATTGTGGAAAGGTGGAGGTTTTTAAAAGTCAGGACAGGAAGTGACGTCAAAGGGGCTGGGATCGTAAGGGTCTTTAGCCATAGGCTCGAGCCTGGACGTGACATCAAACAGGCCAGAGCTGGCAAGGTCTTCCTCCATAGGCTCAGACCCAGAAGTGAAGTCAACAGGGCCGTGCGGGATTTCCTGTGAATGGTCTGCAGGAAAGCAAGAAAAAGAAACAGTGAACTCTGCCACATCCCGGTTTGATTCAGAATTGCCCTTATTCAAGCCCTTTAGCTGCCTCCCATGCACACGTGTGAAAATGTATACAGTATATAAATATGTACACACATATATATATTGTCACACAAACACGCTTGGGGAAGTCAAAGGGTCCAAAAGACAGTGAAAGTACAAAGTTTAGAGGATTGGAAACAAGTTCTAATGCCTTTTTCCCTTTTCCCACAGACTAACAGAAGATTAACCTTACTTTTCCTTTCCATCCCGAAGAAAAGAAATTCCCTACCTAGATTCCGTCCTCCACCAATGACATCATGTCTGTTTCTTTTTCCGGTCTTCATGTCATATCCCTCAGCTATTTTTTTTATTCCATATCCTGTCTGATCACTATATAAACAAGCATATCTGTAAACATGATTGTCAACTATTATTTTTACAACTGACCTTCAAATCAGTCTTTTTTGATTTCTCCAAGGCAGGAGATTAGACGGGGGAGCTTCCCCAAAATTGTATGCTCTTTAATTTGTGACAATATATATACAGTATATACACACTGTTGTGATATGAAATTTTGCATACAAGTTGATAAATATTTTGTATGTCTTTATTTGTTACTTAGGCAAAGCAATGTCATATTAGTGTTACATTATTGATAATAACACCAATGGTTTGATGGTTTAAGAACCCCTTCCCCACGTTTAGGACTGAGTCTCTTTGTAATTTTACGACAGGGTTGGTGGAAGTGCCTCAAACAAGTTTGATAAAGTGTTTCTCTGCTGGAGTCTCTCAGTCAACCCCCACTGGAAAGTCAGGCTGCCTAACTGCCAAGCTTTACTTTAACACATGGTTCGGAGGGCAGGTGTGAGGGTATTCTGTCCCCCCATTGGTCTGAAGTATGGCTGTTTGAAATTGGCTTGTATTAAAAGCCTTTAAGTACCATGACACCCTATTGGCTGTAGGGGTGGGACAGAAAATCTATAAATTTGCTTGCTTTACCTCACCCTCTTTCTCTCTCTTACCAAACTGATGAAAGACCATCTCACACACCATGAACTGAAAAGGACAACACAATGAAGAGCACAGCTTGGCCACCATATTGAGTCAGGCATGTGGCCTGTTCTGAAGAAAGCTGACCACAAATGAGGACTTAACTAGAGACAAACAAGTCTATGTGCCACCTGAAACTACACATCAGCATTTATCAGGCTATATGGTTGCTAATATTCAAATGTACTTTGCATATTGTTATTATTTATGAATATTATCAATAATACATTATTCAAAGTGTAACTTAACTCCTGCTTGTCTTTTACTACACCTAACTGCCTGAGGTTATACATGTAGAAGGGAAGAAGAAGTTATAAATTACAATACCTTATGAACAGTGGTAAGTCTGTGAGATTTGAGGCATTCTGACAAAGGCTACATATTAATAATACAAAAGGGCAAAGGAGAGTAATAGAGAACTCTACCAAAACAAAACACACACACACGTACACATATATACAGTGTATATATATATATATATATACAGTGTATATATATATATATATATATTGTAAAAGGTGCTATATAGCGCCCGACCCGGCACAGACCACGCAGAGGCACGTGTACTAAAACACACAGGCTTTATTTTTTCTTCAGCTGTGCGACACGTCTTCCCCGTGCCACACAGCCCAAACACAGTCCCAAAGCACAAAACTCACACAAAACCACAATTCTCCACCACTCCTCCCAGACAAGCTTCGTCTCCTTCTTCCTCCCAACTCTGGCTCACCGAGTGGTGGTGGCTGGGCCCTTTTATAGCCCACCTGGAAGCGTTCCAGGTGATTAACCACCTGGTCCTAATTGCACTTCCGGGTGGGGCTGCAGGCTCGTCCAGCCGGGCTGTGGGAAGCAGGCAGCTCCCCCTAGCGGCCACGCCGGGCCCCAACCAAGCTGTGGAGGACTCCATCTCCCATGGAGTCCTGTGTGTGGTTGGGAAAACACCGTCGGCCAGGGAGGCTGCCACCAAGCGTCCCGGGGAAGGTACTGGACTGTCCATGGAGGCTCCCCCGGAACATAAGCAGCAGGGGCATCCCTGCCGGGCATGGGACCCGGCTGTCCTTCACAATATATCTATACTAATAAAAGGCAAAGCCCTCACTCACTCACTCACTCACTCACTCACTCACTCACTCACTCACTCACTCACTCACTCACTCATCACTAATTCTCCAACTTCCCGTGTAGGTAGAAGGCTGAAATTTGGCAGGCTCATTCCTTACAGCTTACTTACAAAAGTTAAGCAGGTTTCATTTCGAAATTCTACACGTAACGGTCATAACGGTCGATAAAGGTCGACAACGTCCGCCATGTTGAACTTTCTTATTTATGGCCCCATCTTCACGAAATTTGGTAGGCGGCTTCCCTGTGCTAACCGAAACCGATGTACTTACTTATTTCGATGGTATGACGCCACTGTCGGCCGCCATATTGAACTTTCCAACGTCACCAATTTTCCAACTTCCCGTGTAGGTAGAAGAATGACCCTGTCTTCACGAAATTTGGTAGGTGGCTTCCCTGCGCTAACCAAAACCGATGTACGTACTTATTTCGGTGGTATGACACCACTGTCGGCCGCCATATTGAATTTTCCAAACGTCACAAATTATCCAACTTCCCGTGTAGGTAGAAGGCTGAAATTTGGCAGGCCCATTCCTTACAGCTTACTTACAAAAGTTAAGCAGGTTTCATTTCGAAATTCTACGCGCAATGGTCATAACGGTCAACGACGTCCGCCATATTGAACTTTCTTATTCATGGCCCCATCTTCACGAAATTTGGTAGGCGGCTTCCCTGCGCTAACCAAAACCAATGTACATACTTATTTCGGTGGTATGATGCCACTGTCGGCCGCCATATTGAACTTTCCAACGTCACTAATTCTCCAACTTCCCGTGTAGGTAGAAGGCTGAAATTTGGTACTTATTTCGGTGGTATGATGCCACTGTCGGCCGCCATATTAAACTTTTAA
>JANRMT010062816.1:8898159-8915507 GCA_026402145.1 Polypterus bichir lapradei | reverse complement strand
TTCGACCTCGAGATTTTGATGAATCTCACCGTTTTAGACCTCCCTGAATCCAATTTACTTTCTCGTAGGGAAATTATTGTAATCGTCCAAAAATTCGATTTCAAGATTTTGATGAATGTTAACATTTTAGACCTCCCAGAGTCAGAAAATGCCATTTTTGGAATTATGTCTGTCTGTGTGTGTATGTAAGTACGATAACTTGAGTGCACTTTCACTAAGGCCAACCAAATTTTGCATACAAGTATTTAGTGACAAAACATAGATTTCTATCAACTTTTGGGCTGTTTCCACTAACCGGAAGTGGTACTTTTTTATTCATGCAGCCCCAGAATCTGATTTATTCAACTTTACTTTTTATAATAATTTTTTTCAGTATATTATTCATTTGATTTGATTTGTTGTTGATGCTTCTTTAATGTATATAATATAAAAATATAATCTTTCTCTTGCGGTTTACTCCTCAAATATCCATCCCCATATCTGAGTATATAAGAAAGTCTAAGGGAGACCACTCCTGATTTTTAATGGATGAATTTGCCATTGTTACCCATCAATCTAAACTCAGTAAACCATAACAACAAACTAAAAATATGTTTTTAGAATGGTTTGAAAAAAATCTTTAAAAATAAAAAAAAACGAAATCTTTTATTCAGAGAAGTATTCACACCCTTAATTCAGTACTTCATAGAAGCTCCTTCAGCAGCAATTGGAGTCTTTTTGGGGTAAGTCTCTATGAGCTATGCATACCTGGATTTGTGCAGGTTATCCAGTTCTCCCCAACAGATCCTCTCAAGCTCCTTTAGATTGGATGGGAAGGCACCTGCAAATTGTCATCTTCTGGTCTCCCCACAGATGTTCTATGGGGTTTAAGTCTGGGCTTTGGCTGGGCTACCCAGAGACTTGTCCTGAATCCACTCCAGCATTGTCTTGGCCGTATTCTTTGGGTCATTGTTCAGATGGAGGATTAATTTTCACCCCTAGGACCTCTAAGGAACACTCAGTATTTGTCTGCATTCATCTTTCAGTCTCCCTGTCACTGCCACTGACAAGAATCCCATAGCATAATGCTGCCACCACCATGTTTCACTGTTGGGATGATATAAAGCAGGTGATACGCAGCACCTGGTCATTACCAGACACAGTGCTTGGAGGTCTGCCCAAAGAGTTCAATTTTTGTCCATCAGACCAGAAAAAAAAATTTAATCTGCTTGCAGAGTCTTTTATACTGCCATGCCATTTAGCCACTCCACCATAAACTCATGATTGATGGAGTGCTGCTCAAACAGTCATCCTTACAACAGTTTCTCCCATTTCAGCAGAGATGTTCTGAAGCTCCATTAGGTGACCATTGGGTTCTTGTTCACATCCTCGACCATGGCCTTTCTTACCTATGTTATTCACTTTGGCCAAATCCAACTCTAGGAAGATCCCTGATGGTTCTAAGCTGCTTCCACTTCACAATTATTAGGGGCCACTGTGCTCCTGGGATCACTCCAGGTTTAATCCCCTTGTCAAGATCTGTGTCTCAACACAATTTGATTACGGAGGTCTTAGAGAGTTCATTGGACTTCATGACTTAGTTTTAGCCATGACATGCAGTATAAATTGTGGGACCTTCTATACACAGTGTCATCGCATGCGCTTGGGATACAACTTCAAGGCACATATAAATGTAATCACAACCCCAACTAGGGGTTGGCACTGTTTCCTAATGCCTTTTCTCTTCCTCCCTCTACAGTAGAGGAGACTGACAGTTGCATACCTAATAACGTCACATCTGGTTCCCAACCATCTGAACCCGCCACTTCTTGTTCGTTCTTTTCTCTTTTTAATAGCAAATATTCAGAGAATAACATAATGCCAGGAGAATATTGTCATACATAACACAGATAAACTGTATTAGACATATATGAATGAAAGACCTTTGTTTGTGTGTATGGAGCAGTCTGCTTTGCTCACACTCAACCACAGCCACTAGATGGCGCATGCTTGCACGTTTTCATTTTTTCGGCACTTGCACACACCCCAGTTCTCACTACAAAAGATCTGTGTGTGTGTGTGTGCGTTTGCGTGTGTGTGCGTGTGTGTGTGTTTGGAGAGGTCTGCTTTGCTCATGCTGAACCACAGCCACCAGATGGCGCATGCATGCACTTTTACACTTTTTCGGCACTTGCACACACCTCACTTCTCACTATAAAAGTCCTCTGTGTGTGTGTATGTATATGGAGCAGTCTGTTCTGCTCACACTCACCCATAGCCAGAATTCTATGGAAGATGTAGAAGTTTATACAAGTGTGACTTGAACTTGGTGAGATGACGCATGCATGCACCTCACTTCTCATTCATCCCAAGCAGACAAATTCAGTTGTGGGGTACGTGCATGTTGTACATTCACACAATGAGCTACCAGACATTTACCTGAGGCAGATTCCAGCCCATCCTGCTCAATTTGTGCTACAGCTGCACTCGACTACACATCCGCCTCAGACAAGATACCACCTGTCCGGCCCACTTACCTGACACCTCTGCAAGTTCATCAATATAGTAAAACTGTGAGGGAGCCTTTCAGTTGTTTTTTGTCCCGTAGATCACATGCAGCTAGTATATACATCTCTGTATATATAAAATCCAACATCTGTCTGTCTGTCTGCTTTTCATGAGAAAACTTCTTAATGGATTTAGATGGGGTTTTTTTCTATAATTTTCTTTAACATTCTGGTTGATTTTCACAACTTCTCTCATAGTTTGCTTACAGGAGAGGTTTATTCATGCTAATCCAAGAAAGCGGCTGTAGGCCAAGAGGAAGGGAAAGCATGACATCAGGAGTGGAGAGCCGGATGGGGCCCTCGTCACTCACGTGCCTGCCTCCGAACGTACCTTGCCTCCAGCTAAGCTAGCGAACGAGAGAACTACTTAACGGATTTAGAGGCGTTTTTTTCTATAATTTGCTTAAACATTCCAGTTGATTTTGCGACTTTACTCATTGTACTGAGTATAACAGTTTGCTTGCAGGAGCGATATATTTGCGCTAATCTGAGACAGAGGCTGTGGGCCGACTGGAGGAGGAAGCGTGACGTCAGGAGTGAGGAGCCGGGCAGGACCCTCTTCACTGTTCTGCTTCACTACTACATGGGCAAAGCCATGGGGGATGGCTAGTATTTCTATATCTCTTATATACTGTATATTTCTCTTCTGGTTCGTCCTGCTTCCACTTCAAAACCGGTCCTTCCTCTTCGTCCTCTTTCAAACCCTTCCCCAAGCTGCCTGTGGCTCCTCTTCAAAACCGGTCCCGCCCACACGCAGCCGACACGGCATTTCTCGATTCCTATTCATCCTCTTCCACAGATAACTCAACCTCCTGGCGACGGTCCATACTGTTTTAAAATACACGGACACATTTATCACCAAATCTCTCCACTATACGCTAACACTTCTACCTCTTCAGGATATGGGCAGTTGTATGTTTTTGACATAGCGCAAGCTACTGAAGTACACTTACAAAATAAAGCAAACTCTGCATGCAGTGAAAATTTGCTTCTCCAGCTAGATTCCATGCTCAGAACCATCAACCCCTTCACTAAATCATACAAACACTTGCATGGAATTGCTCAGTCCAATCCAACAGCATCTGTACAAATGGTTTTCAAGGAAAACCCTGGGCAGGATTTACGATGATACAATACCCTGACATGTCACACTGATGTTGTAGCAATTTTCGTCGGAGAAGATGGCAAACCCCCTGCCGAAACGGACATTTGTATCTATCCCAGAGGCAACTCCTGTAAACAGATTTCTACACTCAATATGAATTGCGATCCTATGGTTTACTCACTTTGATTCCCTTACGGAGACATTGGCTGGCACAAAGATTTACAACATGTTCCCAATAAAAGAACCGCCAACCGAATCAGGATTACTTAATGGCAATTTTACACGTACAGATTAGCAATGAGGAATACATTTAGTATTTTGCACTCCAGCGGCAAACTATTTCAACAGTACGTCGTAGATGCGAATGTTAAAACAGAGGGCGCGTGTCTCAGTTATCTCAGATTACATCAACAGGATGTGCGTGGAACAATACAAAGGACTATCAGACGCACTGCAAGCAAAGGCTGAAAATAACAACGTACGTGTAGGCAAAATGATCGAATTACTGTCCACATTTCCAGGAAGTCCAAGATACATGCAACAAAACTATTGTTGTACGTGGCTTTTTCTACGGTTAGTAGTTTCTACGATTAGTCTTCTTTCAACTCATTATCTGTCGTCTCCAGCAAAACACCTATTCACAACTATGTCTTTCAAGAAGTATTTCTTTCTTCTTGATTTCTGAATTCCTTTCTCACTGTTTTCTGTTCCTATTCTTACACCGCTGTATGCTATGCCGGGCGTTAGCTAGTATATATATAATCCAACGTCTGTCTGTCTGTATGTCTGTCCGCGTTTCACGAGACAACTACTTAATGGATTTAGATCATGTTTTTTTCTAGAATTTGCTTGAACATTCCGGTTGATTCTGCGACTTCTCTCATCGCGCTAAGAATCATAGTTCACTCGCAGGAGTGATATATTCATGCTAATCCGAGACAGAGGCTAAGGGGAGGGAGAAGCGTGATGTCAGAAGTCGAGAGCCGAGCAGGGCCCACCTCACTCATGCACCACCCTCCGTTCAAATCGCTCTACCTCTCACCATGTTTGGGAGAAGACCTTTCCTCCGCTTAGCTAGTGATACCTGTTTGTTTATTGATTTTTAAAGTTTGTCCTGTTTCACTACTACGTGGGGACAGCTAGTCTTAAATAAATTTATATTTGCATAACAAATTTAATGCTTTCATTTCCTTACTATTTTTAAAATTTTAAGTAGAACATATGAAAGAATTAAGGTCATGAGTAAATAAATCATAGTTTGGAATTCTGTTACTAACTCTGAAGTGTTTTTGCAAGTAATCTGAAGAGATTCATTACATAGTTACATTCTTTGTTACTTTTTGTATAACAGAATAGGATATCACCACTCTCTATATTTATCGTACTATTCATTTTCTGTCCAAAAATCCTTAATTAAAGCAAGCCAAAAGTTTTTAAAATGTACACAGCTGCAGGAAACATGTTCAATACATTCATTATTTTCATTTAAGAAGATGCATATATCCTCTTTAATAAAACCCCTGTGTGCATCCAGGGGTCCGTGTGTGTGTGTCTTCTGGTGAAGTGCGCATGTGCGGGGTCTCACGTGTTCATTCTCTCCCTGTGCATTGCCTGTGCAGAGAGAGAGAGACACACAGACGCGTGCACAAGAGAGACACACACACACAGGCACGCAAGACACACACATACACATACGCACACACACAGGTGCACAAGAGAGACACACAGGCGTGCGCGAGAGAGAGACACACACACAGGCGCGCAAGACACACACACAGACGCACAAGAGAGACACACACACAGGCGTGCTCGATACACACACACAGGCACGCGTGCATTGTTCCAATGTTACTTTTCTTGGTGGTTTATTAAATTACGGATTTTTCAAATGTTCATTTTTTCCCTGTGCTTAAAACTCATTAAAAAAAAGTGTTTTTAGCGAGCGGTTCCTAGCACTATAGCGCGAACTATTGCAGTGTTAATTTTCTCTGTTGTTCAAGGTTTTTTCAGTATTATTCAATGTTTTTACATTTAGTTTACTATTACACTGTGCATTCTATGGTATACTTAACTATATTTGTGCTTAAAAACTTAAAAACATATATATTTACATACAGTTTGTACGGTCTGGAACAGATTAATTGTATTTACATACAATCCTATGGGGGAAAATTACTTCGGTTCACGACTAAATCGGGTTTCGACCAGGGTTTTGGAACGAATTATGGTCGTGAGCCGAGGTTCCATTGTATTACTGTCAGAGAAATTTACAGGCATTTTACGGAAATACAAACCAGTATTACTGCGAGAGAAAATTAAAGGCACACAATACAGGGACGCATATTACAGCCACATACAAGGTCCCTTGCCATTTAATATAGACTCTTCCTACTAATGTTTACGTACTACTGTTCTAGCGCCCGTTATTGTAATGGGCTTAATGTCTAGTATTTATTATATCTCTATATATATAAAACCCAACATCTGTCTGTCTGTCTGTCTGTCGGTCTGTCCGCTTTTCACGAGAGAACCACTTAACAGAGATTTAGATTGGGTTTTTTTCTATAATTTGCTTGAACATTGTGGTTGATATTGCGACTTCTCTAATTGTGCTAAGTATCATAGTTCGCTTGCAGTACCAATTTATTTGCGCAAGTCCAAGAGAGACACTGCGGGCCAAGGGGAGGGGGGCAGGACGCTCCTCACTCATGCGTTAGTCTCGGGGCATTCCTTACCTCCGTGTAGCTAGCAAATGAGAGAACTACTTAACAGATTTACATCGGGTATTTTTCTATAATTTGCTTGAACATTCCAGTTGATTTTGCGACTTCTCTCATCGCACTAAGAATCTTATTTTACTTGTGGCAGTGATTTATTTGTGCAAATCCAAGACAGAGTCTGTTGGCCTGATGGGAGGGAGAAGCATGACGTCAAGAAGTGGGGAGCCGGGCAGGGCCCTCCTCACTGTCCTTTTTCTCTAATATGCGGACGGAGCCATTGGGCACAGCTAGTCTGGAATAAATATAAATATTAAACTATGCATTCATCCATTATCCAGCCCGCTATATCCTAACTACAGGGTCACGGGGGTCTGCTGGAGCCAATCCCAGCCAACACAGGGCGCAAGGCAAGAAACAAACCCCGGGCAGGGTGCCAGCCCACCGCAGAGCAAATATTAAACTATTGAATTGAAAATATTTATGAATGATCTTATATGAAATTTCTTTCATTTTATTTGTTAAATTATACCTATGAGGAAGTGTCCACACCATTTTCCAGTCAACCGTGTATTTTGATACCCACTTAAATTGCACAGCAGGCAGGGTTTTTGGAACTAGTAGATCCTTAATAAAGTTGCTGTTAAAATGTCTTTTCACTACACTAATCCCGTTTATAGTAAGAAATTGTTCCAAGGACTTCATGTAATGGGTGACTATTTTTTAAACATGTATCTCTCATATCATCAGGGATTGACTCTTTGATTGAGGTCTTTTCATTTAACGAAATAGTAAAGTACCTTTGAAGCAAAAAAAACAAACTCTTTTATTTACGAGTTAACTAGCTAATAGAGTGTTATTTCTATACCAGTTATCAATAAATACACTTTTCCTTCTGCGGCTTATGTTTTTATTATTCCAATTTAGACAAACAGTGAGAAGAGAAGTTGTGTTTGTAGATTAGAGAACGTGAACACAATACTTGTACATTGGAAGTTTTGTTACTGCATAAGGGCATAAAAAGTTAAGACCACCTACTTTTTCTAATATAAAATTTTGTATTATGTTCCAGATGCTATGAGGTTTTCTTAAATAGCTTTTGACCCAATTTATTTTCAAAATATGATTATATGTTATAAAATCTAGTGTGCTGAGTCTAGCCATCACAATATTTATTTTTAATTACATTGTTTTCCCAAGTGAAAACCATCTCCATCTCCAACTTGGAGCCAATTGAAAATCGACTCAAGTCTGCAAAGACTAAACTTTAATTCTCTTTGTAGTTTATTCAAAATGCCAATTATACAGGGATCACTATGGCAGTGCTGCCTTAACAGCATTATAGGCCCCCGGGCAAAGCAGTGCACTGGGACCCCTACCTGCGTAACCACTCAGCAAGTCATACACAACATACATAGATTAGCATGGGGTCCCTATGCTTGTGGGGCACCCGGGCAACTGCTCAGCATGCTCGTGCATTAAGACGGCCATGCACTATGGTGCCCCAACTCTTTATTTGAGTTTCTTCTCATTCTTATAATGGGTACACATGTGCCTTTCTAAAGGATGTCCAGTCAATTCAAATCAAGTTCTAGAAACATCTCAAGGAGAATTAAAGCAAGCAGGATGGGCCTGAGCACAATTTGGAGTGTTAAAACAAATGGTCTATAGACTTAAATGAGAGAGAGATTTCAGTTTTTGATTTTTAATAAATTTACAAACCCTCCTGAAAACATGTTTTTACTTTGTCATTATGGATTATTGAGTGTAGAGTGATGAGCATAGGTCAAAGGGTTCTATTTAAAACTAAATCTACAGCAGAATCAAGTGTGTAGAAAGTAAAGTAGTCTTCCATCCTTCCTTCCAGCCAGCCATCCAATGAAATGTAGCGAAAGTGAATGGGGTTTAAATACAGTATGTGAACTTGGGTGGTGCCGGCTTGGGGACCATTTCATTAAGAAATATTGCAAACTAGCGACTGGGAGCCCGATCGAATCGGGCTACAAATTCTACGTTTGTGAAATCCATACTTTCTCTGCAAAGAATTATTTGTTTTTTGAAGTCCTTGAAATGATTTTGTTATCATGGCACTGATTTGTGCTTAAAATAGACCTTCCTGTTTAAACGGGGCTGCGAGATGTGAACTCAGCTCTTCGGCGCACCTCATTTGATTTTTTCCGGCAAGCAAATTATTAAAATAACCCGTATTTTATGACTCTAATCAGAGTCAGAGTAATAATTATGTTGGCGTGGTCATTTTAAATCTGAGATCGGCTAAAATTTAAACAATGACTGTTGTTAATACCCAGCCGTCATTACTCAGTTTGCCAATGAATGTCAGAAGGACGGATGCCAAAACCGAACTGCCCAAAAATAGACATCGATGTACCAAACAAATGGCGACACGTTCTAAATTATTTACGGTTCCGGAGTTGTCGAAGGGTTTAAGTCAGTTGACGATGTTAGTCCTGGAAAGTACGCCCCACCAAACCAATGTTCCAAAAACCAACTGAACTTACTGTTATCTGCTCGAACCAACACCAACTTACTATACTCGGCCGTCCAGCGGCGTCACTGAAGCATTTGAACATGCTCAGAAAATCATGCAATACTGTGTCCGCGTTTGCCACGTTATGTTCTAACTACAGAGGCAGAGTCCCATTGCATGGTTCTAACTTGTATTGAGTCGAGGTATTGATGTGAACACCATACATACGGGGTATTGACGCAAACATTTTACATACGAGGTATTGACGCAAACACCATACATACGGATAGTATCAAATTATATATAATCATGGCAAATATAGTGATAAGAAGCCCAAACAAGTAATCAAATAATATGAGGATGTCATCCATCAATCCATCCATCTAGCCAGCCATCCAATAAAATGTAGAGAAAGTGAAGGGGTCTGAATACTGTCTGAATCCACTGTATTTTTTATGAAAAGCAGTATCATTCTGGACTGGTCTAGCAATATGATTGGATGGGCATGAGCCCAGAGGAGTGACCACAAGGACAGCTTTGTCTGTCTACTGTCTTGACGTAGATAGTGACAAATCCACTACAATTCATGAAGGTGTACTCTCAAATTTTAGAAGTCCCCACCATGCATTCTTATCTAATACTTTTACTTTCCGTGTGTAGTACTTTACATTTATTTACATAAAATTCTATCTAATATGAGTCTGCCCAAATCATAATTCTGCCAACTTCTATCTGTAATGGTTCGGCCTACACTGAGTAAGCTGCCCTTGCACTGAGTTTAGTAATTCAATGCTGTACTATGTGATCCATTGGCTGCGATTGTGAGGAATCACCGGCCTGTTACCAGATAATACTTTTAAGCAGGCTTTTATACTTATTTGGTAAATTAGTAATCCTTCCACATAATCATGGCGTCTTTCACACCTTGATGTTAAACACCTGAAGTTTGGTCAACCTCTTCTGCCTATTATGTGCTTAACAAAACCCACTCATCACCAGTGACAGCTGCACATGCTCTTCGGCATCACCAGCTTTATAATAAATGCAATGCAACCTATATATAATATTAATGTATTCATTCGGCGGCCTGAGGAACCAGCTGAGACAGACCTGTAGACAGAAAGCTTCAGTTGCACATTATCGTGTGGGAAATTATTGGCAGCGCACATTAAATATGCACATATCATTTTTTTGATCACTTGAGGGAGGCCTCGTGCATTGGTAAAGAAGGACAGGGTACAGATTTCACATTACAGTGTCATTTTGGGAAATGGATTGGATCTTCATGTTGTCAAAAAGAACAGCATGCAGAATCAGTTCAAAAGAGGAAAAAAGTAGAAAAATACTTGCAGGTATAACAATTGCAACAAGTGCTTATAATAAGTATAGCTTTAGAAGGCTAATCTATCTTCATGCAAGTGGCTGTATTTTTTGTACATGTTCACATTATTATACCAGTGAAAAGAAAAGAAGTGCCAGCAGTGGGTTGTTACATTACAGTGCAATGAGCGGTAGTGATGGATGATTTGTGCTGGATTTATTCATTTTGAACGAGTCATTTCAGGAAATCATATGAATCGATTCCTTAGCATAAAAGCTAAGTGGAGCTCAATGGGACTAGTGCTAAAGTGCATGTATATTCCACGTGATGTCATCAGTGAGATTAGTAGATGTTGAATGCACAGGAGCAAAAACTACCTGAATAATTAGTCTCGACCCATTTGATTCAAGAACAAATCAAAAAATGAGAATCAGTCTAACAATTCTAATTTATTTGAATCGATAACAAATCCCTAACCCGAGAATCAGTCTAATGATTCTAGTTCGTTTGATTTGTGGACGAGTCGCTACTTGAGAATCAATCTAACAATTCTCTTTCATTTGATTCACATAATGATTTTCATTCATTTGATTCATGAACGAATCACTATCCGAGAATCATTCTAATGGTTCTTGTTCTTTTAATTCGTAAATGAATCCCTATTGGAGAATCAGTAGTGACCCTTCTAACAATTCCAGTTCATTTCATTTTTGAACAAATCACACTACCCAAGAATCAGTCCAACAACTCTTGTTCATTTGATTTGCCTAATGATTCTCGTTCATTTGATTCGTGAACAAATCACCACCCGAGAACCAGTCTAACGACACTTATTCGTTTGATTCAGGAATGAATCACTACTTGAGAATCAGTAATGAACCAGTCTAACGATTTTCATTCATTTGATTCAAAAAGAAGTCACTACCCGATAACCAGTCTAATGATTCTCATTTATTTGATTCGATAACAAATCCCTAACCCGAGAATCAGTCTAATGATTCTAGTTCGTTTGGTTTGTGGATGAGTCGCTACTTGAGAATCAGTCTAACAGTTCTCTTTCATTTAATTCACATAATGATTTTCATTCATTTGATTCATGAATGAATCACTACCCGAGAATCAGTCTAATGGTTCTTGTTCATTTAATTCAGAAATTAATCCCTATTGGAGAATCAGTAGTGACTCTTCAAAAAATTCCAGCTCATTTCATTTTTGAATGAATCACACCCAAGAATCAGTCCAACAACTCTTGTTCATTTGATTTGTCTAATGATTCTCGTTCATTCGATTCATGAAGGAATCACTCCACAAGAATCAGTTTAACAATTCTCATTCATTGGATTCGTCTAATTATTATCATTCATTTTATTTGTGAATAGATCACTACCCAAAAATCAGTCCAACGTTTTTCATTAATTTGATTTATCCAATGATTCTCACTCATTTGATTTGTGAATGAGTCATTTCCAGAGAATCAGTAGTAAACTAGTTTAACGATTCCCGTTCATTTGATTCGTCTAATTATTGTTATTCATTTGATTTGTTAATGAGTCACTACCTAAGAACCAGTCTAACAATTCTCGTTCATTCGATTCATGAAGGAATCACTCCACAAGAATCAGTTTAACAATTCTCATTCATTGGATTCGTTAAATGAGTCCCTACTGGAAGAATCAGCATCTAATGATTCTTGTTCATTTCATTTGTGAATGAATCACTACCCAAGAATCAGTCCAACAATTCTTGTTCATTTGATTCATGAACAACTCGCTACTCGAGAATCAGTCTAACAGTTCTCATTCATTTGATTCATTTAATTGTTTTCATTTGTTTGATCTGTAAACGAGTCACTACTTGAGAACCAGTTTAATAATTCTTGTTCATTTGATTTGTGAACAAATCACTACCCGAGAATCGCTCTAATGATTCTCATTCATTTAATTTGTGAATAAATCCCTACCAAAGAATAAGTAGTTAACTAGTCTAGTGTTCTCATTCATTTGATTTGGTAAATGAGTCCCTACTGGAGTATCAGCAGTGAGCCATGTAACAATTCTCATGCATTTGATTTGTGAATAGATCACTACCCAAGAATCAGTCCAACAGTTTTCGTTAATTTGATTCATCTAATGATTCTTGCTCACTTAATTGGTGAACGATCCACTACCGGAGAATCAAGAGTAAACTAGTTTAACGATTCCCGTTCATTTGATTCGTCTAATTATTATCATTCATTTTATCTGCGAATAGATCACTGCCCAAGAATCAGTCCAACATTTTTCATTAATTTGATTTATCCAACGATTCTCACTCATTTGATTTGTGAATAAGTCATTTCCAGAGAATCAGTAGTAAACTAGTTTAATGATTCCCGTTCATTTGATTCGTCTAATTATTGTTATTCATTTGATTTGTTAATGAGTCACTACCTAAGAACCAGTCTAACAATTCTCGTTCACTTGATTCATAAAGGAATCACTCCTCAAGAATCAATTTTAACAATTCTCATTCATTTGATTCATGAACAAATTACTACCCGAGAAATCAATCTAACAATTTTCATTTGTTTGATTCGTGAACAAGTCTCTACTCAAGAAATATTCTAACAGTTCTTGTTAATTTGATTCATGAACGAGTCACTACCAGGGAATCAGTAGTGAACCAGTCTGGTGATTCCTTTTCATTTGATACATGAATGAGTTAGTACCTAAGAACCCATCTAACAACTCTCATGAGCTCTCCTAAATCCTGGTGAAGTTAGAAGTACTTTCCTAAATAGGGAGATTGATAAAATGTTTTCTACTCCTACTCCTAAGAGTAGAACCACATTTATGTCCTTCTGAGATTTTTGAGCCAGTTCGGACCATTTTCCAACTCTGAGATGACTGATAAATATGAGCACAAGTCTTGAAAGTTCTCAGAGGCATTGATAAAATAGATCCAGCAGAATTCCTTCAACTTAGCGGTAAATCACATACTCAAGAACACCAATGGAAATGTAGGACTACAGCTAGGAAGCACTTCTTTACTCAAAGAGTTGTAGGAATCTGGAACAAACTGCTGAGACAAGAAGCTGAAGCAGAAACCCTGACAACCTTTAAGAAGGATCTGGAGGAGATATTGGGACAGCTCAGCTATTAGCGAAACAAACACACCTGATGGACTGAATGGTCTCCTCTCGTTTGTCATATTTGTGATGTTCTTATATTTCATTAGTTTAGTATAGCTTATTAACCTAATTGCCAGTGGTTTAAAGTGTAGAAGGAAGGCCCACACAGACTCTCCATAAAGACAGGCTTTCCAGGCTCTCCATAAAGACACAGGATTCAAGGCTCAGAACATCATTCCACTTTTCTGCCCCTAATTCATTCATCTTTTCCTATTTACATGATTCAGTTTAATGTATTAGGGAAACATTCTCATTCTTAGGTTTAATGCAGCATATGCACAAACCCTCCAGTGTTGATTTGGCTCAAATCGGGTGGTTGACCAGCAAGACTTGTAAGTATTAGAAACTTAGTTTTGCACATTTTCACATCACCTTATCTCCACCAGTTGCATGTTTAGGTAAAGTCCTCTAGTTCAATATGTGGCATGATTGACCAGATCCTCATTTTCCCAGCTATTTCCCTTTTCTTCAGGAATGATGTTGCTAATGCAAATTAGCATCTGAAGTGATGCAAATATCTTGTCATCTAATTCTGCATTTGCCGTCAATTAATTGAGTTATTTTAAATGTCAATCTTCTTTTTAGCAGTGCACTACTGCTTGTTGGGCTGCTGCATGGAACATGCTATTTCACTTGAGCCTGTACCATGTGTATAATTAAAGTGGATTTAAAAGTGACCTTTTTTAAAGAAAAAAGATCAGCATTTCTTTAGGCCACAAAAAAAAAAAAACTAAATGTAATGCGCATAATAGGGGTCATCTACTCCATGCAATCTCTTGGCATGAACTAGCATATGTCTATTCATAGACTTCTGCTGATAATGTAAGTCCTTTACAGCTTCACCGTAGGCCCTAATGAGAAATGTTAACTTGTCAACCACTGGCTAGTAACATTCATAACCTTTCAAGCAATAGCGACTCCGAGACCATCAAAATTAATATGGCGAACGCCTTCATTTTCGATTAACAGGAAATATGCTTGGAATTGTTCAGAAAGAGAAGTACAAGTCATGTGCAGTCTTTTGTTTCAATGCGAAATATAACTGTTACTTAAGCAAGATTATTTTAAAGGGTATATTATTGTTCTTATTATACACATCACATAACTCCAATTCAGGGTCAGGGGAAGGACAGCACTGAGCCCTCCTAATTCATCACGGGGTCCACACAACACCAATTTGGAATCACTGATTCAGCTAACACACACATACATACATGTCTTTGGAGATAAGGGAAGAAAAGCCACTAACACAGAGAATGTGAAAAGTCCACACAGATGACATTTGGGGGCTGGATTTGAGCCCGAGACACTTGATCTGTGAAGTGGCAGCAGCACTTTTATTATTTCTGTTAAATAAGTATAATGAGATCTATTGAAACAGGTTTGCTGCGAAGAAGAGACATTCTTAGCATGTTATGATTTTGAACACTTTGATTTTTTAAAATGGGGTTTATGATTTTTTTTCCTCACACTCTGGAACTCTGCAGAGATTCTTTGCTTTCATTTTCTGTTTAGATTTATTGTCACACACTCACTGAGCAAATTATTAGGAACACTTGTTCACCTGGTTATCCAGGTTACTAGTTGTGCTACCCATCTAAGATCTAAATAATCAACATAGACTTCAGCGTTTTCAGGGTTAACATTTGCATTGCTCCATTTACTGGAATGTATTTGGTAATTCATGTATTAATAAAATGCTTTGCATTTTTCATTACAACAGATGATGCATTATAAATATTTGTAGTATTAAAATGCATTGCATTTTTCACTGTGTGCTTTGGATGTTTCATTCCAGCAGAAGGTGCATTATAAACATTTGTTGTAACAAAAAGCATTGCATTTTTTTATTCCATGCATTGCATATTTCATTCCAACACATGGGGCATTGCATACAATTGTTGTAATAAAATGTATTGCATTTTCACCTCTGTGCATTTCATTTTTCATTCCAACAGATGGCGCATCGCAAACAATTGTAGTAATCAAATGCCTTGCTTTTTCATTCCATGCATTGCATATTTCATTCTAACAGATGGGGCATCACAAACAATTATTGTAATAAAATGTGTTGCATTTTCACCTCTGTGCATTGCATTTTTCATTCCAACAGATGACACATCGCAAACAATTGTAGTAATCAAATGCCTTCCTTTTTTCATTCCATACATTGCATATTTCATTCCAACACATGGGGCATCACATACAATTGCTGTAATAAAATGTACTGCATTTTCACCTCTGTGCATTGCATTTTTCATTCCAACACATGGTGCATCGCAAACAATTGTAGAAATCAAATGCCTTGCTTTTTTCATTCCATGCATTGCATATTTCATTCTAACAGATGGGGCATCACAAACAATTATTGTAATAAAATGTGTTGCATTTTCACCTCTGTGCATTGCATTTTTCATTCCAACAGATGGCGCATCGCAAACAATTGCAGTAATCAAATGCCTTGCTTTTTTCATTCCATGCATTGCATATTTCATTCCAACAGATGGGGCATCACATACAATTGTTGTAAAAAAATAGACTGCATTTTTCACTCTGTGCATTGCATTTTTCATTCCAGCAGATGGTGTATCACAAATGTTTTCAGTAATAAAATGCCTTGCATTATTCATTGCATGCATTGCAGTTTTCACTCCATGCATTGAATTTCTCACTCCCTTAGACAGTGCATCACAAATATTTGTAGTAATAAAATTCCTTGCATTTTCAATTCCAACAGATGGCTCATCACAAACATTTGTCGTAATAAAAATGCATTGCATTTTCATCCCATCCATTTCATTGTTCATTCCAACAGATGGGGCATCATGTTTTTCATCACTAAGAGCAGAAAGGTCAAATATCCAATAAATTACAAAAAGCACAGTAGAAACACAAGAAATCACCAATGTACCAAAACAAAATCACCACTGGAAGTCAGCATTCATTAACAACCCATCCTCCTCTGCATCTCTGGCAACCTTTTTGATTTACTTTACTTAACAATGGCTAATCTTGTTAATTACGTCTATGTGATTTTTTTCACCTTTATAGACATCCAGATTAATCCTAACCCCTAACCCTCCTTATTTTGTCCTTTGCCTCCTTTCACAGTCGGTTTTAGAATGTTATGTTCTGTTACTGTGGCATTCCTTTCATATTATTTTAATCACTTACACAATGAATAAAATAGCTACATCAAAACTGATTGACTTTTTCTTCTTAGCTAACTTCAAATTAAAATTGCTGAATGGGCTCTATGATAAAAGAAAAAATTGTAAAACACATTTTAATGAAGGGGACATTTTACAGTTTTTCTGCATTTACTGTATTCTCTTTTTATATTCAAGACATTAAGAAGTTGAAGTAAGAGCTGACTATCATATATTCACGATGCTGTCAGGGGAGTCTTTCATGGATGTTTATTGTTAAACCATATTTTTTGCTGAGCTTCAATCAATGGAATGTCATAAAAATCATTAATCAGTTTAACATTCTTCCCACATAAAAATCCAACAGCTATTCATCTCCTTGCATGGCTCAGTGGATGCAAACAAAGGCATAGTACCAGTAGTAATATTGTCACAAGTACAGAATATAGTGAAATTCCTATTTCTTTGGACTGAGGACCCACATCTATCCATCCATCCATTTTCTTTATGATGGCATGTCCGCGGGGTGCCTGGAGCCTAGCCCAGTAAGCACTGGAAACAAGGCAGGAACAGTATCCAAACAGGGCACCAGTACACCAGGACAGAAACTCCACATAGAAACAAGTATATGAGCTTGGCATGTTTAATAACTCCCAAGTGGACTAAGTGACCAATTTGAACAGAAAAGGCCAATAACTTTAAAGCAACTTCAACATTTCTTCAGGTGGGCCTCAGCATCATATGGTGTTAATGATAAATGGTGTCCTTGTATTCTAACATGCATCTAAAACATAATTGCCATACCTTATTATATTATATTATATTATATTATATTATATTATATTATATTATA
>JANRMT010062816.1:8869380-8898149 GCA_026402145.1 Polypterus bichir lapradei | reverse complement strand
ATATTATATTATATTATATTATATTATATTATATTATATTATATTATCTGTGCTACGGATAGAAATCTAAGTAATTAATGTAGATTTCAGCATTAACGTTTGCAGTGCAACATCTTTTGGAATGTGTTTTGTAATGCATGTAGTACTAAAATGCATTACATTTGTCCTTCCACCAGATGGCTTATCTCATACATTTGTAGTAATAAAATGTGTTATTACAAATGTTTGTGATGCATGCTCTATTGGAAAGACAAATTCAATCTTTATGTACGTATATGTTCTATGCCATTTGATATGGGATTCATAAAAGCAGTGTTAATGTTTGTGATGCACCTTCTGTTGGAATAAAAGAGACATAGCACCAGGACGATCACACATATACACAGACACTTATCCTTTTATTAAGGTAGACTGTTATATATTATATTATCCATCCATCCATTCCGCTATATACTAACTACAGGGTTACAGGGGTCTGCTGGAGCCAATCCCAGCCAACACAGGGCACAAGGCAGGAATCCAATCCCAGGCAGGGTGCCAACCCACCGCAGGACACACACAAACACACCCACACACCAAGCACACACTAGGGGCCAATTTAGAATTGCCAATCCACCTAACCTGCATGTCTTTGAACTGTGGGAGGAAACCGGAGCACCCGGAGAAAACCCACGCAGACACGGGGAGAACATGCAAACTCCACGCAGGGAGGACCCGGGAAGTGAACTCGGGTCTCCTAACTGCGAGGCAGCAGCGCTACCACTGCACCACCGTGCCGCCCATATTATATTATATTATATTATATTATATTATATTATATTATATTATATTATATTATATTATATTATATTATATTATATTATATTATATTACCTGTGCTACCCATCTAAGAAGGGTCAAAATATAAGTAATTAATGCAGACTTCAGTGTTAGCGTTTGCAGTGCATCATCTACTGGAATGTATTTTGTAATACATTGTGAGGGATGGCTGGCAACTCAACCCGGCTGGGATGCCCAAAGGATGGAAGGATGGGGGAAGGCAGCTTTTCCAATACACTGTCTCCCCCAAAATGCTAGATGGTAGCTCCCCTGGAGTGTAACAGTGCCCCAGATTCCCGCAGGGCATCCTGGGACTTGGAGTCTGGTTCCTCAGCCCTGTTGGGTGCCGAGGGTGCTGCCAGGGAAAGCTCTGAAAGGACCTGGGGAGTCATGCTTCCCTTGCAGCCTGGAAGTACTGGGAAGTCATGAGGACGGAAGGTACAATTCTCCATCTGACCCGGAAGAGGATGGAGCCGAAGTTGGGAGGAGTGTGACAGAGCTTGCTGGGAGGTGGAGGAGAGAGTTATTGTGTTTATTATCATCATTATTATTGTATTATTTCCTGTTTATTTTGGCTGGGATGCTTTGGAGGCACTACAAAGAAAAAGAAAGAATTTAAAAGATCTTATTGCTTTTTCCCTGTGTCTACGTCTGTCTGTTGGATTAAATGGAGCAACAGCGCCCCCTAGCATTTGACAGCATGTAGTCATAAAATGCATTACTACAAATATTTGTGTTGCACCATCTGTTGGAATGATGCATGCAATGCATATATCCCTGTTATATGTTATTTGTTATGGGATTCAAAAGAGCAGTGTTAACGATTGTGATGCACCATTTATTGGAATGACAGAGACGCAGCAACTGGACAGACACACAGACAGACACACAGACTCTTATTCATTATATTATATTATATTATCCACCCATCCATTATCCAACCCATTAAATCCTAACTACAGGGTCACGGGGGTCTGCTGGAGCCAATACCAGCCAACACAGGTGCAAGGCAGGAAACAAACCCTGGGCAGGGTGCCAGCCCACCGCATTATATTATATTATATTATATTATATTATATTATATTATATTATATTATATTATATTATATTATATTATATTATGTATTTGGAACACTGAATTGATCCCCAAGGGATTAATATAATGTAATATTATATATTATATAAAATGCTTAATGAAATTCAAGGTGTAGATAAACTAGCAGCATTGGAAGGTAACCAGAAAGAGGCCTTGGCCATGGCACCAGTCCATCGTAAGGCACAGTGATGCGCACAGTCACACTTGTTCACACTGAGGCACTATTAAACAACATCCTAAATCTTTTACCTTTCTTTTGTCTCACAGGCTTTGTCTTCCTTGACAACATTATTTCTCGTGGTTGACTGCATCTTAGTATTAAACTTCACAGACTAAACATGAATTTGTCCAATACAGTCAATAAAAAAATACATACACAAAAGTGTATCTAAAAATAGAAATATAATTTTCATTAGTCAATGGGAGAATGAAAATGCCCGTATGCCAACACTCTGTCTTCTGCTGCATCTGTGCCCAGGTTTCTAGGAATCAATGATGGATTTATGGCTCAGAGAGTCGGATTCTCACCATGACTTTCGGCTTGGCTGAGGGCTGACTTTCGCTCCAGATCTGTCAAGCAGGCTACGGACTTTCTGCAGGCCTTGCTTTTACTGCTTGAAGAGCTCAGTGTGTTAATAAAAATGCCAATTAGATGCGACATGCATATTTCAAGCGTTATTTTTCAACTGCACTGGTATAGGATTGCAAACCTCCTAAAGGTTGCAGCTTCAAGGACAATCCTGTTTAGTCCAATAATTCTGGTAAACTCTCCTAAAACCAGCCCATGCCATCTTAGTGAACTGATAGCTCTCGAAAAATGTTTGCATCGATCGAGACAAAGAAACTGCAGAGATACAAAGTCATTTTCCGAATCATTTTCCGTCACTTTCTATCAGCCCATTCTTCACGTCTTTAATTTTTGGGCCATGCGCCGCACAATGCCGCATGAGAGACCACTAAGTTGTTTTAGCAGTAAACATTTAATAAGCAACCAAGAAGAAAAGCCGCTTAGCCATTTCTTTACGTGGCAGACAGGATCTTATGAATAAATACAAGTGAGCACGTGAGGTAGCATGTGAAAAAGGGCAAACGAAAATGACTTTGACATTCAAGCGAGGATTTGCAGCAAATTGCCCTTTTGATAAAAATAAATCTGTTGGAAAGTCCTCCGTTTTTCTGGTCATTGTGTAGTGAGGTTATCGCTGCACATTTTACTATTTATTATACATGGATTTGGATTCCTGTTAAGTGAATTGAAAGACAAAGAAAAAAAAATGGTGGTTGAATAAATCATTTGAGGTGCTACAATCTCATGTTAGATTCTCAGCCATAAACCAGAAGCAGGAGGTCTAGTCAGCTGTTCCAGGGTAATGGGGAACGGGTACCTATTGTGGACCACCAGGGGGCAGACCGCCACCCAAACCCGACACAGACAGACATGGGACCCAAGTTCGAGGAACACGTTTTTTATTTTTATTTTTCCCTCGTGGGAAACGCCTTCCCCGTTTCCCACAAGTACAGCACAGTTCAAAACCACAGCCCGACAAAAAAAAAAAAAAAAAAAATTAAGTCGGGGTCGGCCCGGGGCCCTACGCGGGTGCGTAGTTCGCATATGCCTAAGAACGTCCCTGCTGCAAGTTCCCTGCTATCAGCCAAACCTTGTAATTCATGCAGGGGTCAAGAATGGCCTTTTGTTCATTAAGTGTGATTGTCTTGGCACGAGCTGAAACCTCAAAAGCGCTTAAAGAACCCCCCCATCACAGATTCCCACCCTCTTAAAATGTCAAAACAGACTTTGTGCTGCCCCCTTAGCTCCCTTTGTGGCACAGTGTGGCTTACATCCGTGGCACAATGATGAGGTGCAGTTTAATTTGTTTTTAGTATAACAACGGTGGTACTCTTTATAGGTAGTGTAGGGACATAGGAAAAGCATGCTGCCATGGAGCACTAATGGAGGAGCAGACTAATTAATTATGCACATTCGGGGTTAGTGGTTTGTGCCGCCAACTCATTAGGAGTTCTGTTGGTTAGCAAGGTGCCTACACTGCCAGTTATAAACGGCGGAGAAGGGGGGAAAGAAAATATTCAGAAAAAGGGCTAGTCTGACGGAGACATGAAACAATTAAGAAACGGGCTGAACCGTGCGTGATGTTTTCTCCATTTGATAGAAGCCAGCATATATGGAGAGCAGGTCCAACCCTATCCCACTGTACAAAGGGGCAATGGGGGCATTATGGACTTGGGATTTCTCAGGGGGTGCCGACCAGAGGTGGCAGTCCAAGGGGTGTGCCTTCTAGTAGGGAGCAGGATGGACATGGAGCTCATCACAGGGGAATGGTGGACAGTCATATGTAAGCGTGGGTACAAGGACAAAATTGACAGAGCGAGCTTAGAGTCACTGGCTCTTTTGTAAAGGAATGAGGGATGCGACGGGACTATGTTAGCGGATGCAGTACTGGGAAATGAATAAGGATTGCTGCTCTGTGGCTGGGACTTGCATTTTCTCTTTTGGTTTTATACATTTTAATTACAGTGACCTCCACTATTATTGGCACCCCCCCCTTATAAAATTTAGTAAGAAGTGTTAGAAAAAAATCAATGTTTGTTGAAGAATCGACATTTTGCTCTGAAAAAATGGAGAAACATCAAACTTTTAATTGAAACAAGTTCATTCAAAGAAAAACAAAGCCCTCATCAAGAAATAAATGTTTGTAACAGAAACACATGCGACACAGTTGTTGGCAACCTTGGAAATGAATGTGAAACAATGTAACTGAAGCATGCCGGCCATGGTCTCCTTCTCAGGGCTGGGAGTAGATTTGTTTTCTGTCCTATTTTTGTAAAAATTGATCTATTTGTATGGAATGTTGTGTGATTTCAATAAAATCAATAAAATTAAAAGAAATACAAAATACAGTTGTGCTTGAAAGTTTGTGAACCCTTTAGAATTTTCTGTATTTCTGCATAAATATGACCTAAAATATCATCAGATTTTCACTCAAGTCCTAAAAGTAGATAAAGAGAAACCAGTTAAACAAATCAGACAAAAATATTATACTTGGTCATTTATTGATCAAATATTACATATTTGTGAGTGGCAGAAGTATGTGAACCTCTAGGATTAGCAGTTAGTTTGAAGGTGAAATTCGAGTCAATGGGATGCCAATCAGGTGTGAGTGGGCACCCTGTGTTATTTAAAGAACAGGAATCTATCAAAGTCTGCTCTTCACAACACATGTTTGTGGAAGTGTATCATGGCACGAACAAAGGAGATTTCTGAGGACCTCAGAAAAAGAGTTGTTGATGCTCAACAGGCTGGAAAAGGTTACAAAACCATCTCTAAAGAGATTGGATTGGACTCCACCAATCCACAGTCAGACAGATTGTGTACAAATGGAGGAAATTTGAGACCATTGTTACCCTCCCCAGGAGTGGTCGACCAACAAAGATCACTCCAAGAGCAAGGCGTGTAATAGTCGGCGAGGTCACAAAGGACATCTCTCAATCCCTTGCAGACCATTCTGGGGAAATCCCGCCTGTTTCTGGGGCAGCCAATGATGTCACCTCCGGTTTCTGGAACTGATGACATCACTTCCTTTGCTGGCCTTTAAAGCCGCCATCTTGCTTCCAGTATATCAGTTCTGTTTTGGACTCAGTTGTGTGAACATGTCTGGTCGTACTAATCATTTTTGCAGCCAGGAAATATTACACGGGTGGCTGCCCCAAACCTTTACAATGTCTTTTTGTCATTCTTGTGACATACATGTTTGATAACGATAAACAATTTTGTGAAGCTGTCAAGGTAGAAGTCCAAACTCTGTTTCAGCAATCATATCCTGATAATAATCCCCATTTCTTCATTGGATGCTTTGTGATATCCGAAGCGCTGTCTCATGACAAGGAGACCAAGGTTCAAGTAGTGGAATCTGCATGTTCTCCCCAGGACCCACAATCCAAAGACATGTAGATTTGGTAGGCTAGCGAGACCTAATTGACCTTAGTGCCCTGTCCAGGGATTGTCACTGCCTGGCACATGATGCCTGCTGGGATTAGACGTCCGCTTCATTGCACCGTTCTCTAGATAAACAGTTTTAGAAAATAGATGGGTATTATGGGGTGCCTTTCGTAATGAATATTATCAACTGACAAATACAAAAGAACCGAAATAATGCAGCCCTGGGAAAATCTGAAAACCTGGCACTTCATTGACATATGAAATTAAAGGCAAGGTGGCTGACTCCGGGCACAGCACCTTTCTATTTTACCTGGCATCATTCCAGGGATTAAACGATGAGGTTAAACCTGATAAAGAGTTCATTGAAAAGTAACAGTGCGTTTTGCAATCCAAGGGCAGAGCAGATGGTTACTATGAGCAGACGATGACAGAAGCCTCTGAGGAGGAAGGCGACTCTAAACGCTTGAAATATACAAGTTGTGACAAAATCAGAGAGGATAGGAAGTGGCAGGCTGAATGGGCAATGGATAATGACTATGCAAGAGAGTGACTGTGCCAAACCCAAGCCAGCCTAGAAGGGAAGTGCAGCTGCTCATTTATGTATATTTATTTATATCCAAAGAAGGAAAGAGAAATAAAGTATACTGCTGTCCCTCCCCAAGCAAAACCCCGGATAAGGACGAATGGAGGAACCCCTTCAGCACAGAAAGCTTCACAGACTAAGCACAGTATGGTCAATAATTAAGTTATTCACTTCCTAACAAGTCCCACCAAATATAAAGTAACAAACGGGGCCTGCAAGCACATGGCTAGCAGGAATTATGCAAATAAGAATCATCCTACAAATTTATCCAGTTTGGAAATGCAGTTATGTATCACAGTGCAGTCTTGAACAACATGATTGAAATAATCAAACTTGGCATAAGTGACACTGAATTTGTACTGTGATGTTTGGACACAGCCATCCGTAAGATCACCTTCCTCTTGGAAGCAACATGATGAAGACTTATTACTGAAATATTACCCATTAAACACGGTGCTGTAGTAACATAAAATTTGCAAGCCTGCTAAAACCAGTTCAGGGTCACGGAGGTTGAAGCCTATCCTGGTAGCATTGTGTGCAAGGTAGGAGCCAATTCTGGGCAAAATGCTAATAACTCATACAGGGCCAGTTTAGAATGTGCAATTACCTTATAATAGCATGCATATCTTTGGGATGTGGGAGGAAAACATTTTTTTCCATTTTTATGGTATTATGTTAATTTTCAGTTATGTGCCCTGTCCCCTTAAAATTGAGTATCTGGGGGCCAGGTCACCATGACAGTCACCGGGTAGACTGCCCTCCACTTACTTATTCAATTTAGAGAATTAGGCCTTAGAGAATTTACGTCTGGAGACAACCCTTTAAAAAGTGTGTAGTGGATAGTGGCAAAATCCACACTTCTTCCTAAAATACCCGGACCCCAATTTCTCCAGTCCATGCATTTTAAACCACCAGTGGAGTTTCAGGGAGAGATCTAAAGATACTGAAGAAAAGACTTGAAAATAAAAAGCTAAAATTGCGGTTATCCATTCAGGAGCTCAGTAGCACAAGGTGTGGCCGGGTGAGAGAATGGCAGCCCTTCAGACAGGAAGAAGTTTTAGGGTGCCAACCAGCACGTCCCTTTTATTGTCTGGGGATAAAGAAAATAAACAGAAAAGAAATGACGCTCTTTAGAGAGTCCCCCATATGTGGGAATTCAATTATTTAAAGAGTTGCTAAGGTTGCAAGTACTGCTAGTGGAGGTCCATCCGGTGGGTTGCTCTTGCCAATAATGATATCTTCTTCTGGGATTTTATGGCAGCTGGACAGAAAGAGGGCAGGGTTAAATGCCCTCAGTTGGCACTGTGGGGATAGAAGGACATGAAAAAGTTAGCGGCAGCGCCCCCTCTCTTCTTAGCATGTTATTACATACCTCGATTGAAGATGTGAGGAAGTCCTCCAAAGGTAACAGAAGTTTAAGAATTAATTTGCATGTTGTAATAAGCACTGCAACAGGGAACACAGACAGACACATTCACCTGTAGACCACCGTAACTTCTGGGCTCCACACGTTTGAGAATTGTCTCTATTTGCTACATTATCTTTCTGTCATTTTAACTATTGCATTACTGTATGACTTAACAGTAAACGGAGCTTAGATAAGCATTGTGGCCTATGTATATAAGTGTTATAAAACACTGTGGCTATTTTGTCACGACATGTTTGCATTTTCCAATTTGACAGTAATGTTAAATTTGTTTTGTTACTTGTTTAGATGAACAGTGAGAAGGTGGATGTTGTGCAGCCTCATCTGTGCATCTACTGGTGTCATTGGGCCGTTTTGTCAATTCGGGTGTTTTGAGTACTGAAATCGTTATCAACTCTCTTAACAACAGTCCCTCTGACAGAGTGTGACACACCGTTGACTTCAAATGCATATTTTGCAGTTCATATTTTCATGAATATAGCTGCAAATTCAAGTTCACATTGACTCCTACATTATCGCCTGTATTATCGTAGTATTTCCCTCTACTTACCCTTTAGCTGTTTTCCCAAGGGTAAGTGTACTCGTCAAGTTTGTTACCGGGTTGGTCTACTGTTGAACTTTAAGAGGAACACACAGATACATAGCTATACATATACACACAGACCCTAACCACAACAGTGCCCCCTATGAATGACACACACACAGCTGGTTAACCTCTAGCACTTTAAACCACACAAGTGCTTTAGGAATAACACAGCCTGTCACTCTCTCCGCACTTCAAGAGACTTACTTTTTATTGGCACGAACAACATACGATGTTTTAAATAAATCTCAGACCTAAATATTATTTTGGTCTCCAAAAATAAATTTAAACATACAAAGGCTCTCTTGACTATAGGCCATTTATCAGCCAAGAATACCTTTCCCTACTATTGAGTGAAACTCTCACCCTCAGCCTTAATAAACCTTGTAGCACAGAGCGTATGGCAAATCTCCGGCTGCACCAGGTGCCCAAAGAAATCTAACTTATTACTTCAATCATAGCAGCATAGTATTTATTACAGGAATAATAATAATACCACTGGAACAAACAATAATAGAAAATAAGACTGATAGAAAAGTCTAGATATATATATATATATATTCAGCAGAAAAAGAAACGTCCTCTGACTTTCAACTGTTTTTACTTTCAGTAGACTTAATGTGTAAATATTTGTATGAATACTAAAAGAGTCAACACCATAAGACATAAACTAAAAATGTTTCACAATGTGTCCCTGAATGAAGGGAGGCTCAAAATCAAAAGTACCAGTCAGTATCTGGTGTGGCCACCAGCTGCTTGAAGTACTGCAGTGCATCTCCTCCTCATGGACTGGACCAGATTTGTCAGTTCTTGCTGTGAGATGTTACCCCACTCTTCCACCAAGGCACCTGCAAGTTCCTGGACATTTCTGGGGGGAATGGCCCTAGCCCTCAACCTGCGATCCAACAGGTCCCAGACGTGCTCAATGGGATTGAGATCTGGGCTCTTCGCTGGCCATGGCAGAACACTGACATTGCTGTCATGCAGAAACTCACGCACTTTTTGCCACTCCTGTCTGGTCCAGCGAAGGTGGGTTTGTGCCCATAGGCGGCGTTGTTGCTGGTGATGTCTGGTAACGACCTGCCTTACAACAGGCCTGCAAGCCCTCAGTCCAGCCTCTCTCAGCCTACTGCGGACAGTCTGAGCACTGATGGAGGGATTGTGTGTTCCTGGTGTGACTCGAGCAGTTGTTGTGGCCATCCTGTACCTGTCACGCAGGTGTGATATTCGGATGTACCGATCCTGTGTAGGTGTTGTTACACGTGGTCTTCCACTGCGAGGATGATCAGCTGTCCTTCCTGTCTCCCTGTAGCGCTGTCTTAGGCGTCTCACAGTGTGGACATGGCAATTTATTGCCCTAGCCACATCAGCAGTCCTCATGCCTCCCTGCAGCATGCCTAATGCACGTTCACGCAGATGAGCAGGGACCCTGGGCATCTTTCTTTGGGTGTTTTTCACAGTCGGTAGACAAGTCTCTTTAGTGTCCTGCGTTTTTAGAACTGTGACCTTAAATGCCTACTTTCTGTAAGCTGTTAAGGTCTTAACGACCATTCCACAGGTACATGTTAATTAATTGATTATGGTTAATTGAACATGCATGGAAAACATTGTTTAAACAATTTACAATGAAGATCTGTAAAGTTATTTGGATTTTTAAAACATTATTGTTGAAATACACAGTCCTGAAAAAGGGACGTTTCTTTTTTTGCTGAGTTTATATAAAATCTTTAGAAAAAGCTTATGAAAAAAGTTAGAGATGACAAAGATGAATGACCCAGGGTTGCGTTTGATTTAGCAATCGATGTTCATGAAAATGCTGTTAACTGGCGATCAGATGAAAACTGGTCATACATATCTTTGTTTTCTCTTCTGATGTCGCTCTTCTGTCGCTGCTGCTTCTCTTTTGATGTTGCTTTCAAATGAGGCATATTTATTATAAAGTTTCATGCCGTGGTTTTACAACACATGATTGTTGCATACACCTGATTGGCTGGCTGTCAATATGATGGATGAATTTTGCTCAAACTCTTTAATCTATCTTTTCCTAGTTAATAAAGTTTTTTTGATGTTGCCTAAAACACCACCATGTCCTCCTTTCCCAGGCTGCAAACCAAATTGTTGTCCCAGATGTCCATCCATAAAGTAATCAATATCCTAAAGTATTGGCTCAGTCTTCCTTTTCCCAGGCTGTAAAACCATTATAACACTATGCTGTGAACAACTGTTATAAAAGTGAGATGTAAGGAAAGAGGATATGCCTTTTTTATTATAATGCCTATACAAGTGTCCTGCATCTGAATTCATCCTGTAGGGATTGAGCAAAATATAATAATAAAAATATAGAGAATAATTTGTGGATTTTATACACCATAACATTGTCATAACACTGAACAACAGATAGCACCTGCAACAACGTGTCATTCACATTTCCCCTTCGTCCATTGACATCTTTGAATGCAGATGTATGTTCTGATTTTACAGAAAGGCTTTTCCCTGCAACAGGTTATGTTCATTTTTACCACATGCAACGGACACTCGGCACATGCGACACATATTTATATGTCTAGTAAGGATATTTTAGGAGACGTTTCGACTGAAGCCTGTTCATCATAATCAGAAGCTTGCTGTCTGTCGAGACCTGGTTAATGACAGCCCCTCTGATCTTTGCAGCTCAAAATCTCCACCCCTTCTTTGAGCTCTGCCTTTACAAGGCATTGGATTGGTTTAGAAATGTGTCACTCAGTGAGTCAACTAATTGTTCCCACCCACTTTTAAGCAAAATTCACACACGACTGTCTCCAGATGTATATACTACAGCAAGACTAAGGCGCCCCAGATCAGCATTGAGAGTCGTGAAGTTTGGATAATTCATAAGCACCTTTGTGAGTGTTCTGTTTTTTGATTAATTTGGTTCTTTTGGAAGAGTTTGCTTTTTAGGCAAACCTTTTTATTGACTATTTTTTATGCTCCTTTTTACACTGCCATTACTCTTTAGTCATTACTTTCCTTCATTTGTTAAACTCTTTATTTATTAAGATTCTACTTTGGCCTTGTGTGATGAGACACAGTCTCTAGCAGGGCGGTCTTAACAGCATTATAGGCCCCCAGACAAAGCAGTGCACTGGGGCCCCTACCTACACAACCACTCACAGGAATAAAAATGTAAATGGTCGATAAAATTAAACATATATTTATTGTATCGGTACTTCTAACAAAATCAGTATTGAAATACTAAAAAACATGCTGTACAGCAAAGATTAATCAACAGAAACGTTTGAACAATATAACAGGAGCCTTGAAAAACACCAAAATTTCAACATATAAATGATACTCAATTGGTAAACCATACAGACGGAGATGGCACGGTATGACATTACTATGAGTTATTTATTATTAGTCAAGTGTTCAACACAAATATTTGCAAAATTTCTTTGCAGAGAATTGAGTTGAAGTGACATTAACAGATAGGCTTTTATGTCATGTAGTGTGTGAGATCCGTACACATAGAGGCACGTGAGGTGGCAGAGGTGACCATGATACTAAATCAGAGGCGAATGTCAATGTCCACTTATAACACAACAACAAATATTTATAGTTTAGTGTATAAGGTGAGACATGAAAATAACCGGACTGGGCTTGGGGCTTTTCTGGAAAATCGTCTGGAGGTCGGCCGGGCATGAATAATAGAACTATATCTCCTCCTACATTCCCTCTCAAACCCGCCAACCGGCTGAGGTATATCCTGTGAATAGCTCAGTCAGTATTTGAATAAACAATCGCTACACGAGTTGCTAATAATATCCGGTGAAGAAATTGAACAGCGAATCAACATCAAATTTCTTGCAAAGTTTCTCTTTTTCCGTAAAGCAGTTTTTGACTGCCAAAAACATTCTTGTCCTCGATCATTCTCCCTATTTGCCCAATTCAGCTCCCTGTGATTATAACTTCCATCCATTATCCAACCCACTATATCCTAACTATAGGGTCACGGGGGTCTGCTGGAGCCAATCCCAGCCAACACAGGGCGCAAGGCAGGAAGCAAACCCCGGGCAGGGTGCCAGCCCACCACAGGGGGACACACACATACACCCACACATTAAGCACAATTTAGAATCGCCAATCCACCTAAACTGCAATGTCTTTGTACTGTGGGAGAAAACCGGAGTACCCCCACACAGAAACGGGGAGAACATGCAAACTCCACGCAGGGAGGACCTGGGAAACGAACCCGGGTCTCCTAACTGTGAGGCAGCAGCGCTACCCACTGTGCCACAGTGCCGCCCTGATTTTAACTTGTTCCCGATAATCAAAAGTGACCTGAAGGGAACACATTTTTCTTTAATGGATGAAATGAAGACACAAACGGCAAGCCTGTTGAAGAGCCTCAAGGAAGAAGACTTCCAGCACTGTTTTAATCAATGGAAGATATATATGGCGCAGTGTAGAGATCAGTAGGGGGAGTATATAGAAGGTTTAGAATGATGTAATTCATCAATAAAGATATATTTTTTATCAATCTGGTTATTTTTGTGTCTCACCTCGTAGCATAGTATTTATTTATTGACAGCAAGTCACAACATACATAGATTAGCATGGGGCCCCTATTGTCGTAGGGCAACTGCCCAGTGTGCCCATGCGTTAAGACAGCCCTGGTCTCTAGAGTTATTGAGACTGACAGAAGATATTAACCAGAGTCTTTGTTAGGTCCAGGCAAAGGTCTAAACTGGGAAATCAAAAGCTACCAAAATTCAGGGGCGAACCAAAAATTAAAGTCAAGGTCAAAAAATAGACCCATTTAAAGTTAATTCTACAACAGGATAAAGTGTGCAGAAAGTGAGAGACTTGGAATAATTTTTTTAATCTACTGCCTATGAGACAATCTAAAGCAAATGAGGCAAACAAGTTCCAAAGAAAACTTGAGATGCCATCCTCAAGTATTCTGCATAAGGTTTTCTACATAGGGATCCACAGTCCCCAGCTCTAACAAACATGCAGATCCACTGGGAAAACTCTGGCCATCCCAGGAAATCCGCTGTGGCGAATTTTAGTGATCAACACTCATTGAAGACTCATTGGAGCGCCGGCCCACTTTGGGATTACTTGCTATGTCAAGGATGCCCAGTCTTACATGCTATCTTCATTGAGCAGGTTACCCTTAATAATTCTGTGGCACATCTCTGGCAGTTCCCACATATGACACTCCTGTCATCATTGTGGCCGCCTTTCTATTTAAATGTCCCCACTCCCCTTACCTTATCTTGTGCCCCTTCTGCCTCAGAAGCCCATCACTATTTTTTTCTACAGACATGCTTATTCATTGACACAAAAAACTAGTAACGGTAAGCTAAGTGATGTAAACAGAGTAACAAAACCAGAGATTTTATTTTTTTATTTGAGATTTTCAGGCAATACTTTGTAATATTTCATTAGATATTTCATGTACTGCACCATATTGACAACCCTGTATTCTTCCAGAGGGCACATATTCTTGGAAAATACCCAGGCAGTGACTCAGCGGCAGAAGTGCTCTACATATGCCTGGCTGTGCATTTATACAGACACCATGGGTTGAACGCAAAGTCCCAAAGGTCCTAAATCCAACAGACCTAAACATGCAAGCAGCTCTTTAAATATAAAACCACCACTATTTGCTTTGGGCCTGCGTGTAAATAAAGACTCGACACACTTACAGGAAAGCGGAATGAAAAATATTCAAAACAAAACTGGCATTGCTGAATAAATAACACACAGTATAACGGGAGTGTAATTGACAGCCGGGATTCTTACCCTGCTGGGACGCCTCGATAACAGAAGGACTGGGGGAAGGAGCCTGCACAGGGCAATACCAGGGGACGACAGAGGGCAGCCCCCCTGGCGTGCTACAGTGCCATGGGTTTAAAGCATGGAAGCTCAACCCTGCCAGGGGGCACATGGAAAACGGCTTAGCCCTCCTCCGCAGGGCTACCGCCACACCCGGAAGTGCAGCCAGAAGGAGATTGTGGAACACCTGGAGCACTTCTGGGTGCTTTATAAAAGGGGCCAGCTGCCACAACTCGGGGAACCAGAGTCAAGAGGAGGTGGACAAAGCTTGTTGGAGGAGAAGGAAAGGAAAGGAAAAGAAAGAAGAAAGGGGCAGTGTATTGGTGCTTTATATTATACTGTGCTGTGTAGTGGGGAGCAAAGGAAAAGCGCTTCCCCCTTAAAGTAAACAGGTGTTGTGTGGCAAGACTGGGCTCTGTATCTGTTGTATCCGGGTTTGGGGAACTGTATGCCCCCTGTTGGTTCACACGGGATTTGTAGGCAGTGAATATACTTTAAGACAGTGGTTCTCAAACTGTGGGGTGGGCCCCCCTAGGGCGACACGAAGTAACAAAAAGGGAGGCGCGAAGATGTGAAAAAAAGAAAACAAGAATTGAAAATATGAAAAATACATCTATTGAAACCAAAACAAATTAACTTAAACTACATTCTGATGCTAGAAAAATAAATATAGAGTTAGATAAATGTCAATAAAAGTTAAGTAGGTTGTCACGCTTGGGTCACAGATTTGCACAGAGACACAGGAGGTCGTAGAAACAAGAAGGATTCTTTTTATTCAAACACTGCAAACAAACATTTCTCTCTTCAAACTTGCTCCTTAACAGAGTTGTCAGTTTCGTCTATCAATTAAAGGTAAGTTCCTTCCTCTTCGTATGAATACGCGTCAGGAGCAGAGGTAGTAGTTTGAGAGAGAGAGAGAGAAAGCAAAACAAATCAATACCCCAAAAAGACAGGCGCTGCGCGAGGCTTTTTAAAGCCGGCGGAGTGCCGCGCGAGGCTTATATTACGCGATATAGTGCACGGACAAGGAGTAATGTGAGGGTAGTCGGTGTTTCAGGGGGTTGTGGTTTTCCTAGGGCGACGAACAGCTCTCCAGCTCACAAGGTATAATAAAATATGCATCTATGATACATCATTAATTAAAAAAGAACAAATTGGTATTAGTGGGCTCCTTTCAAAAAAACGTTAGGGGGGCGCGATTAAAACTGTTATGAAAACTCGGGTCGCAAATACTTAAAGGATGAGAAACGCTGCTTTAAAGGAATGAAAGTGAAAACTCCAACACTTAAAAATGGATATTTTTCTAAAGGTAAACTAGTGCTATCATTGTAATACAATAACATCTGTGAAGTTTGATTGTGGGCAGCTTTGTGGCACAGTGGTTAGCATTTCCCCTTAAATGCCCAGAGGGGACTGGGCGGTCTCATGGTCTGGAATCCCTGCAGATTTTATTTCTTTTTTCTCCAGCCGTCTGGAGTTTTTTTTTTGTTTTTTCTGTCCACCCTGGCCATCGGACCTTACTTATTCTATGTTAATTAATGTTGACTTATTTTATTTTCTTACTGTGTCTTTTATTTTTCTATTCTTCTAGGACTAGGCAAGAGTTTGTTAGTCTCGGCAACAGCAGATCCAGCTTGGCGCCAGTCACACAAGGAGTTCCTCAGGGCTCTGTCCTCGGCCCTCTTCTCTTCTGTATTTATATGCTTCCCCTTGGCCATATTATTCGTAGCTATGGACTGGGCTATCATTTTTATGCAGATGATACTCAACTCTACTTTAGTGTTAAAAGTGGAACTTCATCAGAGCTTTCTCAGCTCACAACCTGCCTTAGTGAAATTAAAACCTGGATGGAGCAGAACTCTTTAAAATTAAACTGCAACAAAACTGAACTCCTGCAAATTGGGACTAAAATGCAACTTAATAAAATGAGCTCCTTCCCAGTCAATCTTGGCGGTGATCTCATCAGACCTGCCTCTGCTGCAAAGAATCTTGGTGTCATTTTTGATTCCTCCCTTTCTTACTCCGCCCACATAAATCACATTAAGAAACTTTCTTACTTTCACCTCCGTAACGTATCCCGTGTTCGCTCCTTCCTCTCCTTTTCTAATGCTGAGAAACTTGTCCATGCTTTTATCACATCAAGCATTGATTATTGTAACTCACTGCTGGCGTGTGCCCCTTCTAATCTTATATCACAGCTCCAGCTTATTCAAAACTCGGCTGCAAGAGTCCTGACTCGAACCAGCAGCAGCGAGCACATCACACCCATCCTGCTCCGTCTTCACTGGCTCCCTGTGTCTTACAGAATCGAATATAAAATCCTACTAATAACCTACAAAGCCTTAAATAACCTCGCGCCAAACTACATCAGTGATCTTCTCCATCACTATGTGCCTGCCCGCCCACTAAGGTCCTCTGATTCTGGCAATCTTGTTGTGCCCCACACTAATCTACACTCCATGGGTGACAGGGCCTTCAGCTGTATAGCGAGTGCCCAGACTCTGGAATGACCTACCGAAATTAATCAGATCAGCTGACTCCATGAATTCTTTTAAAAAACAACTCAAAACACATCTGTTCAGGAAGGCTTTTAGCTCTACTTGACTTCATTCCCCTTCTCTCAGTTTACCTCTTTGTCAAAATGCTCATGTAACCTGTGTGTGTGTGTGCTGGACCATCAATTCTGTTGTCTGTTAGGCTTTCTTTGAACTTACTGTCTTAATATTCTTTATTTATTTATTTGGTTTGTACAATGCTATACGCTGTATACCCTGCTGTTTTCTCTTATTTTCTGTAAGTGCCTTGAGCATGGGAAAGGCGCTATATAAATAAAATGTATTATTATTATTTATTATTATTATTCTTTATTTTGTAAAGCACTTTGAGCTACATTTTTTTGTATGAAAATGTGCTATATAAATAAATGTTGTTGTTGTTGTTGTTGTTGTTGTTCATAGCTTCAGAAGACCACATTTGAATTCCATCTCATTGTGACGGTCCGGTTCAGCTCCATGCCTCCTACCAGGAGCCTCTTGAACTTGGAACCATCAATAACATACCCGAGGATGAGCAAACGGAAACACACACAGTCAGTAAGAGGTTGCTGCAAAGTGGGTAAGTGCTTTTATTTTAAATCAACTAAAAAAACACAGCATTCAAAAGTGCATTCCAAAGAGTTAATAAATCAGTAATCCTAGAAAATGTGCAAGTTGCAGGTTAAAATCAATTAATAATCCAATAAAAATGAGGTTAAAAATCCCAGGTTGATTCTCCTTTTAAAAGAGTCATGAGTCACAAAATTGGGCACAGCAGGAGAATCAAAAAAAGACAGCAAGAAAGAGGAAGAAGGAATGGAGAGTTAAGGGTGTGAGAAAGAAGCAGGATGGTGTGAGGTCCTGATTAGAATAAGCTTTTTTTTTCTGTAATCAATTTTTTATTTATTTTGTGAAAGAAGCCCGGACACAGATAGACACTGAGACAGCCAGGATTCCAAGAACACACCGGTTTAATTTCTGTTCCTGCACACACCACCAAACAATACACAAATCACCAGTAAAGCTCACAGTCCTTTTTTTATTCCTTCCTTTTCTTCTCTTCTGCCACCTCCACTCCTCTCTCGCAAGCTCTATCCACTACCACCCGACTGTGTGAGGTGGCCCCTTTTATGTTGCATTCGGATGTGCTCACGATGAACCTCCCGCAGTACTTCCTGGTGTGGCGGAATAATGGGCACATTATTACATTACATTATGGCGCATGGGCACCTGGAAGCACTCCAGGTGCTCTCTGTTCCTCTTCCGGCAGTACTTCCTGGTGTGGCGGAAGTGCTGCCATCCAGGGCTCCTGGATCATCCAGGTGCCCCCTGGCAGTGGCCACGGACTCCAACAGGGTTGAGCTTCCAAGCTCTCCATCCGTAACCCTGATATAATCCAGGGGGGCTGCCCTCTTGTGCCCCAGGGAAGATATTGCCCCTCTCCCGGTCCTTCCCTTCGCCAGGCATCCCGGTGGGGCAAAGTCTCTGGTCGTCTGCCACACTGTCAAACAAATAGTAAAGCAACAAAAAAATCAGGAGTGTACTCCCCTCGACTTTCTCGTATACTGAGATAGAGGAAAAGGTCATCAGAACTACTTCCAGTTTCCCAATATTTCTCAAATATCATATCTCTTTGTTTCTCATCATAACTAACTGATAATATCGATACACAATCATTTATCTCTATTTATAATCAAACTTTATACTAAAATGATATTTTTGCATGTAGGGAGGATGAAAACAGTGGTGAAATTTTTTCATGATTACATATGCATTACCTCGATTACGTGCAAAGTAAAAAGAGTTATAGTCACCTAAAAACATAGAAAAAGTGTTAGCATTATATACAATTTGTTGCTATAAATTGCTATAGGAAAAACTGCATTTAGCTACATTTAATTATGATAATGATGGCAGAAATTTAAAAAAAATCATAAAATTAAATGTATTACCAGGAACACAACGGCTTATTGTTCCCATTACATCTTTATATTTACATGGCATGTTCAATGTTTACAGATTGTTGTTAAACTGAGGTTGTATAAATTAAAATAAAATTAATGACAGTTATTCAAAGAATATGCATTAAATTGAATACAGTTTTTGATATCATGTACAAATTTATATTTCCATGATACAAAAAATTCGGATGGTTGTTTAAATAAAATACTACTTCCAGTTGAGTAATTTTTCTCAAATTTCATATCTGTTTGCTTTTTATCATTATAAATATCTATACAAAATTTGAATCATCTATCTGTAATTATAACCATAGTTTACTTGAAAATTCGCAAAAGTATTCAGTTAAAGTACCACATCCAGTTGCCAGAAGTGGCCCAAAAGTTGATAGGATTCCTTATTTTTGATACAAAGCAGATGTACAAAATCTCACTGACTGAGGGCAAAGCGTTTTCAAGTTGTGTTTACACACAGACACACAGACAGACATCATTTCAAAAATGGTATTTTTGGACTCAGGAAGGTCTAAAATGTCAAGATTCATCAAAATCTCGAGGTTGAATTTTTTCACAATTCCTATACTTTCTCTATACTATGTACACGAGAAAGTAAAATGGGAAAGACTTTTTCATATTCAAATTTTGAAGAAAAACCCTTCACTGGCATCCACCCAAAACCCACACCACCCCAGAGCTATTTGAGAAAGTGAATACCATGACTGATAGATCACTCAGGTCACTGGCAGGGTCCAGAGCCCCACACGCCCGGTTGAAGAAAGAAATGATTGGGATTATCAGATTTCAATAAAAGTCGGCCATGTCCTACCAGGATCACTCTTAGGTCTGGTCCTCTAGCTGGACATGAGAGTGGCTGAAGTATAGTCATGCTGGACCAGCAGACATACAACCTGTGCTTCACAAGAGGTTCTCCACCTGAAGCTAAGCCTCTTCAGGTCTGGCCAGTACTTGGATGGGAGATCATCTAGGAGAAAACATAGGTTGTTGCTGAACAAGGTGTTGGTGAAACCAACAGGGGGTGCTCACCCTGAGGTCTGTATGTGGATCCCAATGCCCCAGTGCAGTGATGAGGACGCTGTGCTGTAAAAACGGCTCTATCCTTTATTTATGAAACATAAATCTGAGGCCGTGACTTTATGTGGTCATTAAAGATCTCTGAACAGCCCTCATAAAGAGAAGAGTTTATTCCAATGTCCAGGCTCAATTGTGCTCCATGAACCTGTCATTCTGGCCCCCTAATCACACCTGTCTCTAACTGGCTCTCTCTCTCACCCCTTCACGACCTAATAGCTCATGTGTGGTGAGCATACTGGCACAAAAATGGCTATCATCGCATTATCCAGGTGGATCCTACACATTGGTGGTGGTTGAAGTGGTTCCTCACTCACAATAAAAAGCGCTTTGAGTAGCGAGAAAAGCACTATATAAATGTAACTATTATTATTATTTTTATTATTATTAGTATTATTATTGAAGAGGTCTTTTACTTCACTAGAAAATGCCTGGAAAATATATTTTTCAGTGGGTTACTTTTCTTACAGATGTTACAAGAAATGCCCAGAGCTGGAGATGAATGTCATTTCTAAACACTATGGTGATCAAAAAAAAACGCATCATTCAGTGAAGGAGAAGGCATTTGTTTATCATTTAATTGATAATCTTTATTATTGTTAGTTGTGGATTTTTACTAGATAAATACAAAACTCACATGCAGATTTTCATCCAACCATCCATCCATCCATTTGCTGAATCCACTTCATCCACATTTTTAGATGCAAGGATTTTCTGGAGACATTGAGCAGCAATCGGTGCTGGATTAAGTGCCAATCCTTTTCAGGGCACATGCATTGCCATACTCACTCTTACAGGGCCAATGTAGAGTCACCAGTTAGTCTAACACATACATGCTTTTTGTGACACTGGGAGACAGGGAGTGGGTCAGAATTGGAACCCTGGACCTAAGCAGGGAGGCAGCATCTCTAACCACTGTTAATTTATTCTGAATCAATAATAAGCAAGCAGTGCCAGTATCCATTGTGTTACAGCACACCAAGAGATGCCACCATGACACTGTTTACATGCTGTAGGCCAGCACAGAGAGTGCGGCATGAATTAATGTTTACTTCAGTTCCTAAAGCAACTGCAGTGACTACTGGTTAAAAAACATTAAACACTGAAGTCATTTTCACAGCCTAGTGGACAAGTTAATTGGTATCAGCATTACTTCCTCTAGCTGGAAATTGATGAACGCTTTTCAGAAGTCGCCTTTCCCTCGCAGTCATTGTCTTTTCTTATCAGATCAGGCCCCTGGTCACTTCCGAGCCAATGAAAAGTAAATGGCACTTTACTTATAAAATACTTGAGAGTAGTCCTTGTAGTATATTAACTGCAGAAATGAAGGTCTGTGATACGGTTTGCATATTTGTAGATAGAAATCCACAAAGGGAGAAGATGAGTCACGTGCCTTAAAATAGTTTTTTATTCCTAAGCTGTCAACCCCTAGCAGGAGTCATCATCAGAGCAAAATGATTAGACAAATGCAATTGTGAGGTTTCTGAACTCTTTTTGGACCCGAACCCCAAAATGGGATGGCACGCCAATGTGTGACTGCGTGTCTGTGGAGGACTACTTCCCCATTGCCGAGGCAACCAAAGGTGTGCAGAGCAGTAGTATAACGCCACATAAAAAACAACTACGAGCCGATCAAGACTCTGCTATACGTGCCTATCGCCGATAGGTGATGCAAGGAACATTATATATGCAGGGAACAGTATAACTTGGTCACTCACCTGGCCTCGACTGTGCCTGAGATTTGTCTAGGTGAGGATAAGCCTTGTGGAGCAGATAGATAATAATTGCATCCTTCCCTGCAATCTTTGCCCAATAGGTAAACTGAAGTGGGTCCAGGTGGTCTGCCACAAGTCCAGGACCAGTCTTTCAAAGGTCTTCATGATGTGAGACATAAGTACCATTGGTCTGTAGTCATTAGGTGAAGAGGATGCAGGATGTTTCCCACTGCAGCGGCACTTTCTTTTTGGGGGTTCAGGCTCCCTGGGGTGAAGCGGGTTTCCAGATCAAGAGAGTTCTCATCTGGAGTATGATTAAATTACAAAATCTAATTTTTACTATTCAGCCAAGAAAAGTAATTTGAGCTGAACGCATCTCATTAGCTGCCCATAATGGAAGGAAAGCGCAAGGAGTACTTGTACACTGATTTATTTTCTAGTGGGGCAGAACTTATGCAACTAGCAGCCGCTGCTCCTCATGTGTCTAAACTGCCGTGTCATTTTGGATTGACTTAAAAGTTGAGCTTTGAGGGTTAAGGGCAGCATGCAAACATATATCTGCTGGGACAAGGAGGAAGACACTTGATTGATGTTTATTTAGTTTAAAATACTGTTGCTGTCAGTCTGCAACATCCAACTGAGCGCCTGCTTCTTTTCTGTTCCTTACAAAAACTAACACTGTCATCCTTAATACGTGATGCTTATATACTTTAGGACTGTGCTATCCTCTCTAACTCCTGCATTTGGCCTTTTTCATTTGTGATCCTGCTGCATTTGTTCTACTGCAATTTATTCCATTGTTCACCTCCATCAATCGGTATATTGTGTCATAAGAATTATGAGGTACATCCAAAATTAAAGGAAACTTGACAATTACATGGTAACCACAATTGATAGACGCTGACGCAATACAACACATTCTCAGTGGTTTATGGATGGTTTGAACACACACACAGTGCAGTACTCTGCTGTTAGTTTAGTTGAAGCCAAGATCATATGAACATGGATGTTCCTCTGCAAGATTACAACATTGTGGAACAATGCGCCATAGTTAGAAGTCCTTGGGCAGAGGAAGTAATACCTGCTGAAATTCACTGAAAGATGTTGTCTCAATACAGAGGTGAAAACAACAGGACTCAACAAAAAGTTTATGAATGGGTAGAAACGTCTAAAGCTGGAAGAACAAGTGTAACCGACAGAGCTCAATCTGGTCAACCATCGACATCATACATACAAGCCTGCATCGACCTGGCGAATGCTTTCATCAGACAAGACTGGAAGGTTACATCATCCACTGTTGCTGCACATTTGGATACCAGCTATGAATCTGCACATGCCATAGTGCATGATTCGGGGTACTGCAAAGTTTATGCAAGAAGGTGCAATGACAGTGGTCACCTGACCTTTGATTTACATCACGTAAATTCCAAGCTCATTCCTCAATTGCAATGATTAGGGCTGAATTATGGGGTCTTATAGCCCTTTTCTATAGTAGATGTCATTTTGCATAACTGTTGTTAGAGTTGCAGCCTCATTTCTAGTGCGGCCTCTGGGATCACAACCTTGAGGTCATCAGCAAGATGGGATAAATCTTTTAAAACTCTTATTGAAATTATATCTTTGTTATTGATTTTGTGTCTTGCCTGGTTTTTGACTTTTCCCCTGAACTTTGATTGTGATTCTTGCCTCTCGTCTGGGTTTCAGTCACTTCATTTATATTTTATTTGTTGTGTTTTGTCTTTTTTCACGCATCTCCTAGTTTGACTCAAAATATTAGCTATGTGTTTCCTGCTGAGCCAGGATATCAATGAGGTCCAAGCAATAAAAACTATGAAGAACAATGTGTCCTTTAAGACAGAGGTTTTTGTGGTTTCATGTCTATTGACTGGCACATTTTTGAACTTTAAAAACCTGAGTTCTTATTTGGGCCAGAGTAGGCCTTGAAGCCTTCCTTTCCAGTTTGGGGTCAGGCTGCCTCGGTGTGAAGCCTGCTGTAGGTTTCCAGATCAGGAGAGTACTCGTCTGGTTCTGAGTATTCCAAGCCCTGCACCCTTTACATTGTGCTTTATGTGGCAATTTCATAGTTTAATCCATTTCAAGGTTATGGGGAATAAAGCTTATCAAAGCAGCACCAAGTGCATGCAGGACAGGGCATCAGTCTATCCCAGGGTACACTCATACATAAACACACTTATAATGAGTGAATTTAGCAGTGCCAGTTATTCTAATATCTGTGGGTTTGTGGGGGTAAAACTGGAGTGCAAAAAAACAAAAAGACAGAGGGGCAATGTTCAGACTGCCCATGGACAATGACCAGGCCATGATCTAAACTCAGTCTCTTAGAGCTGTAAGGTAGCACCAGTAACCACTGCATTTAATCTAATCTAATCTAATATAATCCAAACTAATCTAACCTAATCTAATTTTCATGGTAACCTGTCCAAGGTTAAATTATGTTCTGTACCTGACATTTTTGGGATAGTTGTTGGGTCCCCAAGACACTGAATTGGATTAAGTATTGTGATGCATGAGTCCCTGTCTTGCACCCCAAAACACAAGGCTGAGTCTCAGTACTTTAGCAAAACCATCTTTATTCCACTTGAAACAAGAACAACATGGTTATTTATTGCAGCAGGATCTACCGCTCTCCTATACACAGACACAGCAAATGGGCAGGGTCGGGGCCAGGTCAGTGGCCAAGTTATACTGTTCCCTGCATTTATAATGTCTCTTCCATCACCTATCAGCGACAGGCATGTATGGCACGATCTCAATCGGCTCGTAGTTGTTTCTGTGGCACTCTGCTGTTATGCTGTGCACCTGTGGTTGCCTCGGCAATGGACAAGCCAAACCTCCACAGACATGGCAGTCGCACTTTGACGTACCATCCTGTTGGGGGGGGGGTTCTAAAAGAGTTCAGAAACCTCACGCATGATGAGAGTATTAGGTTATGATATGTCATAATATAATATAATATAATCTCTCTATATATAAAATCCAACATCTGTCTGTCTGTATGTCTATCCGCTTTTCACGAGAGAACTACTTAACGGGTTTAGATTGTTTTTTTCTCTATAATTTGCTTGAACTTTTGATTTTGTGACCTCTCTCACTGCACTAAGTATCATAGTTTGCTTTCGGTACCAATTTATTTGTGTGAATCTGAGAGAGACGCAGCGGGCCGAGGGGAGGAGGGAGGGGCCCTCCTCACTTACACACCAGCCTCGGGACGTATCTTACATCCAATTAACTAGTGAATGGGAAAACTACACAAAAGGTTTAGATCAGGATTTTTTCTATAATTTGCTGGAACGTTCTGGTTGATTTTGCAACTTCTCTCATTGTGCTAAGAATCATAGTTTGCTTGTAGGAGCAATATATTCATGCTAATCCGAGACAGAGGCTGCCGGCTGAGGAGACCCCCTCCCGTGACATCAGGAGTAGGGAGCCAGGCAGAGCCCTCCTCACTGTCCTGTTTCACTACTACGTGGGCAGAGCAGCGAGGGACGGCTAGTATAATATAATATAATATAATATAATATAATATAATATAATATAATATAATATAATATCCATCCATCCATCCATTCTCCAACCCGCTGAATCCGAACACAGGGTCACGGGGGTCTGCTGGAGCCAATCCCAGCCAACACAGGGCACAAGGCAGGAAACAATCCCAGGCAGGGTGCCAACCCACCGCAGATAATATAATATAATATAATATAATATAATATAATATAATATAATATAATATAATATAATACAGTGGTTCCCAAACTCAGTCCTGCAGACCCACTGGTTACAGGTTTTTATTCCAACCAACTTCTGTTTTTCATTGGACTCTTAGCCAAATTAATTGAGTTATTATTTCCCAGTTTCTGTGTTTTGGAGTCAATGTAGAAATTACAAACTAAGTCGTTAACAGTATTTCCAACCTAATTTTCACTCTGCTTTTTCTGGTTATTTAATTGATTGTTTACCAATTAGCGAGTCTGACACTGAAGTCGTTGCTGCTTTCATCATCCCGAGTGTCTTCTGTGCTGGTGGTTAATTGTCACTATTAGGGTTAGGTAAAGGGAGCAGACTACACAGGAAAACAGGGAAAATAATAGGAAAACAACAAAAGAGAGTTAAGCATTTATAGCTTTAGAAAAAAATAGAAATAATGTCTTATAAATGTAAAAATTATACTGTTTTTTTTATGAATGCATAATAAGAGAAGGTTAAAAAGACCAGCTAATTAAATGAGATCAGTTGTTATCGATTATTATCACTGATTGTAAATCTGGTTGGAACAAAAACCTGCAGCCGCAGGGGGTCCCCAGGACCGGGTTTGGGAACCACTGATATAATATAATATAATATAATATAATATAATATAATATAATATAATTTCCTATGGTGCCCACTTCAATGTTAGTTTATGCTCTGTACTTGATACTATTTGTAGGGCTGGCTTCTTAAGATGCTCAATTAGATTAACCATGTTTGACAGTATTATGGTATGTGGAAGAGAAATTAGACTTAGGGGTCACATAGTCATTTAGAATAAAATGTTTTGATATGCTTTCCATATTAAAATATAGCATCCATTTAAGAAGCATTAAAGGGTTAATAAATGTCAGAAAGCTGTTCAGGCATAGCAGGAAACCAGATAAAGGTCAGGGGAACAAATAAGACAAGAATGTACCAGGAGCAGATTGATGTAATACCCCAAATGTATGATTAAGAGATCAGCTGATGTCCTGTAAACAATAAAACTGGACAGTTGTCACATACACAGAGATTATAGGGTAATATCTAAACTAAGAGATATTAAAGAACAAGGCCATAATAGAGAAAGACTTTTATCCAGACTGGCTGTTCTCTATGCTAAACACCTCATGTCTTTTAACCAATCAGAGTAAGATATGTAAGCATTCATCAGCACTGATATGTAAATTCAGTTATAAGTAAGTCTGAGCTTCTGCATTTATTATGTGATCCTCTTGGCCATTCTGATCATGCTGTGAAAGAATGCTCCCTGTTCAAGCAGTAGCTGAACAGTAATAACTGATGCAGATGGACAAACTCTTCTCCTGCCCGATTACTAATTAAAAGGTTATCAGACTTGTCTTGTTAGAGGATAAGTTTGCTTCTTTAAGATGTTGATATTTACCACAGTTATAATGTACTATGGTAGGTTCATTGAAGACTCGCAGTTTGCCCTATTTTCATTTTAATGTAAGAGTTCATTGCAATTTAATGGTGCCCTGTAGACAGTTCATTCCTGCGTTATGCCCAGTACTGCCTAGATTGGCTGACCCTGAACTGGATTAAATGGTTTTGATCATAGATGGATGCTTGAATTATTCCATTCCTCTAATGGGGTCACCCAGTAGAAAGATGATTACATTCAGGTGTTTGTGTTTAAGGCCTCCAGATAAGCGCATTTGTTTTTTCACGTCAATGGAGACTCAGCTTCAGAAAAGACAAAGTTGGAACTTTAGCAGCTGTTACCTATCATCTCAAATCTGCCCTCCATGAGGTGGACACAACCTGCCATTGTCCTTTCATCATTAAAACAGAGATTTTCTTTCTAGTCTACCACTTCCTCAAACCCCTTGCTTTGACATTTTGACACTTTCTTTATTTTTTTTGCATGTCCTCCCTGTATAGCAGTGGGGTTCATCTCACACCTCCAAAAAGAGAATGTTAAGTTGATTTACGACTCTATAGAACAGTAAATTGAGCTGATATGAGTTAATATGGTTGAGTTCACAGCTCTTTGTGACCCTTTAATACAATAAGGGGTTTAGGAGAATTAAATAAGTAAATAATTTGGCCTGCTCTGAACTGGACTCTGGATTGTTTCTTACTTTGCTGCAAGGATTGACTGTCCTACACAAAGTAGGCTCAGAAGTGATACTGTACGTGTGTGCTCGATGCTGTACATTGTTGCTCGATGCTGAGCCAGACTGACTTTTTCATTTTCTCCCTGTTTGCAGTCTGCTTTAGCTTTTCTTCTTTTTCACGACTGTGTTAATTTCTTCCGGCTTTGTCTTCTTCAGGTCTCTGTGTTATTCCCCTCTCAGCACCTTCCAATCCCTTTGCACACATTCTCAACCAACTTCTTTTATGTCAAATAAATAACTATGGCCTCATTTAACCTGCAGTTGCTTTCATTTACGTTGTTGAAACCTGCTCAGTGTGCCACTTTAATGCCAAAATCAGGAATACAAAGAAGAGATTTCACTTCAGTGCCTCAGGCTTGATCTGACCTCTTAAAAAATAAATATATAAATAAATAAAATAAGAAATAGCTATCTGCACTTTTCAAATTTCATTTACAATGTGCTCAGCCAGTGCAGATTAAGAAACAAAGTGCTAAGTCAATAAGACACATGACTCGCTAGAAATAACTGAAGGAAATGATGAGAGGAGGAGTCACATAACTTAATTAAATATTTCTACTGCTGACCAAATTCATATGAGTGCTCACTGGAAGGAGCTGCCATGAACTCTGCAGGTTTGCAAAAGGCGTCCTTGAGGTGTGCTGTTATTCAAGTAAAGGTTCTCTGCATGTGTGCATATGTTTTATGTTCTGCATATGTTTTACTTATCTGTACTTCAGACAACGTTAAACTCCAGTGTCGGATTAAAGCAGCGAGTAGGGTCGTTGGGGTGGAACAAAAATCAGTGCAATAGCAGCTATATGAGGACCTGCTCCTTAAAAAGCTCCATCAAATCCTCAACGATCCCACTACACAGTCAGTCAGCCATTGTCCAACCCATTTAATTTCAGCTCTGTGGTATTAAACAGATTCTAATAATTTAAAATAAAAACTTTCAAATATAAGAGATCGTTTGAACCACCAGCAATTAGGCTGCTTTATATAAACAGGTAACTGGAATACACGTCCATCACTGAAATGACAGGTTCATATACTGTAACTGGAGTTCACTGGTGCCACAACCCTTCTCACGTCTCATGCTACCTTTCCTACAATAAATAGATAGATAGATAGATAGATAGATAGATAGATAGATAGATAGATAGATAGATAGATAGATAGATAGATAGATAGATAGATAGATAGATAGATAGATAGATAGATAGATCATCCACTGAACAGGATCATCTCCAGACAGAGGAGTAGCTTCAGCGACAGACTTCTGTCACCATCCTGCTCCACTGACAGACTGAGGAGA
>JANRMT010062816.1:8804283-8868687 GCA_026402145.1 Polypterus bichir lapradei | reverse complement strand
GATAGATAGATAGATAGATAGATAGATAGATAGATAGATAGATAGATTGCCTATAAGAAGTATTCACACCCCACCCCATTGAAAGTTTTCACATTTTTGTTATAAGACAATGATTTACAGTGGATTTAATTTGGTATTTTTGACACGTGTGGGCAGAAAAAAATCTCCAGAAAGTGGTATAAATTAACTATAAATATAAAATACAAAATAACTCATCACATAAGTATTCACCCCCTTCAAGTCAGGGGTTGAGTACTTTTTATAGGCACTGTATCAGCAGTTTTCCTTATTTAGTTATATTTCCAGCATACTGCTATTTGTTTAAGAGACATTTACTGATGCTAATGAGACCAAAAATACTTCCTTTATTTAGTTCCTTTTCAGATTATTTTCCAGTAAATGAAATCTTAAAAGATGCAACGATCAATGATGCACTGAGTTACTGCACTCAAATGCCAGTGATTCATTAGTGATTCACAAAACAAGAGCATCATGACGGAAGGTAGAGCTCCTCGTGAAGCTGAAATCACACATTTCACATCACATACAGTCATGTGAAAAAGTATCACAACCTCTTTTAATTCTATGATTTTATCAGGACAATCTACTAGACCTCAATATGTAAGTACATAAGAAGTTTAAAAAACGAGAGTCCATCAGGCTCACTTCTTTAGCCCATAGCTGAGCTGTCAGAATATGCTTCTTGAAAGTTTTCAGGGCTTCTACTTCAAATCCATGTCTCTGTGGTTTGATCCAGATTTCCACAAATATTTTTGTAAAGAAGTGCATCCTGGCTTTAGTCCTAAATGCACTTCACATAAATTTATGCTGGTGTCCCCGAGTATGTGATTCAGCTTTAAGCCTATGCATTTTGCTTGATTTACTTTATCAATACCTTTGAGGATTTTTGCAGTTCCGATGCAGTCTCCTCTGTTCAAGACTAAAAGGGTTTGATTTTCTGAGTCTGTCAAAGTAGCACATGTCCTTAAGTCCTGGAAGGCATCTGGGTGCTCTCTCAAGTGCTGCTATGTCTTTTTGGGAGTGTGGTGACCAGAACTGGATACAATGCTTCAAATGTAGTCTCACTATTTCATTATGTAGTCTGTAGCAGACACAGCACTTAGTGAGCACAGGCGGTCCTCTCTCTTCTTAACTCCACTGACCTGGGGTCAGAGGCAACTCATATGCCCACTGTCCCTCGGCTCTGCAAGAGTTGCTGGCGAACATGCACCCAGACAAATGGACCCCCGAAACATCTCCAGGCTGCTAAAGTGCTCTCCAAGTGTCGTGTCTGCAAAACAGTGATCACAGAGCTACTTTTATGCCGACTTCATCTGGTAGATCCCGTCCTCCTCAACAGGTCTTGACCGACCACCTGAGGAGCATGTCTCTCTCAGGTCTGGACCCGGGGCACTACACAGTTATTTCCAAGGCACACCAGTTAAAAAACACTTGTGTAGAGTATAATTATCAAGTCATTGATGATGAACAATTGAGTATAGTATTTGTGGAGTTTTAACATGGTTTAAACATATGCCTATTTAAGAGATGCTAATTCTTTCAATTAAATCAGCCTTCAGCTGTGCATTCAAAGTCTACGCTCGTTTTGATCTTTTAATTTTTATTTTGACATGTCTGTGTCTCATATGCTATGCCAATTTGAGAATTAATATGTTGGCCTCGTCTTATTGCCTTCCTTTACGTTAGGAAGGCACTCAAATTCAGGTTGTGCTAGCTCAAGTAGCATTTTGTTACACGTTGAGGTTTAAGGTCCCTGTTTAAGTTTAAACTAAGCCATTAACTCTTTTTTAATTCCTTTGTGTTGATTCTACATTAAATTTGTAATTCAGTATGTGAATTTACTTCATGATCAATGTATTCATTTTATAACAACATGTTTTAATATTAGATGCAATTAATCGTGATTCATTATACACATTTATGTGATTAATTAGTTTTTTACTTTCTCGTATAGGGAAAATACTGGAATCATCCAAAATTTCGACCTCAAGATTTTGATGAATCTCAATGTTTTAGACCTCCCTAAATCCAAAAATACCATTTTTGGAATTATGTCTGTGTGTGTGTAAACACGATAACTTGAGTACGCTTTCACTTAGGTCAACCACATTTTGCATACAAGTATTAGGTACAAAACATAGATTTCTATCAGCTTTTGAGCTATTTCTGTTAACTGGAAGTGTTACTTTTTTATTCATGCAGCTGCTGAGTCTGATTTATTCCAACTTTACTTTTATAAAAATTGTTCAATATATTATTAATTTGATTTGATTTGTTGTTGATGGTTCTTTAATGTACATAATTTAAAAATATAATCATTGCTTTGCAGTTTACTCCTCAAATATCCATCCCCATATCTGAGTATACGAGAAAGTCTAGGGGAGACCACTCCTGATTTTTTTATATATATATATATATATATATATTTTTTTTTTTTTTTAATATATTTTTTATATCCTAGTTTTTATATATATATGTATATATATTGTAAGAGAGTGGATGCTTGGTGGCACTATTGCCCACCTTTTCCCCAATAGACAGACACTCTGGACACAAGTTAAAAGCACCAAGAAGTAGTTTAATTGTCTTCATCTTCTCCTTCCATTGAATCCAAAGCACCACAGCCACAATAAACACAATATATAACCACAATAATCACAATAATCTCTCCTCCACACCTTCCAGTAAGCTCGGTCACACTCTTCCCGACTCCGGCTCGCTTGCTGGGTCTCCAACAGTTCTGTATATAGTCCTTGGCCCGGAAGTGCTTCCTTCCATCTGTTCTTGTGGGTCAGGTGGAGAACTTCAGTTATCTTGTCAGCCTGGAAGTACTTCTGGTTTTCTGCCCATGTGATCCGCTAGTACTTCCGGGCAAAGTGAGCACTTAGACTCTCACCATATTCCCACAGCGTCCCCTGGTGTCACCCACGATACCCAGCAGTGCAGTGTTTTTGAACTCCATGTCCCATAGTGCCCTGTGGGAACCTGGGACACCGCTGTACTCCGGGGAGCTGCCATCTAGCGTCTTGGGGGAGGCAGTGTCTCAGAAAATTATTTCATCTTAGGGGTGTCCCACCCGGGTTAAGCTGCTGGCCATCTCTTACAATATATATATTAAATATCTCCTAGTTATAGCATAGATTTGGTGGAAGTATTTAAATAATTTGAGTTTGTGGTGCACTTTTTGTCTTTATGTATATACACTAATTTCTCTTTGTAAATATATTTGTGGATCGTAGAATTGGAAGGACTTTGAGTTTTTTATTTTTAGAATCTTCCTGATTGTATTTTAATTTAGGCAGACTACCAGTTTTTTGTGTATATACATTTATTGCTTCTTTTCCATTTGGGGAATTGCAATATTCAATGTAAATATTATGCAGTCTTACTATTTTTGAGGACATTGCTTCTGTGTTTTATGTGTCATTTGCTGTGAGAACTGTTTCCCATGTATCTGTAAACCCATTTCTACTTCTGCAATATCATCTTTTTTGTCTGTGTCTCCCTGTCTAACCCTCAATTCTAATCCCGATCAGTCCTGAACTACAAGATATCCAGTTTGTAGTAAGGTGCTATTCTCCACAGTACAAAGGGGTGCCACATTCAGTTGCTGCAGCCTCAGAAGCATTCATCTGGACAATATTGCACTGTGTATTGCTGGCGAGAAAAAGGCAATTAGCAAAGGAAGACAGATAACCCTTCAAAGTGGAGGTCTTTCCTTTAGAGAAATTGCAAAGAAAGCCAAGGTGTCAGTGAGCACGATTTCCTATAACATCCAGAGGAATGTGGAAACTGGAGGAAACTCTGACAGAAACAGGACCGGAAGACCTAAAGTCAACAGCTTGTGTCACAGTCACCTCAGAGGACAACAGCTTAACAGTGGGTGAAGTAAGCAAGTGTCACCTTCTGTGCTTTAATTTCAAAATACACTGAGAGATTTAATCACGTAAAAACTGGATAAATGGGGGTGTTCTAAAACTTTTGATGATTTTAGAGATGGCTTCCTTACTGCCACTCAATCTGTCAAGCCTGCAGCTTGAAGTCTTCTCTTCACAGTTGAAAATGAGGCTTGTTTACTTCAACCAATGTATAAAACACAAGGAAGTGCTTCTCTCTGTCAAGCCGAAACCACTAGAGAGAATTTATTCTAAATAAATGAGCTTTTAGTGTTTCACAATGCCAGTAATGGTGCCAAGTCTCATTTTTAATGAATGATTAGTCTTTGACTTATCATGTTCACAGTCTAAAATCTTCACAAATACGTTAGCGGTCAAAACATGTTCAAGGATGCCTAAAAAAATGTTAATCTGTTGCAAACCGTGTCACAATACTTTCCCTCCTAGATACTGTATAACTATGGGACTTTATATGTGGAAACCCCTGTAACATTTTGCTTAAAATCAGCAGGCTTCTATAGCTAATAATTCACCAGGCTTTATTTGGATTGAGTGATTTGACACACAGACAAACATACATGAGGTCAAATGGTGTACCAAAAATGTGTAAATCAGTTGAAAACAGAAGGTCAAAATTTTCACCCTGTCACAGACCTTTACCAACATGGGTATAATGAAGGGAAAAATAAAGAAAAGGAGCTGCTTTGCACTTGACGTTACTGTACGTGGGGGCAGCATGCTGGTAAGCATTGCTACCTTGCAGTAAGGAGATCAAGGTTTGCATTCCCGGGTCATCTCTTCATGTAGTTTGCATGTTCTCCATGTGTCTGCGTGGGTCAGGGATGCCAGGTTGCTAAAACTTTTACAGCCCCAGAACAGCTTAAAAATAGCAAATTGCTATTGCCAATGATAACTCAACTCTTTTAAGTCAGTGGGTAACTGATGTTATATATCTCTCTATTATCATAAAAAAATCTTGGGTTGAGACGTGACCTGCTCACAAAGACACTTTGATGTCCCGCGAGACTACACTTTACAAACTTTGGAAGCAAGATCCGTGAGATGGTGACTTTTGCACGGACATTTAACCTCTCAGTTGTTGAAATGCTTTTGGCAGACACACTTCATGTGCTCCCAAAAAATTTTATACGTTCTAGATGGCATGTCAATGACTAAGTGAAGAAGAAAGAGCAGCACGTTGAAAAGAGACACAAAAGCGTTGGAGAGAAAAGAAAGCAAAAAAAAAAATGAACAAAAGAACAATAATAATCTATGTGCAAATTTTGAAGATAAGGAAAGTAATAATCAGCCCGGACCAAGTGGAATTGAAAAGGTGGTATGTCAGATGTATGTAGATATTGTTCAGCTTTAAAGTTTAAGTCGTGTTGCCATCAGGGAAAAGTAGTGTTGCCTCCCAATGAAGAGGTGTATCCTCAAAACGTAGATTTACACAATAATGGACCATACACTATGAGAAACTGTGGTCCCGCAAACAATTAAAGCTATGACAAGTTTAATTTCGAAGAAACCACAATTCGGTCAGGTGTATATTTATGATCACGAAGAAGCGATGCAACATAGAATCAAAAGAGTATGTAACAATTCCCATGAAAATAACAATCTATTTAAATTGTATATCCGGTTAAACAAACCCGGGGGTGGGTGAGCGAAGCAAGCAAAGGGTGGAGCCCCCTAGTTATCTAAAACTGGAAAAAATCTGATTCTCACGTAGAGGATCTGTACAAAACTTTTTCAAAACTTGGCAGGATCTAATCAATAACATTTTAGAATAAGCATTTAAATTGAGGAAGCGGATTCTCTCCCCACTTTTATATTCTAGTTATTTTTATTTATTTATTTATTTCCATATTTTTACTATTGTTAAAGTTTTGCTCTGCTGGCCTGGCTCTCTTTTTCATGGATGGGGTTGATTTGTTTCGAACGTAGTTTTGTTAAACTTGACTTGCTTGTATGGAATGCTGTTTGATTCTAATAAAATAAATACAACATTAAAAAAATATATATAGGAAATTTGCCTAACAAAATAGCCCAATGCCTGAGGTAGACAAAATTAAACACCAGAAAGCAGGAGTCGGTGTCAGAGCGAGAGGGTTAGTTACATACCAACAAAGTCCAAGGTCAAGAGTGACAAGAGGACGCTCTTTTGCTTTACTCTTTTACTTCAGTTCATTTTATACTTTGGATACCTGCTGCGACCATCTTTCCCTTGTGCTTTCACTTTGTGTTATGTATCGCATACTTAAAAAACCAATGCGGATCAATGATTTACACTTGAAGTCAACTCAGGCAAAAGGTTTAGTTGGAAAGAAAGACATTTCTGTAGGCAATGTGTGGATAAAACTGAATTAATTTCACAAGACAAAGCATAACTTTACATCTTGTTTCCATTCCATCAAAATGCCCATCAATAAACTGCTCAGATGTGACCACTGCCCTGGGCTTTCAACCCTCTTTTTAAGGGAAAGTACTTTGATTAAACAGTGTTGACAGAGTTTGACCTGGAGTCAGACTTTACTTTTTAACCACTCTTAGAAGACTGATCACAAAGTGGAGAAGTTGCTTTGACTCTAACAAGTCAAAAGTGTTTTTTTTTTGTTCTTATTTGCCTGTTTAACTTTTGGATTCTAAAATACATCTACATTCAATCTAAATTGTGAAAAAATAGAAACAAAAATCCATGCATCTATTTTCTGAAGCTGCTTCATCCACTAGAACTGCAGAAAAAAGCTGGAATTTTGCTCAGCAACATTGGCTGAATGGCAGGGCCAGGAAGGGGTGTCACCCCATTGCTGATGCACGGTCAAGTATCTTTAAAATGGGATGTTCAGTACTTCAGAGATGACAACAGGATAACAAAGTGATGTCCAATGAGGCTGACTCTTGCCAGCTGCAATATTTATTGTCACTGCACTTCTACTTCATCAACAACTTCTTCAACTTCAAAAGGTAGAACCAGTAATGTGTCCAACTCACACACATCAGTGTGGGCTGTCCATAATTGATGGCCAGGTGAGGAGACAACTGAGGAGGCCAAACACAGAAAAAGCTGCAGGACCAGAGTCAGACTTCTTCAGTCTTCTTCTTCAGACCTGTGCTGACCAACATTGTGGTGTCTTCTGCCACTAAGGCTCTAGAAAGTGGAGCTGCTGTGAAGAAAAACTCTTCAACTAATGACTACAGACCAGTGGCCGTTAAGTCCCACGTCATGGAGACTTTTGAGACCCTGTTTCTGGGCTATATGAGTCCTCTTGTGAAAGACCACTTGGACCTAGAGCAGTTTGCCCATCAGACAAAATATGGAGAGGTAGATGCAAATATACTCATAATATCTGCTCTACTAGGCTGGACGTTTTTTGATTCCTGTAGACCATTGAGTACCACTCAATAAGGGATACACTTAAGAGATATGCAGGTGGATGAGCCTTTGGTGTCCTGGATAATGGACTATGTGTCGGTCAGACTGCAACTTGTGAGGCTCAAGGACTGTGTGAGCAACACTGCAGCACCACAAGGAACAGGCCTGTACTTATTAGACTACAAATAGAACACTTGCAGAAATTCTCTGATTGATTCTGCACTAATGGAGAGTATTGACAAGTGGAATGAAACAGAGTATATAAGTCAGGTGGAGAACTTTGAGAATTGCCTGCAACTCAACATCAGCAAAACCAAGGAATTGCTCATTGCCTTTCACCGCACCAAAGATCCTCTACTCCCACTATCTATTTATTTATTTAGCTTCTTTAAAAACTTAAATGTCCTGCTTATGGTAAATTAAGTGCTATCCTGTCTACTATCCTAAAGTTGTTATCTATCTATCTATCTATCTATCTATCTATCTATCTATCTATCTATCTATCTATCTATCTATCTATCTATCTATCTATCTATCTATCTATCTATATGTCTGTCCTCCTTGGGGTAAATAAAGTGTTATCTATCTATCTATCTATCCTAAACTTTAAACAGACACTTTACAACTTCAGCTTTTGTTTTTAGTCAGATAGATTACTGTAATGCACTCCTAACAGGACTACCTAAGAAAGACATCAATTGACTGCAGATTGTTAACTAGAACATGAAAATCTGAGCACATCTCACCAGTTTAAGTGTTGTTACATTGGTTACCTGTGTCATTTAGAATTGACTTTAAAATACTACTAATGGTTTATAAAGCTCGCTCCGTCCTTTATTGTGGAATACCTGCCCCCCTACACTCTAAGTCATAATCTAAGATCTTCGAATGGAGGACTTCTTATAATTCCAAGAGACAAGCTTAAAAGAAGTGGTGAGGAGGCATTTTGCTGTTATAAATCTAGAATTTGGAATACTTTACAGATAGAAATTCTGCAATCTGCACTAATCTCTACTGTTCTCTGCTGTCTCTTGGGATTCTTCTGTGGTGGCGATTTGTACCACCACCACCTGATCGAGGCACCACAAAGCCCTCTGAAATGATGGAATGAAGGCAGGTGTCTCAGCTCTCCTCAAGACCAACTTCATTATGTGAAGCATGAAAACAAAGAGGACTTATTTAGAAATTGTTATGTTAGGTAGAATGCCCAGTTGGGGCTGGGTGGTCTCGTAACCTTGGAACCCTTGCAGATTTTGTTTTTTTTTTCTCCAGCCTAACTGGAGTTTTTTGTATTTTTCTGTCCTCCCGGCCATCTGACCTTACCTTGTTTTGTTGTTATCCTTTATTATTATTGCTTAATCTTAAGCATTTTTCTTTTCTTGTAACTTTCTCTTTCTCATCTTGTAAAGCACTTTGAGCTACATTGTTGTATATAAAAAATATAGGGTGGTGTGGTGGCTCTGAGACTTGGGATAGATTTGAATCCCATAAATGCCAAAAGTGACTCTACTTCATTGAGTCCTTGAGCAAGGCCCTTTAATCTGCAATTTCTCTGTCCTGGGTATGATGTTAATCTGCATCCAGCTCTGCATGTAGGCCCTCCATCCTGCAGGGAAAAACCTGGGGGTTGTGGCAGAATTGGCACTCCAGCCACCATAAAAAAACTCACATTGGTTCCATTCCATGCTAGTGTGGTGCTGAAGTGTCACCCATTGCATGGCTGCACTGGGGTCCTAATCTGGGATCCTGAGTTGGTTTGTCGTGTGGTGGGTGCAGCAATGTCGTGTATCAGTGCCTGCTCCTAACCTCTCTCTCTCTGTCTATCTATCTATCTTGCTACTGCGACACAGTGGTGTAACTAGGGGAGGGCAAGGGGGGACATCTATCCCCGGGCGCAGCATCCAGGGGGCGGCAAATTGATGTCACTAAATTTTACAACGAAATGTTTTCCATTCTTAAATGCACTAAAAAGTAAATAAAAAACATTTGCATACTCAGTCCATCACTCCATCAGTATGAGGATATCTTTTTCCTATGTTTTTTGTCTCTTTCTGATTTCGAATTATGTACTAGTTCTATGTACTCAATAGACAATAATTTATCCCCTCCACTACTCAAACATGCTTTACTCCCACCCAGAAACATTTCTGACATTATTACACAGGTTGCGTGACTGACATGAGGCATTAGTGTATCATTGTCTAAGTTGTTGCAAATGCCATTTCTGTGTGCCAAGTGATTTGTGTTTATGTGTTTGATAGAAAATTGATTGGGCTGTGGTGAAGTATTCTAGTAGATGGCTGCAAAAGTCTAGACGTTTCCCCATCATATTTTCGTATGAATAAATTGTAAGTATTGCAGTTTTTATAAACATATAATTATTTTGCTTTATAATTTGCTATATACTTTCTTTAAAATCATTTTTAAATGCGGAAAACAAATTTTTTCTTACAAAAACTAATGAGGGATTTAGATTTTAAAGAACACGAGGCGGCGTTATCATTTTCAGAGACTTATATGAAATTTTTTTCTTAAAATACTATTATTTTAAATACATTTTTAAAAATTTTCTTTCCCTTCCCCATTGCATTTTGGCAAACAGGAGGGGGCATGAAATCTTCAGTTTTCCCCGGGCACTGAAAACCCTAGCTACGCATCTGCTGCGACATGCTGCTGGTAGGGACTGAGAAGCCTGAATTGGATCTGAGAATGTTGTAGTGATATGTAAAGCAATGATTTTGACAAAATGATAAAGGAAGAACAAAGTTAAAAGGTTTTGGAAATGGATAACAATGGTAAATTTGCAGAATTATGCTAAGATCATTAAATTTGCAATCGGTTATGAGGTATTGAGGGTTGCAATGAAAGATGACAATATATTTGAACCAAAGAAGAGAATTTAGGATAAATCTGTCAGTAAAATATATTCCTATAAATATTCATATTTTTAAAACATAACATTTTTTTCCAGGCTAAAAGCAAACTTCTGTTTTAAACCGCTAATCAGGATGTCACGAGTCATCACTAGCACTGTGTTATGTTAGAATCTGCAGTTGTTGATTCAATTTTGTTTAAAGCCAGTAGCACTGTCACATATTTGGGGACACGTCCTGCACTACAGTCTTTGTGCCCTGAGGAATTCATTAATCTTACACATCAAGAATTTGTTAAAATAAATTAGTGGGACCTGCTAGGCATTTTAATTAAAGTGTCTGCTGGTTTTTCTTGCTTTCATTAAATAGGGATTGACAGCTAGAGAAGAAACAAGACAAATGCAGACCTCTAAGCGTGGCACTACATCAGCAAACAAACACTACCTTAATGAAAATATATACTAGCCAAAGTAGCCAGCATTACCCAGGTATATTTGTATAATAGGTTACGGTAAGAAAGAAAATATTAATGTGTTTTTTTAAATAATGACTGTTTTGTCATTGCTGGACATCCCATCTGTCATCAACACTAACAACTCTATCAATTTATCTGCTCTCTTGAGTCGAGAATTTGTCTTTTTATGTATGACTGGATTCCATAATTGTGGTAACTCCTTGCTGGGTTGGTACATGAGCTCTACATTTGCGTATTTCCTGTTTTAGTGTTGTTTCACAAATAAATGCTTAACCACACATTAAAAAAATAATAATAGAGTAAATGATAAAGCATGTAAGCTGGGCAAAACTATCATTTTTTTCTGGTGTTTTCTCTATTAAACCCGCATTATTATGAAACTTTTGAAACTTCATAAACTCTTATGTTACAGTTGAGTTGAGTATAATAGACACGTAAAATTTCATTATCATTCACAGAGGGTTTAGAATAATGCATGGTTTCTGTTGCCTACCTTTACAGCTCCCCAGTGAAACTCTAGGAAGCCTGCATTTTAAATTGCACAAACAATAATGTAAATACAGAATTTTGTGATGTATAATTTTGTGTTGGTCCCAAAGCAGGTGTGAATGCCCTTGTGAAGCCTGACACATAATGTGACATGCATAAGTCCAACTAGTGTGCGAATTGCTCCAATAAAATGAAACAGGATTAATTTATTTTGTCTTTAGTCGTAGAGGTGGGTTCAATGTGCATGAGAGCTGAGAAACAATAAATCCACATCAGGAAGTACAATGCATATAACGCAGCGACAAGAATAATAAGGAACAGGGGGGCTTTGATCATCATAAACAGAAGAGAAACTTGTCTGTCTGATGTGTTGCGTTTTATGTAACACAGTATAGTGTCACATACGTGTGTTTAGGAGGCAGCAAACAAATCCGGAGGTGAGTGAAAAATTGTGAGACAGAGGGTTGATCTACGGTACTAATGCCTCTCCCTCTCTTTCATCATATCCAAATAAGAAAAATAATGCACTTACCACGCTTCCGGGTTCCCAAGATGGTCGCCTAACGTCACTTCTGGTACCCTCTGATGACGTTACTTCCGGCTCCCTCCAATCACAGTACTTCCGGACACCAGAAGAAGACGTCACTTCCTCCGCCACATCACTTCTGCTTCCTTTTGTTGACATCGTATGCATCTGCCAGTTTCGACATCATCTCCTGCCAACTCATTTCCGTCCGCCATTTTGTCCATGTATAAAAACGCCATCTTTTGTATACTCATTGTCATCTACTGTGTAAATAGTCTTTGACATGCGATTTTGACTGAGCGTTTTCTTTTGTCCATTGGACATTATAAAGGGATGGTCCCCAAATCTTTCCAGTTGTGGAAGTGGTTTTTGTGTATAACAATAGAAAAGAGAAAAAAAGGGCACAGATGACCTCTCTATAGCTGTTAATCTTTTGTACAGCACTGGCTCTGTCAGGCAGCATGCTAAAGATTGGAAGCATGCTCTGATAGTGCGTTGTGTGGAAGCGTAAAATACGCCGAAGATTCTCACCATGAAAGAAGGCTCTAGGAGTCAGAGGATAGGCAAACAGAGAGATTAGCTTTATTGCAATAAACAATAACACGGACTCAACCCAATTAAGTCAAACTGAGCTGAGCCCCGATTGTCCAGAGAGCCACAAATATATTACAATTCTTATCACTTATGCTCCCCTTCCAGACTACTTTCCCATCATCTACTGTATAGAGGTTCCCATTATATTTCCTCCTCTTAGCAACTCTACCCTTAACAATCACCTAATGTCCCAGACCTTGTCATAACAATATTCTTGTTGGCAGGGCATCTTTGCCATCTGCACGGTAAAAAATACTGCGTTAAAATTACTTAAAAAAAATAAGGCAACAAATTACAAGCAATATTTTTGAGTAGATTTAATATACTGCACTATTGAGTAAACTTAATTTATTAATTAACTCAAATTTACCTAAAATAAATGAGTTTGATTAAATATAAGTAGTGGCAAAAATGGTTTCATTTTACTCCGATTTTCATTTGAATTACAGTACTCAAAAAAAGTGAGTATGCAACGCTGGACAGTAATGACTTAACAAATACATGCTAAAAATCCATATCTCTTTATTTATTTGAACATACAGAGATAGTCACAACAACGGAGTTATAGTTTCAAAGGAAAATTAAATCAAATGTCTGAGGATAATTTTTACTGAATTACTGACATTCAAATGTCAATGAAAATTTTCTTTTCTTTTTTTAAACTTTCTTCAAAAAGTATATCTCAATCAAATAATGTCCCAGGAATGAGTGGTAAACGGGAAGGAAACGGAGAGTGAAAGCGTGAAATCCTGCAACAGGCACCACTCTTCAAACACTTCCTGCATTTACGCCAACATATCCTCTTAAATGAATGGCCGCCTTTTCACTACTTTTCAGTATGCGATAGCGAAAATCCTGAAATAAAATAGGAAATAGGAAACCAAACATCGCTAAATAAATCAGTGTTAAAAATTAACCAGAAAATACATGGCCTATGTAGAACACGAATTAAATAAGAGGTCAAATAATACCGTGACGGTTAGGCAAACGTCTTTATATGTTGTTTGCAGGTCGTAGTTTAGGACAAACGCCCTATCGTTCTCAAACTTATCTCAAAGTGTCATTTTCTTTTTCTGTGTAAAATAAAAGTTTTAAACGATAAAAAACATATGAACATACGTAACTATCCGAGAAATGTGCTTGCTTTTTAAAGCAAACCAACGAGGTAAGTTGTTAGAAAGACGCTGCCTTGCCCGCCATGTTTCCCACATGAAGGGAAAGTTTTTGTGAAAAAAACAAATGCTTACATCTGTAACTATATGAAATTAAATACTAGTTATTCATTACGGAATTAATATGCTTTATACTTACACATTCGTAGTAAAATAGCTCTTATTATGGATACGCGTTACAACTGAATGTGTTGTTGTAAAGACCAAGAAATCGATGTTAGAGGAAATGCAGCGTCATTACATTTCGATGTGAGAGGAAGTGCCCAGTCATTAAATTTAACTTAACTTAAATGTGTTCAATTCACAGTATATATTTTTTAATTAGAATAAGTTATAAAAAATGTTTAAATTTTAAGAAAAATAATAAGTTAACATTATTCTTAATTTTTTTATTGAATTAGAATTAATATAATCAAGAAAAAGGGTAAAACCCATTTTTATTAATTAAGGTAATGATTATTTTGCGTATAGTTAGCTATTTTTTATTATTATTTTTCACACATGCAAGATTTATTTTTTACAGTGTGGCGATAAGCATCACCTGATTACCCCTCCCTTCATTCTCACAGCCTAGTAACAATTAAGTTGAGATCAGAAGGGCTCATGTATGAAAACTGGACTGCCTAATTATAATTCAATAAATTGCTGCTGCATTTCTCAAAATAAAGTTTGCCTGCTTGCTTCCTCAGAGGGCATGATGACCTCGTCACACAGCTCGACTCACAGAAACTCAAAACAAGGCAAGAGGCCTTGCCCCAATCACGGGCTGTCCCTATCTGTCCTTCTCCCCTTTTTCCTGGCAATTACATGTGCCTTTATTTAACTATTTGCTTGGCATACCAAATTTGTGCTACTGCTTACACTAAATTTAATACTTATCAGTTTTCATATTTATTTATGCTAATACATGAATATAATAACTTTTTATTTTCCATATTTGCTGCACCCACCACACGACAAACCACCTAGCTTGGAACCTGAGTGCAGCGGGTGACACCTCAGCACCACATTGGAACAATGTGAGTTTTTTTGCGGTGACTGCAGTCCCAATCCTGACACCAACCCCCAAGTTTTCCCTGTAAGTTGGAGGACCTGCTTATAGGGCTAGATGCAGATTAATATCATACCTAGGATGAAGCAATTGCATGTTAAGGGCCTTGCTCAAGGGCCCAGGTTGTCACAAAAAAGGGCCAGCATGACTGTGTTAGAAGGTCATCATTCAGTTGGTTAATGTGACATAGGCAGCGATTTTCAGTCATTTAAACTGACATGTTTGGGGGTGACATGATCAGCAACCATGGTAGGTAAATCTGTCATGCCCCATGACTAGAAGTCACATAATGTGGCATCGGCTTTAGTTACGCTGCTGTGCCATGGATTCGAGGTTTGAATCCCAAACCTGGAAGTTGTGTGTATGGAGTATGACAGATAAATTAACTAAAAAGAATAAAGGTCTGTAGATTCCTGGGGGTAACCTTAGGCTTTTTTTTAAGACATCTTAATCTGCATCCAGCCCTGCATGTTGACCCTCAAATCTGAAGGGAAAAATCTGGGGGTTGGTGGCAGAACTGGCACTCCAGCCACCATAAAAAACCTCCCACTGTTCCATTCCATCTGAACTAGTGTGGTGCTGAGGTGTCACCTGTTGAATGGCTGCACTCGGGTCCTAATCTGAGATCCTGACTTGGTTTGTCATGTGATGGGCATGGCAAAGCGCTGTATCAGTGCCTGCTCCTAACCTCTCTCTCTCTATTAGAGCAACATACTGCCAGATCCAAAAAGGTTTGGTAAAATCTGCACCAATTTCACCAAATACAGTTTTAATCAATTTATTTGATGTTTTTTCTTGAATATTATGGATGGAAAAATGATAAAAATGCAACATAAGGATAAACACAAAATGAATTATCTCAAGCCTAATATGTCTAAGAAAATATGTGGATGTTGTAAGGTGTCTGTTTAAATTATGGTCTGATTGGAAATGGAAAGCTTTTTAAGCATTTTTTTTTCATATTAAGCATTTTTGTATCATTAGGTCAACCATTTCCAGTTTTTCCCTGAACATTTTAAACATGTAAGAATGCTATGATTATTATATACAAATATGTATACCTTAATTAATCTCCAGCATGCTCCCACAGCCTTTAAACATTTCTATTCATCTTCTAGGGAATATAAGATTATAATGAAATCCCTAATTAACTTTGGGTTCATGAAAGGAGTAAATCTACATTTGGTAAAGAAAAAAAAATGACCTCAAGCTATAACAGGTTCCAGTGACCAAAATGTGTCATTAGCATTATCCAAGTCGAATTGATAACAGTGTCTAGAACAGGGGGTGTCGAACTCCAGGTGGCTGCAGGCTTTTATTCTAACCTTTTTCCTAATCAGTGACCAGTTTTCACTGCTAATTAACGCCTTTTCCCTTCATTTTAATAGCTCTGTTTTTAAGGATTCGGTCCTCTGAATTGATTCCTTTCTTCATTAAATGGCAGCCAAACAGAAATGAGACGTGAAACTAGCCAACAGATGACCAGCTAAATTGGGGCTTCAAACTGCAACCAATTTCACTCCAATCCCTTTCTTATTGAGAAGTCGATTCTTGCTGTTAATTAAACCCGTTATTTAATTCCATGGCTTGTTGCTGCTCTCATTCTGCTACAGCAGACATTTCCAAAACTGTTGCTTTTCTGCTTTTGCTAAGAACGCCGTCATAATGTTTTGGTGACCTCGGAAATCAGTCTTACTGAGATCTTCACCTTCCTTTATTTTCAGATATTTTGTGATGGGCACAGGTGAGCTGGTCATATGGTGGCCTGTTTTGTGTCTCATTATTGTTTGGCTGCTAATTAAGGAAAAAGAAACAACTATGGGGCCAGAGTCAAGTTAATTAAAAGAAGTAATCAGCAGCAAAAAGTGGACACTAATGAAGAAGATGGCAAGAATGAAAACCTGCAGCCACTGCGGCCCTCAAGGCCTGGAGTTTGACACCCCTGGTCTAGAACATTAGAAAGATTTTGGTGAGAACCCTGAACTCCTACCTGTTTTAGTTTGATACTAAATCAAGGTAGATTTGGTGATAATGCAAGATGCCTTTTTTAAGTATCTTCGGGCACTAAAACAAAAACCTTGCATTTATTTCACACATAGAAATCAGATATTCTAGTTACTTCTCTTCAATCCGGCCAGCAGTTCCTGACCATTACACATTTAGTGAGCTAACAGTTTGTTTTCAAAATGAGATTTTCTCTTGTTGTGTGTGTGTACACCTTGCGACGGCCATGTCCAGGTGTTGTTCCTGCCCTGCATGCAATGACTGTTGGGAAAGGATCCAGCTGCCCTGCAACCCTGCTCAGAATAAACAGGTTAAGAAAATGGATGGAAGGATGGATGTATTAGCTTTGTTTTTTAATCATACGGTATAATGGACCAGCAGCCAGTAGAATGCTTTTCAGTTGTAACTACAAGCTAATGTTTATTGGCTCTGTGAAAGATATTTTGAAGCTAATATTAAAAAAAGAGATTGTGATGGATAATCAGAAAGCTTTGAGACTGACTTTACTGTGGCTGTGTGGCAGTGGGGAAGTCAAAGTCTTGTGACTGCACACTAGTAAAAAGACATGTTTTGGATTAATCTAAGGATGTCGAACTCTGGGTCTGGAGGGCTGCAGTGGCTACAGGTTTTCATTCTAACCCTTTTCCTAAATAGTGACCAGTTTTCACTGTTAATGAAATTATTTTTCCCTCCCTTTTCATAACCCTGTTTTTAAGGATTCAGTGCTCTGAATTGATTCATTTCTTCATTAAACAGCAGCCAAACACAAAGGAGACATAAAAACAAGCCAACAGATGACTCGCTAAATTGGGGCTTTAAACTCCAACCAATTTCACTCCAATCACTTTCTTAATGAGAAGTCGATTCCTGCTGTTAATTAAACTCATTATTTAATTCCTTGGCTTGTTGCTGCTCTCATTCTTCCACAGCAGACTGTTGATTTTCTATTTTTTCTAAGAGCACCATCAGAATGTTTTGGTGACCTGAGAAATCAGCCTTACTTCACCTTCACCTTTCCTTATTTTCAGATATTATGTGATGGGCACAGGTGAGCTGGTCATGTGACGGCTTGTTATGTGTCTCACTATTATTTGGTTGCTAATTAAGGAAAAGGAAACAAAAAAGGGGCCTGAGTCAAGTTAATTAAGATTAATGCAAAAGAAGCTAATCAGCAGCAAAAACTGGTCACTATTTAAGAAGATTGTTAGAATGAAAACCTGCAGCCACTGCGGCCCCACCAGGACCGGAGTTTGACACTTGTGGATTAATCCTTAAATAGTCACACCCATTAGTTTAGTCAGTCAGTCAGTCACTCTCCAACCCGCTATATCCTAACACAGGGTCACGGGGGTCTGCTGGAGCCAATCCCAGCCAGCAGAGGGTGCAAGGCAGGAACAAAACCCCGGGCAGGGCACCAGCCCACCGCAGAGCACAAACGCACGCACATGGGACAATTTTAGGATAGCCAATGCACCTAACCTGCATGTCTTTGGACCATGGGAGGAAACCGGAGCACCCGGAGAAAACCCTCGCAGGCACAAGGAGAACATGCAAACTCCACCCAGATCTCCATACTGCAAGGCAGCAGCGCTACTATTGTGCCACCGTGCCACCCCCCTTTTGTTTATCCCTAGTATTTTAATGTCAGACATGACTTTTTTTTTTTTTACTTTCCTCACAACAAGATCATTTTGAACTTACACAGCCAACGCTGAAATGAGTCAAAATTAATTTCATTAAAGTCTGTGTTTCAGTACCAAGTAGAATACATCCTCTAATTAAGTGACTGGTAGCAATGAATATGAATTTAAATGAGTCATTTTCAAACTGAGGCTATGTCCACACTATTACATTTTCATTTAAAAATACAAACATAAAACATTTTGTCCACACTACCCCAGCAATTTAAACCTCCAAAAATAGAGAGTTTTGAAAACAATCTCCAGAGATGTATACATGTGATAATGACTACTCAGTGTTGTGTGTGGATGGGAGAAAAACAAAGAGCTTTGAAAATGTAGACTCTAGTCATATTCTAATTGGCTTGTGCTTTATTAAATGACACTTTGCTGATTGAAATCTACTCATTAGATTCTCTCAGCTCAATTATTATCAATAACAAATAACATTATTAGGATTATAATTGAGGGAGCAGCAAAAAAGGCAAATTAATATGAGGAAAAGGGACAAAAGACATTTAAGCATTAAATCTATAGCAAAAATACAACTTTTTCTAAATGTCTTATAAAAATAAGCATTACACTTTGTTGCATTTCTGAATACAGAATAAGCACAAAATCAGAGACCAGCTAATTAAATGAGATCAATTAACTGACTCAACGATTGCAAAATTGGTTGGAACAGAAACCTGTAGAAAATCGTGTTCACATGAGTGTTATATGAAAGGGGGGAGCTGTTAACACTGCCATTGACGATAATGGAAGAGGTATAAGGATGAAGTTTGTTACTTATCTATAGTTACTTACTATCTGAAAATAAACCTGATCCCCTTCTCCAGTGCTCAGTCATCACCGGTCACACTTTCATCCACTACAGGATTTGCACATTGATCACATTACACTTCAGTTGATGAATGTTCTTTGCAGACATTGCAAGAAGAATTTCTCATCGTTGCCATACATATGCACGTACCCACATGGTGTACCAAATGCACCATATGGAACTTGCGACTCTGCATCCACTCATAAAACCAGCTGGGGGTACACTGGAGGAAAACCATTGCGACACTGGACTTGTGAATCAAGCTGAGGACAGATGGCGGATGCTGCCAACAGATTTAAGTAAAAGGACATTGGACAAAAATAACTGATATTGGTGTGCAAAGTACACCAGCGCGAGTAGTTAAGGGTTAACAAAGACATCTGTGAATATTAGGGTGGCCCAACACTTTTTAACCCTGTACAGTGTTCACTAAACAGAACAGTAAATCCCATTATCAGATACTAGCTGTGTAAACCCATGCTGTAAAACACCCGGGCTCCCAGAAACCATGGATTCTGGCACTTCAATCAATCAATCGCATTGGTTGTGCATTAGCGGCTAAGCGAGGTTCTCTTTTCTAGGTGGTTTTGTTTTGCTGATATGCTTGCCTTCGTTGTCTGTCAGTTTTTCTCTCCTCTGAGGTTTCGTTTTGTCGATGTGCTTGCCTCACTTGAGTATTAGCGACTAAGTGAGTTTCTCTTTCGTCGGCGGTTTCACTTTGGCGATAGAGTCACTTTCTTTCAACTTCATGCTGTGGACTCGCACTTCTGGGCTGCCTCACACTTCAGGGCCAGAGACACAGACACACAAACATTTCCACGTGTAGATGTTTATATATAAGATGGGCATGTGGCAGCTTTGACCCAGGAATTCACATTAGGCCAGGCAAAACTCAGTCGCAATTTAAGAAAGGCATCTGTCCTGTGACAAAATTATGAAATTAGGATGGCCAACACCATTTAATATGCCCATTAAATCCATTCATTTGACATGGGACATTGCCAGCTTTTCCAGTCAATTTGACCCAGGTATTCGCATTGAGCCGGGCAAAATTAAAAAGCAATTTAACAAAGGCAATACTCTTATTAAATACTCTTATTACAAAACTGTGAAAATTAGGGAGGTTTAACCAATTTAACCATTTACAGTGTCCTTTAAATACTACTAGACTGACCCGCCTTTTAAGGCGACCAACTTTTAAGTTGACCACTTCTTAAGGCAATTCAATATGTAGATCAATTCGATATTTTATACAAACTGATTAATTTGGTGATATTGCATTTGAGCGGTATTACTTTAATACTCGTAGTTTCTGTTATTTTTGTGATTAAATTTAAACTTTTTTTCTATATTGAGGTTGCTCTTTTGAACCCCCCTGATATTTACTACGCGGTGAGGCATTTGTACTCCATCAACATTAATTATTTCCAGAGACATAATTTTGTCTATTTTTCCAGCGCATCGCGCACAAAAGCAAGGTAACGATGGGAGCACCAGAACTCTGCTCACATCATGTTGCTTCGTACCGCAAGCTGCAAGTAGTAAGTCTGTGATAAGCGGAATACCGCTACACTTTCCACTCATGGGACGGAAGGACAATCCCGACCGCTTTTATATAGTAAGAAAGAAGAAGAAGATATCGCACAGTCTGGAGTAGAAAATCATCTTTTACCTGGAAAAACGAAACTACAAATCCCATCGTGCATTGCAAAATGGACAGGCGTGTGTGAAACTCCACGCCTGCATAGCACTCACGGGACGGAAGGACAATCCCGACCGCTTTTATATAGAAGGATTAGTCCCATTCATTAAATATTGGAGTGTGCCAACTTTACCAGTCAATTTGAAAATCAACTGCAATTTAACCAATACATCTGTCTTGTCACAGAACCCTGCAAATTAGCATGACCCAACGCTTTTAACATTTTACACTGCTCATTAAATATAATAGCAAACCACATTAATTAAATATAGGCAAGCACCAGTTTTGCCAATGAATTTGACCCAGGTAAATGAAATGCACTTTAAAAAAGACACCATCCTTGACACGAAACTGAAAATTAGGGTGACCAAAGCCATTTAACCATTTACAGTGCCGGTTAAACATCACAGTCCCATTCATTTGATATGATAGTATGCCAGCTTTACCAGTCAATTTGACCAATGGACCAGCACAGAGAGGGCAAAACTCTGGTGCAATGTAACAAAGTCATCTGTCATGTCACAAAGGTGTGAAAATTATGGTGGCTCAACATGATGCAACTTATTTGAATCCATACAGTTCCAAAATGTTGGATTTTGATTTTTTCAAATGCCAAATCCACCTTAATGACAAAATGTAACATCTAAAATGAAGAATATTTTGTGTTGCTGTTAAGGCTCTATTGATAACCGGCTAGCCAAGTTGTGTGAATAATGTGCTGGCTGGAATCGAATATTTCGCTTACTTCAACCTCGCGGATGAGTAAGTTGGGGCTTCACGAAACATACACAAGTACCAGCGTTTTAAATCATTGCACATCCTTCAGCCAAACACCAATATACATCCAGCGTTTACAATTTAAATTATGTTTGCACAAGTGTTTGGTTATCTATCATTATAAGAAAGGCTAACTTTCTTGGCATTATTTAGTTTTAGCACAAGGCCGCTTATCAGTCATTATCAGCTGTTGTCGCAGCCATAAAGAAGCCCTGTTAACAATGTCGGCGTTAGAAAGATCGAGTAATTGCATCCCGGTCCTCTTATCTTTGCCTAACACTGAGAGGCAGGGCACAGCATACTTAGGTGGAGCGTGACCTGTCCTCAAGAGGGAGAGGAGCGGACCGTTACAGAGTCTGTTCTCTATCGGAATGAGCGAAACGGTGGCCCGCTGGCAAGCTTTCACTCTTCAGACTGGCGCGCCAAGCGGGGGGTGAGGGGCGGGAACAAACACAGGGAAACTTTCAGACAAGTAGGCGCGGAGATAGCGCGCATGCGCAGGATCTACTGCACGACGCTCTACTCCACACGGAAGGTGACCGCGGCGTGGGTTTGACGTGACGTGAGTTGCCTCTGTTTGCTACGCTCCGCTCACTAGCTGTCACGTGGGCAAATAAGTAGGTGTTTTTGTTACAATTTCAATCTATTAAAATTGTATTTCCCAACTTCTAATTTAAGTTTTGCCTTGCTTTTTTTTCGTTGTCATATGCCTCTACGGGGCGGACGCAGTACGGCTAAATCCTGAAAACAAAAATCATTTATAAGTCACGTTAAGTTTTAGATATTGTAGCAACATTTTGACTTCTGTCAAACTTTTTTAACTTTTCGGTATTCATTAAGTAATGGTTTAGTATTGAGAAACTTTCCTTCGCGTAAAGGTATGGATTGACAGTAATGCAGCATCACACCCCCCGACCCTCCTGCTTGTCGCTTCCTGAGAACTGTCGACAATATTATTTTAAAAGACTAACTTTACAAAGGCTTGAACAAACTCTGCGGTAGGGGTGCTTTGCTTAAGCCTCAGCTCGTGCTCTGTTTTCTACCACTGTTTTGGTGATTGTTGAATGAGATTCCTTATGATTATTTAATCGTATAAATTTCGTGTTTCTTTGTTCAAATGGCCGAGTAAATATGCCGGTAGTGTTTTAGTGTTTCGATTAAACATAAAACCAAAGTAACACTGAAAGAAGTAGGACTCTGGCTTTAAAACAATGTGTCGCTTTGTCCAAGGTAGAATGTACAGTCGTGGCCAAATGTTTTGAGAATGGCACAAGTATTGGTTTTCACAAAGTTTAGTGCTTCTGTGTTTTTAGATCTTTAGTCAGCTGTTTCTATGGTATACTGAAGTAGAATTACAAGCATTTCGTAAGTTTCAAAGGCTTTAATTGACAATTACATGAAGTTTATGCAAAGTGTCCATATTTGCAGTGTTGGCCCTTCTTTCTTTTTCAAGATCTCTGCAATTTGCCCTGGCATGCTGACTGCCAATCAACTTCTGGGCCAAATCCCGACTGATGGCAGCCCATTCTTTCATCATCAATGCTTGGAGTTTGTCAGAATTGGTGGGTTTTTGTTTGTCCACCCACCTCTTGAGGATTGACAGCAAGTTCTGAATGGGATTAAGGTCTGGGGAGTTTCCTGGCCTTGGACCTCAAATTTTGATGTTTTGTTCCCCGAGCCACTTATTTCTCACTTTTGCCTTATGGCCTGGTGCTTCATCATGCTGGAAAAGGCCTTGTTGGTCACTGTTCTTGGATGGTTGGGAGAAGTTGCTCTCGGAGGAAGTTCATGTAATTGTCAATAAAAGCCTTTGATTATGCAATGCTTGTAATTCTACTTAAGTGTACCATAGAAACATCTGACAAAAGATCTAAAAACACTGAAGCAGCAGACTTTGTGAAAACCAAGACTTGTGTCATTCTCAAAACTTTTGGCCACTACTGTATTTCATTGTTAACATACGGTAATTTGCCCTTTCATTACATATAGGAGACAAAACCAGCAAAGTTGTAGTCTATATACTCTTTAATTTTCAGTGGAAAAATAGTTTTATTATATATGTACAGTGAAAAACTGTACGGTGTGAAAAACTATTTGCCCCCTTCCTGATTTCTTATTCTTTTGCATGTTTGTCACACAAAATGTTTCTGATCATCAAACACATTTAACCATTAGTCAAATATAACACAAGTAAACACAAAATGCAGTTTTTAAATGATGGTTTTTATTATTTAGGGAGAAAAAAAAATCCAAACGTACATGGCCCTGTGTGAAAAAGTAATTGCCCCCTGAACCTAATAACTGGTTGGGCCACCCTTAGCAGCAATAACTGCAATCAAGTGTTTGCGATAACTTGCAATGAGTCTTTTACAGCGCTCTGGAGGAATTTTGGCCCACTCATCTTTGCAGAATTGTTGTAATTCAGCTTTATTTGAGGGTTTTCTAGCATGAACCGCCTTTTTAAGGTCATGCCATAGCATCTCAATTGGACTCAGGTCAGGACTTTGACTAGGCCACTGCAAAGTCTTCATTTTGTTTTTCTTCAGCCATTCAGAGGTGGATTTGCTGGTGTGTTTTGGGTCATTGTCCTGTTGCAGCACCCAAGATCACTTCAGCTTGAGTTGACGAACAGATGGCCGGACATTCTCCTTCAGGATTTTTTGGTAGACAGTAGAATTCATGGTTCCATCTATCACAGCAAGCCTTCCAGGTCCTGAAGCAGCAAAACAACCCCAGACCATCACACTACCGCCACCATATTTTACTGTTGGTATGATGTTCTTTTTCTGAAATTCTGTGTTCCTTTTACGCCAGATGTAACGGGACATTTGCCTTCCAAAAAGTTCAACTTTTGTCTCATCAGTCCACAAGGTATTTTCCCAAAAGTCTTGGCAATCATTGAGATGTTTCTTAGCAAAATTGAGACGAGCCCTAATGTTCTTTTTGCTTAACAGTGGTTTGCGTCTTGGAAATCTGCCATGCAGGCCGTTTTTGCCCAGTCTCTTTCTTATGGTGGAGTCGTGAACACTGACCTTAATTGAGGCAAGTGAGGCCTGCAGTTCTTTAGACATTGTCCTGGGGTCTTTTGTGACCTCTCAGATGAGTCGTCTCTGCGCTCTTGGGGTAATTTTGGTCGGCCGGCCACTCCTGGGAAGGTTCACCACTGTTCCATGTTTTTGCCATTTGTGGATAATGGCTCTCACTGTGGTTCGCTGGAGTCCCAAAGCTTTAGAAATGGCTTTATAACCTTTACCAGACTGATAGATCTCAATTACTTCTGTTCTCATTTGTTCCTGAATTTCTTTGGATCTTGGCATGATGTCTAGCTTTTGGTCTACTTCTCTGTGTCAGGCAGCTCCTATTTAAGTGATTTCTTGATTGAAACAGGTGTGGCAGTAATCAGGCCTGGGGGTGGCTACGGAAATTGAACTCAGGTGTGATACTCCACAGTTAGGTTATTTTTTAACAAGGGGGCAATTACGTTTTCACACGGGGCCATGTAGGTTTGGATTTTTTTTCTCCCTAAATAATAAAAACCATCATTTAAAAACTGCATTTTGTGTTTACTTGTGTTATATTTGACTAATGGTTACATGTGTTTGATGATTAGGGGCAAATAGTTTTTCACACCACTGTATATTATATCTCTGATTATTATCTCTTTTGAAAGAGATTGCTTTTTTCCATGTCTTAATTTTGCATTAATTATTAACTGGTGCTTCCTGAATAGTAGTTCCTGTTTTTGGAATTTCATTCCTAAATTTGTTTTTGACAAGCAGTTACAGACTAAATAAAATAACTTTTAAGCTATCAGAATTTCAGAAACAAGTATAACTGGTATGGAAGATCATATTCAAGCACTATTTATCTCCACTGCATAGTTATATTTGGGATAACAGTGCGTGATATTTGTGCAAAAATAATTGTGTTTTCCTACATAACTGATTTGATAAAGGTATCTTTTTGGTAGTTTGATTATTGAATGCACAGGGTAAGTACTCCCATGAGTTATAACAACAGTTTTTATATATATATATAATAGCACCATTCAGTAAAAAGCATAATTCAGGGTGCTGTGGGATAGTTGTAGTGCTGCTGCCTCGCAGTAAGGAGTAAGGAGACCAGGGTTTGTGTCTCACATGTTCTCTCTGTGTCTGTGTGGGTGTCCTCCAGGTGCTTCTTTTACCTCCCATTGTCCAAAGACCTGCAAGTTAGGTGAACTGATGATTCTAAAGTGGCCCTGTGTGTACGCCTTGTGCCAAGTGACACTGGTCTGGATTAAGTGTGGTTAAAAAAATGGCATGACATTCAATGTGCCTTACAAATTGGTAGTCAGAAACGAAGGAAAACAATAATTAAAAATAAAAAAAATAAAAACTAACCATACTAAGGGTTAGGTGGATCAGTGGGGAGAGCAGAAAAACCTCTTTGGTTCCGTGACCAAGACCCCACCATTTTGTCATAAATAAAGATACAAAGCAGAAGTAAAAATGAGTGTCAGCAAGTGCATACATCATCAGAGAAAGGGCTTTAGTGCCCTTCTACCTTCCACCAGCCTCAGGGAATTTCAGACCACCGCCAGGTTCCTGAGAGAAAACAAAAGACAATGCGATTAGCCTTAAATTTAACAAAAAGCCAGATTTTAAAAGTAAGTTCTAAGACATCATCTAAACAGCTTTACTATACTGGCCTAATGTATTTCTCCATATTTTTTGAGCGTAGAAACTAAAAGTAGTCTCACCAAGCAAAGCAGAATTTGAGGATCTAAGGTTATGATTGAGAATGTAAAGGGACAAATATTCCAAGATATATGAAGGTGCAGGATTCGTCAAAGCCTTTTAAACAATTAGCAGTATTTTAAAATTGATTTTGAAAAACGCAGGCAGCCAGTTTAAAGACATTAATACTAGTACAATATTGCCAGATTTCTTTTTAGCGTGGATTCTAGCAGCTGCATTCTAAACCAACTATAATCAGTTTAGAACTTTTTTCGGATAGACGTGTTAGGAATGCACTTCAATAATCTATACAACTACAGGCAAAGTCATGTATCAGCTTTTTAGCATCCTCTAAGGATATAAAGGACTAAACATGTCCTATTCTTAAATGAAAAAATGCAATTCTGGTGACATAAGGTGACGTAAAGGGAAAATGTAAAGTGAGAAGAGTACTGCACCTAGAACTGATCCTTGCTGGATGCCATATTCAATGTTTTATGTTTTTGAAACACAGTCAGCCTCGCAGTTAGGAGACCCGGGTTCGCTTCCCGGGTTCTCCCTGCGTGGAGTTTGCATGTTCTCCCTGTGTCTGCGTGGGTTTCCTCTGGGCGCTCCGGTTTCCTCCCACAATCCAAAGACATGCAGGTTAGGTGGATTGGCGATTCTAAATTGGCCTTAGTGTGTGCTTGGTGTGTTTGTGTGTGTCCTGCGGTGGGTTGGCACCCTGCCCGGGATTGGTTCCTGCCTTGTGCCCTGTGTTGGCTGGGATTGGCTCCAGCAGACCCCCGTGACCCTGTGTTCGGACTCAGCGGGTTGGAAAATGGATGGATGGAAACACAGTCATCAAAATTTACAAAGAATCTTCTCTCTGTTACACAAGTCTCAAGCCAATTTAAAGCTCATTGCAGTATTGAATGTTTAGGATCATAAAAAATGGAGAAAGCATTTCAGAGTTTTTAATCTATGTTATAGTGACAAAAATGAAGACCTTACTAGTGTTTCCTCTCAAATATAAGAGCTCTAGTATAATTCTAAATCTTTGTTGCTAATTTCTCTTTCTTTCTATCATATCAATGAACACAACCTGACCAAAAAGAAGCACTTGGTTTGCCTCATGTTCTGTTTTTGATGTGAGAATACAATGTAAAAAAGTGACGTTATTTTAAATGTACACAGAAATTACCTCAAATAAAAGGTGTATTTTTTGTGTCATATTCATATTTCAAACTTATACCTTAATGGTTAAAGTTAAATCAAAACAGATTTTGATTTCACTGTCTAAGTAATAATCAAGAGCAGTATATAAGTTTGCATATTTGAAAGATATTGTTAAATGGCTCTCATTTACAATACATGTATTTTTTGTCATTGTCAAATGTTTCAGAAAACCATTTGACCATGGATTGTATGTCAAAAAAGAATATGACAAAATTTTGATTCATGTGAAAAAATGTAGAATGCTGACATGAATTTGGAAAGTGCTTTTAAATAATCCTTTAATGCTATAATACATATTTACCATTTCATAATCTATCTGTCAGCATTAGCAACGGTGTAATTTTCACCACATGTCAGAACAAGACTGAAGAATGACATACTGTGAAAGACAATTATTTAGTGAGAAAAATAATTCAATAACAAAACACAATATGTTTATACCAGTGGTTCCCAACATTTTTTTGGCCATGCCCCACCTAAAATCACGATGTCCCCCACTGTAACATATACCTTATTCTTATTATTACCTATTCAAAAAGTTGAACTCCTGCTCACTTGGAGGAAACCCATAATGTCATTAATTTGGTCTAAACAAACTTCCTAAAAACATGGAAACAAAAGATGGAAAGGATAGTTGAAGTACTGACAAAGAAATCACTTAGAAATTGTTAAAAAAATATATAATATGAAGTAATATGAAAATACAGCAAATACAGTTTTGAAAACATATAGTAAGAGCTGTGATATTCATAAATATAGAATAACTTTAATGACAGCTTTTTCTGTAATATTTTGATTATTTTATATTTTTGTTATATTGCAAAATTTTATAATCATTGTTACAATTCATATTATTTTAATGGTAAAAACTATTACTAAGTAGAAAAACCCATGCCGGTTGTAAAATCATAAATTAAAGGGCTCTTCACCATCCCTTCTATGATAACAAAAAATTGTTTATTTTTGTCTATCATTTTTAACAATGAATTTCTGTTTTTTCATTTTATAAATTGTTTAGCATACCTAAATTCTCGAATTGCCCCCCTAAAAAAATCAAATTGCCCCCCAGTGGGGCATACGCCCCACGTTGGGAATCATGGGTTTATACAAAGTCTTCAGGGTCAGTTTAATTGCTTCAGATGAATCCAGTATATATTCACCTTTGCATTCCTTTGACAAGTGATACACACAGACCTATGGTCTTAAAAAAATACATATAAAAGCCAAGTTAAAGACAAGGAGCTGTTGAAACTTCTGATATTTTTTTTATTTAGTCACTTTTTTTAGTTCCTCTAGAAGTCATAATGTATTTTATTAGTTCTGTTGGCTCAGATAGAGCAACCGGAACTTCTCTATTTTGGTAACACATTCTTTGGTTCTCATCATTTAAAAATACAGCTTATCATTGATCACATTGCTCGTGTAATTTTGCCAAGTAGTGGTTTTCAATGAAAAATCAATGTGAGGAGGTAAAAGTAATGCTTTCATATGTTCGGAGATTCCGGCTATTTGACAAACTTCTCAATTGTCGTTGTGCATTTCTGTGTCTGGGGGCATTCTTGTATTCTGTATCCTGGACTTTATCTTGCATGCATATGAGCCATCAACAGATGTTGCTTCTCTTCTGCTTCTTCCAATTATGTTGGTGTTTGTCAAATAATCAGCTTCTCTGGTTTGGTGTCGCTATTCTTCCTCTTCTTATTCCTATTATGTTGTTGTTTGTCATTTATTCAGCTTCTGCTGTTTGCTTCTTGATGGCCAGCAGATGTAACTACTCCTTTTCTCTTTCTGCCTTATCAGTTGTCATTGCGATTATTTTATTTTGCTTTAATCAACACATGACTACAGGTCATTTTGCCAAGGTTGCCGCTACCTAAAATGTTCTGAATCTTCAAAACGTATCGGATCATAAGCTTTCAATTAACTTCAAGGTTCTATTCCCATTAGTTGGTGACAAATGGATAGACCTTTGCATTTTATATATATATAGATTGAAACTAATATGGATGTTGACAAATGTAAATCATTTATGCCATCTCTCATCCTAAAAAATTAAAAATTGTATTGGACGCTAAGCAATAACAGTAATAACCGTAAAGCACCTGATAATGCATCTAGAAAAATAATATTTTAGTCACCGGGCCAGTAATCCTACATTGTGACCAGTTTGGTAAATCTGTGAGTCTTCTTAATTTATACACTCAATTGTCATTAAGAGTGATACACCTAAAGTTGAGAGCTTGGTCATACTGTATGCAATATTAGTATTTGTGTGGACTACAGTTCAATAAACAGTAATAGACACAATGGTATACTTGTCTCATCACTTTCTGTACATAGTTTTAATGTGTTTTATTTTTAATATAATAAGAGTAATTATTATTTATGTTGCCTTATCCTAAAGTATTTTAATGGTTTAGGTAATTTTATGTATTATTTTGATGTAAGCACAGGTGCTCATAAGATAGTTCTACTGGCTTACTGTTATGATTTTTTATATACCCGAAGGCATATTAGAAGGATACATTTTATTGGTAGCGGGACCCTCTTAATATGATTACATGTATAAAAAACTGGATTGCAAAGCCAGGTTGGCGCTAGGACAAAATTAGTAAGTGGCACTGGATTTTCATGGAAGGCAGAAGTGTGATTACAATACAAAGAAAGCCCAAATTACTTTCAATGCACACAAAATATGCCAGGGAGGGCACAGCAACAGATTAGAACAAACAAAACTTCATCACCCCAGGATCGCACTGCAGAGGGTTGTGTGATCAAACATGTATTAAGCAAAAGCTACCAGCGATGCCTTTTCTTTTGCTTTTTCAGTATTTGTTGTAAATTTCATTATCATTTTATTCACTATGTCGAATGATTTCCTAACTTGCACAACCAGTACCAAATACTCTCCCGTATTGCATTTTGAGACATTGTTTGGTGAAACTTGAGCGCAGGTATTGTTATACTGAAGAAACCATTGATGTAATGTGGATTAATTAATAGAATTTTTGCTTCCTCAAAGAGGAAATTGTTTCTAGCTTGATGTTTTACAATGACTCCAAAGGTCAATATTGTAAAATGCTAAATGCAGTACACTATATTTGTCCACCCTATTTATGATAAGAAGTAACAGTACCCGAGTGCTTCAAGTTGGTAGCTTGCAACACAAAGCAGTGCATGATTAAAAATAATAATAATAATAATAAAAGCGATTTATGACTCACATGTAGAGATATGTGTGTTTGTGTATAATCATGTCTCCTCATTGGTGTCTTGTTTTCTCCGTTTTTCTTTTTTCCAATGTTTGTGACATTTAATGGAGTTAGCCTAAGAAACTCAAAAGTACTTTTTCAATGATTTTTACTTATAATTGTTTATCAGTGAATAACATCTTTGAATCTGCTATTCATAAGGATTGTGCTAATTATTACCATTATTCACATGGACGCATGAAACTCTTTTATGATTAATAGCTATAAAAACATATTAAGAGTCTCTATCTTTTATTAGCAAATGAATAGAATGTTTTTTATGTGAATACAAATATTTCTTGACATAAATAAATGAAGGTACTGAAAATACATAATATCCCATCTACTATATTAGTTTTTAATACTGCACACCCAACAGTTAAAGAACTTGTTTACTCTTGTTAGCTGACTGTTCTGTGTAGCAATGTCCAATTATCTTTACTAGCTATGTTTTTAAGACAAATATGGTTTATGAAACTACTTCCTATCTGTAATCTATTTTCTGGTGTACCACAATATAATTAGATTAGGTCATATATTTTAAATCGAGATCCTGGTTGTCATGCTTTGACTAATTCAGGCTGCTTTTTTATTATAGGTTAAAAAGAATGACTCAGGGAGACATGGCCAAACCTCTTTTGAGAACCTCTTCAGAAGGTGTACCAAGTTTTACTTCCACAAGCAAAATGGCTATAGGTATACTGGGAAGTGGAGACTTTGCTCGATCGTTAGCATCCAGACTGATTTGTTCAGGATTTAAAGTTGTGGTTGGAAGCAGAAACCCAAAACGAAATGCTGGACTTTTCCCTCAAGCAGCTGAAGTAACTACACAACTGAATGCTGTTAACCAGACTGAGTTAATCTTTATAGCTGTCTTCAAGGAGCATTATTTTACACTCTTGGAACTAAAATCTATTCTTGCTGGAAAAGTACTAGTAGATGTAAGTAACAGTACTGACCTGAAGCATCAGACGGAATCCAATGCAGAGTACTTGGCATCACTCTTCCCAGATTCCATTGTTGTGAAGGGGTTTAATGTTATTTCTGCCTGGGCTCTGCAGTCTGGTCCCAGAGATGGAAATAAGCAGGTAATGTATATTTTTAAAGTGAATTCATTTATCCTTTGGCTATTTGAGTTGCACATATAGAAGCTTGTTTCATAAACATATAATAAAAGGTTACTAAAGTATGATTCTTGTTGTCAGTCTTTTAAACTAACAGTGCCATGGCTTTTGAACTTTTTGTATGGTAATTCCTTATTCTCTCAAGTGTTCCTTCTAGTGTTTTTTTATTGTTTAGCTGACTAAATGACTTGAAATGCATTGATCATTCATATCATCCTCAATCAAGTCTGCAGCATGTTTTTACTGATCACTTATTGAGTTGCTTATGGCCTGACTTGCAAGTGTATCACACACAGTGAAATCCGTAACATAAAAGGTAGCAAATTAATTAATGCAATGGTAGTTTTTCTTATTACATATTATGGTAGTTAGACAAGCCATTGTTAGTTGAAAAAAAATCATATGTCTGGCCACATGATACATTTTAAAGACACTATATACAGTCTTTTGTTTATTCATTTATTTTTCATAGTATTATTTTTGAGCTCGGTGTGTCATGCCCCATAGCAGTGTAGTACATCACCACTGATTACTGTAACCCTCTAACACGGAATGCTTTATCCGCAAGGCAGCAAGAGATATCAAATTGTCTTGCTTCATAACTTTTTTTGAGTTTGTACAATGTGTGTTTCATTGTTACAAATTTGCACATTCTGTTTTGTCCATTGTAAAAATAGCTCTATGGTCAAGGCTTTAGGATCTTCAAACTGTATGGAATCATTTAGGGTGTAGTTCTTCACACCAACATTTATTCTCAGTGTATTTTTCCAATGGATTTTTTTTTTGTTGGTTGCAAGTGGAACTGCACCTCTCTTGTAATTTGAACAGGATATTCATGTAGTTTAAATTGTTAAATTGTTTAAAAGCTGAAACATTACAAGGGCATTTTTCAGGGAAACGTGAGCCTTTTATTACACAAACAACCTAAAATTTAAAGAACTTTATTTATCTAGCCCTCTTAAGATTGTCGCAACATAAAGTATACTCAAATGAACATGCAGCCACATGTACCAATATTCCAATTGTAACATTTTATTTTATGTTTCTTCACAGGTGTTCATCTGCAGTGACAACACAGATGCCAGTGCTAAAGTCTGTCAAATTGCTCGTACTATGGGATTCATCCCAGTTGATATGGGTTCCTTGTCATGTGCCCGTGATATAGAATCCTTCCCTTTGCGCCTTTTTCCTAGCTGGAAAAAACCATTTTTGGTTTCATTTGGTCTTTTTATTTTCTTTTACGTCTATAACTTTATCATATCTGTTTTGCATCCATATCTAACCAAAAATCAAAATGCTTTTTACAAAATGCCAATTGAACTTATGAATGTCACACTGCCTTGTGTAGCCTATGTCTTGCTTTCCCTTGTTTACTTACCTGGAATATTAGCAGCATTTCTTCAGTTGAAGAACAACACTAAGTATAAACGTTTCCCTGACTGGCTGGATCAGTGGCTCAAACACAGAAAGCAGCTTGGTCTTCTGAGTTTTTATGCAGCAGTCTTGCATGCTGTGTATAGCCTATGCCTCCCAATGCGTAGATCAGCTCGCTACGAGGCATTAAATGAAGCATATAAACAGGTAATTATCCAGATTATTTTATTGGTTCGTATGGCTTTTGAACCACTTTCTTTGAAGTAACACATTCTATACTTTCATTGTATTGTGCGATTTCTAAAAAGAAATATTTCATAAACTTAAGCAACCTAGGTGCATAATCACAGGGAACGAAAGTGAGTTTTTGTGTTTGTTTTGGTATTGCAATATTAAACACATAAGAAAACAAAGCACTCCATGGCTCATGAGGCCTAACAAAATGCAGCAAATGCACTATTAATACTTATTTTTTTCTGGAATATATTGTCTCATTTTCTAATATTATACTATCAACAAAGAAGCAAAGGTCATTTGTCATTTTCTGCATTTCAAAGGATATTGCATACATGTTAAAAGGCAGACTAAGAAATTGACATAAGCTGCCACACTAAATCAAATTGCCGAGTGTGATACAGAACATATTTTATAATAAGCTTGCACAGAGTTCTGGGCTCAAATACAGGCAGCCTATATGTGAACTTTATACATTCTTCTGTTCCCTGCATTCTTCTAGAACTCCTATGACTTTCAAAATTCAAATGCTGTACAGATATGATCAATTGATGCCTCTATACTTGCCTGGTAGGAGTAAATGTGAATGTGGTTTTGTGCATAATGTGTGTGCTCTGATGGACTGACATCCCATCCAGTATTTGAAAATGCAGTTTGTAGGAAGTAGTGAAAGAGTAACTGTAAAAGGATCATATAACTTTGTCTCACTTCATAAAATTAACCTTAATGTTTTATCAATCTTATCTTTCTGTATGAGCTTTGAGAAACACATGGAACCTACTTTAAATTTATTAATGACATTTGCCTAGCTGTGAAACTTGTATTGTAGATATTAACTTGAAAAACTTGCTGTATGTTAGGTATTTTCTTCCTTCTATGCATTTTTAAGCTGGATTTCCAGTTCATAGTTTTGTGGGGTCAAAAGCAATCCCAGTAGCAATGGCTGGCATTGAACGTGGTACAACATGAAGAGATTTGCTTTCTCTGCATGCTCAATCTGAGTGGATAATTATCTTACCAATGTGTTTTATTTGTGAAAATGTCCTCTCTGATTGCAGGTACAAGCTGGCAAAGAAAATGCATGGGTAGAAGAAGAGGTCTGGAGAATGGAGTTGTATGTCTCCTGTGGAATTATGGCACTTGGTATGCTGTCACTGCTTGCAATCAGTTCTTTGCCATCTGTGGGAAGTGCCCTTAGCTGGAGAGAATTTAATTTTATTCAGGTAATATTAATTCTGTTAAAATTAGCTATCTTTTTATACTTTTTTACAAATATTTGAATCTTGGACCCTGAGATTGACTAGCACCCTGTCCAAGGCTGTTTCCTGTTTTGAGTACTGCTGGACTAGATGCTATTCCCCTGTGGTGCTGACGTGGATTAAGGAGATTGTTGAAGCAGGTAACCTTTTAGGAATGTTGTCTCATATGATATATTCCTACAGCCCAGTTATTTAATTTAAAGGACCAGTTGCCCAGGACTGCTACAGAGCAGCCCTTCCCTATTTCTACTTTAGAGTTAGAGCTAACAGTTGGGATTAAAATATTTTTGACTTCTGTACAGCTGTACAAGTATCTTCCAAGGGATATTATGATTTTTCCTCTTCTCTAAGAGAAACTTCTTGTAAAGTTATGCTTTAGAAATGTTTTATGTATTTTCTCAGTTATTTGTTGATTTTGCCTTAATCAATGCTAGTAAATAATTACAAACTTCTATAAGGTTTCTATTTTATTTTCCTTACGTTTCTCTGTAGGTGGGTTTTCTGGCCATTAGATTTACTGCAAGATAAATTATGTACTGTACTCTGTTTTTAAGAAACTGTATAATACAGTTTATTGGTAAACAGTGGAGTAACAAAAATATGACAACTGCTTATATAGCAATGTAACAAATGGAAGCAAGATAGATGAGACAAACAAAAATATAACACAGGTTGGGTGTTTTTCATTTGTTTGCAGGTTTTTGAGAAGGATTGGACAAGTTTTTTTGTTTAGTGTTTTTACTTTTGGAATTTTAGTGTGACATCACAGACAGCTTGCCCTTGTTTTAATGCACAGGTTCAAGAACCTGAATAACTTTGCTTGCAGTAGAGTGCATTCTTTGTCTTTGCATTGTGGCCTTTTTTTCTTATGGTGTTGTGTTGTCTTCCTCAGCTCACTGTTAGACTTTAACCATGTCCTTTGCAACTTCATAGGAAATAGTGCAACGTTTTCTGGTGTAAGAGTTAAGATGCAAAAAATCCCTTAAGGGGTTAACACTAGAATTACCAAATCTTACAAAAAAACGCGTAAATCTGGCCCACCTTAAATCCGATCGCACCTCTCCGTCAGCTTGTTTTGTCTTGTAAATGTGTCGATAATCCCAAGCAGCCTGCTACACCATCCCCATCATTACTTTAGAAATGGCCAAAACCTCTCCCAACTGAAACCTTGTTTATCAGGGCGTCAGGTAGTACCTCGAGCTGTATAGGCTAAAAAATATTTTCTTATTTGGAACACATGCATTTCAGGTGTGTTCCGTGGGTACAAAGAGCTACAGTCTATGTAAGTGTAGGATGACAGAAATGTTGAACACATACCTAAAAGACAAACTTTTTCCATGTTTTAGTACTAACGACAAAATTTTGACACGAAGTGTATAATGTGTGAAGACTGAAGTCCAAATATCAAATAAGCACTTTCACAAAAGGTACAATTATAACAGAACAAATGTGCTTTTTTTCCCCAAGGCTATAACCAAAGAAAAAGAAACCGGGTTAGTGTGGCTTGTTATCATGATTTCTTTGGTAGTAATAGTTGTATGAGCCGCTGACTCCTATTCAGAAGGTCCTGAGTCTGTAACAGCCGGTGTAAATGTATGGTACTTGCAAAGGTTAGCATTTTTTTAATTGTTTTATTCTCTCAGTCGCATTCAGTGTCAGCAGGCATTTTTCGTGACATTACACATGTAATTTGTGAACATGCCCTTGTCGATCAAACAGAGGAAGCTCTGCAGTCTACTTGTGACTTTACGCTGTAGGAAAATGAGTAAATAAATCAAGGTAAATAATATTCAATTTGGCGTTTATATAAGTAACATAGTAATAGGGTGTTGTACCGTGTTAGCCATTATGAATGTGGAGAAAAGCCAAGCAAAATGACACCTTTTATTGGCTAACTAAAAAGAATACAATATGCAAGCTTTCGAGGCAACTCGGGCCCCTTCTTCAGTTGGGAAAGGTTTTGGCCATTTCTAAAGCGGGGTGGGGGGGTGTGGGCGGATGGTGTAGCAGGCTGCTTGGGATTATTGACATGTTGTCCATTAGACTGAGCCATTGTTCAGCAATGTTTCTGCTTGCTACTCTCCAATGAAACTCATTGTCTTTCTGGTTAAAAGCTTAAACTGAATGTCCTCTGAGCACCTTTGGTCTGTACATGTCTTTATAGATGTGTCTGCTTATCTTTAATTAACACCTTTTTCATAAGATAATTCAGAAAGCAAACGGACAAAACATTGGAAATTTGCATTCATATTTTGATCTGGTGGTTTTTTTTATCTGACTTACTTTTTCTGAAATATAAACACCATAAATGTGTAAAGTAGTGAGATATCTATTAACGAATGCTGTACTTTTAATAGTTTGAAAAAGAACATAAGCATATGGTCCCTGAATGTTAACAGAACACACCAAATTTAAGAAATCTGCATAGGAAAGACATGGCATGGGTTTTATGTTGTAAATCCCAAGACAAGCCTCCAAGGATGTGGATGCATTAAAAGTCAATTTATTTTATCTGATCCCAATGCTGATTCATGCAAAGCTGGATAGCACCAGGCCCTAAACAGGACCTCACCTCAGATGGGATGCCAATCTATCACAAGGCACACACATGCACACTACAATATTCATTCACAACTGGCCATTAAAGAATTTGAACCTAACCTGCATGTCCTTGGGATATGTAAAGAAACCAGAGGGCCCAGAGAAACCTCACAAAGACAAATGAAAAATGTACAAGATCACCACAGACAGCAATACAGTACTGGAACTGTGAGTCTGTGGTACCAACTACTGTGTCACCATGCTGCCCTCACATAATAGAATCAGACAGTATCTGGGTTGAGATTTCAAGACACAAAGTATGTATCCTGGTTTTGTAATCTGTGGTATCCAAATTTGTACAAGTTCTTTGACCATGTTAGTAATGATTTGTGCCATGTTAATGATAACGATTTTAACCTTTTATTTTGCAGTCAAGACTTGGATATGTTGCCCTTATGACTGCTACACTACATACTCTGTTATATGGATGGAAGAGAGCATTTGATGCAAATCGATATAAATTTTACCTTCCACCTACCTTCACCCTGACTCTTGTAATACCTTGCATAGTTCTGCTTTCTAAATTGTGCCTTCTTCTGCCCTGTGTAAATCGAAGACTAATGCGAATTCAAAGAGGCTGGGAAAAGAAGGCTGGATCACAGGTACTGGAAGAACTAGGTTGCTTCACTGATAGTTCGCCCTATGAGAGCATCAGTAATGTGTGACCGTAAGTAGCTGGGCAGATTGTCTGTCTGTTAGTTTTCAGTATCATTACATTTGTGGCTACTACTTTTACACTGAGAGTTTTGTGGTGGATGGTTACACTTTGTTATGTTTAGGTCTCAAACATATAGCACTTACTGCATTTTTTGTAAAGAACCTTTTACTCTAGAAGTGTATTAAACCTTAGCTACTCCCTTGGATCAGATCTTAGGCTTTGAGATTATTTTACCATCTTTTGCCTATATAAAAAGTATTGTCGTCCAATATAGCCACATCCGCAGGATGGTGTAAAATGCCAGACTTTATAGTACATCTTATAGAATAGTTTTACATGCTCAGAGCAATAAAAAATATGTTTGTGTTGCTCTTGTGAAATACTGAAGTCCTATGAATCATGTTTTCAAGTTTCTCTTGAACTTTACTTTATGTACATTGATACATATAAACACTGAATCTGGGAATGAGAAACATTTATTTTTTCATGACACTTGAATCAAATTATGTGTAAAATATAATCTATTATATTTTTATATCACACAATTGTGAGCACAATCAGTAGATGAAGAATAGAATATTTATATAATTTTGTGCAGATTTATGTTGTTACCTCTTTGGTCGTATATGAGTTGTATTTCTAAAGAATCAACATATTATATATTGAAATTGCTAATTTTTATTGTGAGTTATCAATCCTTTATGTTTAGGAAAAATATATTTTGACCGTTTTATCTATGAAAGCCGTACTTACTCAGCAAAATGATGGTGGGTAACATTCCAGAACATTCTGCCTTGTGGTTCAGAGGTTACCATACATGACAGACATATATTACCGACTGTTTACATTTATTATGCAGTACTAGAGTGTGAACTGTCCAAAAAAGATACTGCACACATTAAGAGTCAACACTGGAAATTGTTTTATCCAATAAATGTATGTTTGAAAGCCCCAGTAAACTAATTTTTTTCTGGTTTGTACACCGTGCTTTATCACTGCTGTAGTCTGCATGATATTGTAAATAAGCCTGTGTTTTTAATAAAATCAGGAGTTTCTTTGTCTATATTTTTGTCACATTATTCTCTGATGCTACTAGTACAGCCTTTTTCTTCAGTTACCTGCTTACCAGCTGTTACATGGGAAGGTTAGTATTACATTTTAATTATTTTTTTATATTGTGCAAGTTATTGACATACTTCTGCAGTTCAACGCTGCCCCACATTCTCATCTAGCTAAATCTTAAAAGGCCTTAGAACGTTGCTTTTTTTTTCTAGATTCCCATCATCTGGTGTATGAAAAAGTTGTGTGTGTAGTTTTCTTTTTTGTTCGTTTGTTTTTCTTGTTTTGAATGAGTTAGCCTTAGCTTGCCCATGCTTAAGTTGTACTTTGTGTATACTGGTCTTAGTTTAGTTTAGTGCATATCAAACAGTACTTCAACTGGCACACTTCTGTATTAAGTAAGATATTGTGGTGCAGTTGTCAACACAGCTGCCTTGGGTATCCAGATATCCTGAAGTCAAATTCTGCAAATACTGGGTTGTTGGGGGTCTGTGTGGAGCTTTCATGAATTCCTGTGTCTGTTTGGGTTTTTCAAATTGTCCTCTAGTTTTGCACCTACATCCCAAAAAACAATTACGTTAGAATAATGTGCAGTTCTAAACTGATGCCCCATGTCCGTCTAATGCTGTGAGGATTGGCACTGGCATCCTGTGCCCCTTCTGGCTGGCATCGACAACTGGGAGATGACAAGAATCAAAACTGAAAGAACGGGTTGTTTGTATTACCAGAGCATAACTGCAGAACCCCTCTTTTAATAGATATATTTTAATTTTTTTTTGTAACACCATGACTTAAACACATCAAAAAAGGCACATCCATTAAACAGTAGTACTCACACACCTCAGAATCTCTTTCAGCTCTCTCAAGTAAGTAGTCTGAAGTCACTAAATTACCACAGTAAGGAGCAACCTTGTGTATGTTAGGCCAAGTTTTTTAAAGGTCTGTTTTGTGCCCTTAAAATCACCCATACATCCATTGTCTAACGCAGTGGTTCTCATACTGTGGGGCGGGCTCCCCTGGGGGGGCGAGAAGTAACAAAAAGGGGGGCGCAAAGATGTGAAAAAAAGAAAACAAGAATCGAAAATATGAAAAATACATCTATTGAAACCAAAACAAATTAACTTAAACTACATTCTGATACTAGAAAAATAAATATAGAGTTAGATAAATGTCGATAAAAGTTAAGTAGTGTGACAATAAAGAGTCTTCAAACTAGAAAAAAGGTTTGGGGATTGTCCCCATATATTGTCGTCCAGACAATTGAAATAAAGGAAGCGATTCAAAATGACTTTTCAGTACAGAATGAATATTTACTGTAGACAAGATGGCGTTTTTATAACAGAATGAATGATGGGAAAGGAAATGGTTGGCCAGAAGTGACGATTAGAGGCGGGAAGACGGAACCAACGTCATCAGGAGTAGACAGAAGTAATGGATCATAGAACTGGAAGTGACGTCATTGGAGTGGAACCGGAAGTGGCGTCATCATGGCCATTTTGGAGCCGGAAATAGAGAGGTTCATTTTTCTTCCAGTTTTCTGCAGGTAGAAAGAGATTCAGGTAAGTACCACGTGATGGTCCCTTGTCTCGCGAGATTTCACTCACCTTTAGGCTCTTTGACTGCCTCCAACTCGCACGTGTGTGACAGTAGGTATAATAAAATATGCATCTATGATATATCATTAATTAAAAAAGAACAAATTGGTATTAGTGGGCTCCTTTCATAAAAATGTTAGGGGGGCGCGATTAAAACTGACATGAAAATTCGGGTCGCAGATACTTAAAGGTTGAGAAACGCTGGTCTAACATGTTCAGTTCAAGGAGTTGTTTCTATGACTTAATATTCTGTTCCAAAAGGGGTTGTCAATACTGTGAGGGCTGTGGCTGCTATGTTTCATACAGCCCGCTCCTGCCTTCCCGTTGTGGTATCAACACATCGAGCAGCAGCATGTGCTGGAACTGTAAGCCAATGTAAGAGGTGGCTGTTTTTACAGTATGAGCTGACCTGTGTTCCAGAATGGTTTTTCTTAATATTTTTACCTGAAAAATAATATAATGATGCTAAATGAGCACCTAATTCTTCTTCCTCAATAAGTGCCTGAATTAAGCACTCATGAAAGACTAGTGAATTGGCTGGTTGAAAACCTACTTAGGCTGCTGTCTTTAGAGAGAAAGGATGAGCCATATTTAAAAGGCATTATCACCCAGTATCTTACAATGAAATCATTTATTCATTTGAAAAGCACCTATAAAATGATAACTTTTCTGCAGGGCCTTAGTAATAAAAACTTGTTGTACTTACTGTAAATTTTAAGCAGTTCTTTATATACAATACAATCACTGTCCTTTTTTTTGGTATGGTGCCATTTGTAGAATACACAATGAAGTGCATTATGTTCCCCAGCTGTGCACTTTTCTTGACAAACTTCAACATACATTTTAATTGGAAAAAACTATTTATAGTTAGACTAAATATGACACATTGTAAAATTGGAGTCTGCTGTGGGGTTACGAAATCTGCTCTGAACTGAGCTGCAAGGCCGCATGTTATTTTTTTAAAAAGGTGCGTGTTGCAATACATTCTTATTAGACACTGGGGGCTGGTGACATAATTTCACATTGGCTGGGCATGAAAGTAAGAATTTCATTGTACACTGTAGATGACAATACAGCTCCTACAGAGCAAATAAATTACTAACAACACCTTTCAATAACAAGTTGTGAGTAAAGTGTAAAAAAAACAATAGAATGGTACATTGGAGAATATGAACAGCCTGAGATAGAGTTTGATAATACAGTATCAGATTAGTAAAGTTGTTACACGAGAATGTTATAATTCAGATGGGTACAATCACATTGACAATAATTTGATACAAAATGGGAGAATCCACCTATTTATTTGTTGGGGGTGCTGGGGGTAACCTTGTTTAATCACAGCCATTAAAGGTTTGAGAAAGTTTTAATGTGAGCTTCAAGGTAAGACAGCCCTGGTTTACCTTCCAGAACTCTTGAGAACTTCCTGCTGCTCTGTTTTTGTTTTCTTTTCATATTTTTCTATTATGTAGTGCCTTTTATATCAATTTTATAATGCTCTTCATATCTATCATGTAGTATATATCTTATCTGTTGCAAGTTACCCTTCTAGTTAAGACTGGATTTTGTATTCTTTATTTGATCAGATTTAGGTGATGTTTTAAAATGTGCTATTTTCTTGTTATCCTGTTAAAGGAAACCCTGCCACCTAGTGACAGATTGTAGAAATGCCTGAAATCTGTTACCTTTGTCTTTCCGTACATATGAAATTGGTGTAAACATTATAAATGCTATGAGCCTATTGATTTTCTCCAGTAGATTTTGCTCTACTGAGATAATTGTGTGTTTTGTGGACAGTAGTGCCCCGCCTAGAGCACAATTAAGGAAGGAAGAATATACATTTTTATTAACTTTCATTTCACATTACTGGCCTGCAGTATTTCACTGCTACAATCACAACTTGGTGACAAAGAAAGCCTGTGATGGACCCCTCTGATTTTTCACACACATTCTTAAACCTGCTTAATTCATTTCAGAGTCACAGGAGGTTGGAGTCCATCCTGGCAGCACTAACAGCAAGATTGGTGAATTGGGTGTTCAACTAATTTAGTGCCATTTCAGAATTTCACATTTGTTTTAATTACATATTGTACAAAATGATTAACCTATGACACTTCAGTTTATTCAATTGGTGACCCAGGTTTTTTTATTTGGTACAGTTTCACAGAGTAGCTTAAGTGTGAAATGCAAAGCTGGGCAATCCCATTGTTTTATCGCAGAAAGGCTTTTGGGGACACATCTCTTTAAGCCATAAGCAACTTTTGAATTGCACAAATTCTTTCCCTGTAGACTCAGTTATGTGTCAACCCTTTTTTTATTTTATTTGTTTGTTTGGTGTCCTTGAAAGTGCTTAGAAAGGTGCCTTTTTCTATAAATAAAATGTAATATTATTATTATTATTACAGCTTTTGATGCTACTTTAGTTTGCCTATTCATAGACTTACCTTCTGTGCCCTGAGCAAATCATGCTCCTTGCACCAAACTAATCGCAAAAGACAAGAGAGGCTTACAGAAAACTTTGAGAATGTCCCCGAGTGGCCCAGCCAGAGTGCAGATTTGAACCCAATCTCTGGAGAGACCTGAATATGCTGTAGCTGTCCACAAACCGTCTCCATCCAAACTGACAAAAATTGAGAGAACTTAAGAGAAGAATGGATGAAAATCCCCAAATCCAAGTGCTGGAACTTTTGTCGCCCCCCCATCCAAGAAGACTGCAGGCTGGAATCTCTGCCAATTGGGCTTTAACTAGCTATGGAGTAAAGGGTCTGAATACTTGTGTAAATATGATATTTCAGTATTTTATTTTTAATATAAAAACTTCTTAATTCTTTGTTTTACTTCATCATTCTGGAGAACTGGGTGCTGTTTGATGTGTGGAAAAAATTAATTTAAAAGATTTTCTCACAAGGCTGCAATATACTGTAATAAAGTACGTAAAAGTCGCTGTATTTTTGCAGTCGGCACTTCAGATCTGATGACTACATAAAGTTTACGCTCTGCCTTACGATTAAGGCCGTGCCAAGTCTTTTCACCTGGAAAAGCTTTGGTATCCTACTGTCACGGGTATCTGTTCTTGAAAGGAGCTCACGTGTGGGAGTCCGCACTTTTGGAAGATGGCACACCGCTGTGTTTTCAGTAGGACACGGCTATGCCACGGCTGCTGCCCCTGGTCAGTGTACACAACGTGACTGCAATGAGACAAAATGAATTCTTTTCTTCTGGCCAACAGAAAGTTCCACAGAGCTTCTTGGTTTTAGAGCATTTTCTTTATAATAAAACTTTAATTCATAAGGATTCCACATTTGGCCTTTCATTACCAGCCAGGGTATGACAGTTCCGAACACTCCACCCCACTGGGCATTTTGAGTTTTTTTGGAACACTCTTTTCTAGGTTCTCTCCAATTTCGCAACAGTTGAACTTACTGTACGATGGTGAATATAAAGGAATTGCTCCACGACAAATATATAGTCCTCTTTTGGTACTTTCTTTGTAAGATGGCCTTTCAGCAATACCTTTTATTTCACTAAAATCGATTATTGACATGAAAGACGAGGCCCATTGTTAACTGCCTAACAGGACGTTGGTTTACCTTTCGATGTGTGACTTCCAAAATGACGGAGAGGTGGATAGAGTGCCACAGATTACCTTCCAGGTCAGCAACTTTGGAACAAAGACAAAATGGACCATATGCGAGTCTGCTGACCTTTTCCAACAACTTGTGCTGTGCCCCCCTGTGCAGAATCGCATTCTTGGCAGCCTACAATAGTAGTTCCCTTTATCAAGGATTTATTCTTTACTATCCTTGGCATTTTATAAGCGGATCCCCTCATCATAAGATTAGTCACATGCTAACAACTCTGGGAAATGCTAGGTGAGAGACTGAGCAGTGCCTGGTGGGCCAAGGATGTCCAGCATGGCCTAAAAGCCCCCTCAATTGAAAACGGAAATTCCACTCTCTTCAAACACTTGACCTCTTAATCCTCGACATTCACTTTCATGGCCTGCCATGTTCTTTCAGTAGCTCTCATATGCCACCTTCTCATTGTGCCACTTGATTTCAGTCTGAGATAAGGGCATAGAAAGTAATCAATCTCTTATAAACATGTGTACCTTTGGTTGTATGACGCTCTGAAAATTAACAAAAAGTGAAATTGGGCCTTTTCATTTTCTTTATATTGTATATAGTAACCCCCATTAGTCACAGAGAAATTCCAAAATATCCTAAAAAATAAGTTAAATAGGGCAGCACGGTGGCGCAGTGGGTAGCGCTGCTGCCTCGCAGTTAGGAGACCTGGGTTTGCTTCCTGGGTCCTCCCTGCGTGGAGTTTGCATGTTCTCCCTGTGTCTGCGTGGCTTTTCTCCGGGTGCTCCGGTTTTCTCACACAGTCCAAAGACATGCAGGTTAGGTGCATTGGCAATGCTAAATTGTCCCTACTGTGTGCTTGGTGTTTGGGTGTGTGCGCCCTGCCCTGGGTTTGTTTCCTGCCTTGCGCCCTGTGTTGGCTGTAATTGTAGCTCGGATATAGTGGGTTGGATAATGGATGGATGGACACAGCACAGACTACCTGCCTCACACCTGTGTTAAACTGCAGTGATTTTGATTGGTTCAGAATAACAGCAGATGTTTCTAGAAGGTTCCGTCCTTTGCTGTTTCAATAAACCCAAATGAGAAGGTCAACACCATAGGGTGGAAAATATTTTTAGATTGGAAAAAAGTGGCCAAATATTACTTTTACTTTAGAATTGAGATGAATGGTACTAGATTATACATCAATAGTTAAGGAAAGCCCAATATAAAAGACTAGTCGTCCCCTGTGGCTCCGCCCACATACTAGTGAAACAGGACAGTGAAGAGGGTCCTGCCCTGCTCCCCACTCCTGATGTCACTCTTCCCCCTCCCCTCAACCTGCAGCCAGAATTTGTCATCCTGCAAGCGAACTATGATACTTAGAGCAATGAGAGAAGTCGCAAAATCAACCGGAATGTTCAAGCAAATTAACGGATTTAGATTGGGTTTTTTCTTTAAGTACGTCTCTCGTTTGCTAGCTAAGCGGAGGTAAGGAACGCCATGAGACTGGCATGTGAATGAGGAGGGCCCACCCTCCCCCTGCACCTCCCCTGAGCCCGCTACGTCTCTCTCGGATTCGCACAAATAAATTGCTACCACAAGCGAACTATGATTCTTAGTGCGATGAGAGAAGTCGCAAAATCAACAGAATGTTCAAGCACAGTATAGAAAAAAACGAGATCTAAATCTGTGAAGTAGTTCTCTCGTGAAAAGCAGACAGACGGATTTTATATATATATATATATATAGAGAGAGAGAGAGAGAGAATAGCTGTCTCCTGTGGCTCCGCCCGTGTAGTAGTGAAACAGGACAAACTTTAAAAGTCAATAAACAAACAGGTATCACTAGCTAAGCAGAGGCAAGATATGCTTCAAAACGTGGCCAGAGGTAGACCATCTCAAACGGATGCTGTCCTGACATCACGCTTCCCTCTCCCCTCGGTCTGCAGCCTCTGTCTCAGATTAGTGCGAATAAATCGCTCTTGCAACCGAACTATGACAGAAGTTGCAAAATCAACCGAAATATTTAAGCAAATTATAGAAAATAACCCGATCTAAATCTGTTTAGTAGTTCTCTCGTGAAAAGTAGACAGACAGACTGACAGACAGATAAATTGGATTTTGGATTTTATATAGAGAGAGAGATATGGGAGACATTATATGATAGATACAGTGCCTTCAAAAAGTGTTCAGACCCTTTCACTTTTATTGCATTTTGTTACTTGGCAGCCTTGTGCTAAAATCAGTTCCACTAATTTTTTCCACACATCAAGCTACACCCAGAACAACAAAACAGGATTTTAGATTATTTAACAAATGTATTAAAAATAAAAAAAAATCCCAATGGACACAAGTATTCTGACCCTTTACTGTGAACTTGGGTATGGTGGAGATTCCATCCTGAAGCCTTCTTGGGTCTGATACTCTTAAGTTTTGCACACCTGGATGTGGAGATTTTCTGCCGTTCTTCTCTGCAGATCCTCTCTCTCAGTCAGGTTGGACAGAGACCACCAGTAGAGAGCTATTTGCAGGTCTCTCTCCGGAGATGTTCGATTGGGTTCAAGGCCGGGCTCTGGCTGGGCCACTCAAGGACATTTGTAGAGTTGTCCCTAAACCCGTGTTGCCTGTGCTTTGTCCTTGTCCTGATGGATCCCACACCATGATGTTGTCACCACCGTACTTCACTGTTGGATTGGAATTATTCAAGTGATGAGCAGTTCCAGTTTCCTTTAGACAAGATGCTTAGAAATGAGGACAAATAGTTCAACTGACACTCCTCTAGATGTATTTTCTACAAACTCTGAGCAAGTTTTTTTGTGTCACCTGACTACTCTGTGGTAAAGCCCAGATTAAGGAAGTGCTGCAGTGGTGGTTATCCTTCTGGAAGATTCTTCTATTTTCACACAGTTTCTCAGGAGTTCAGTCAGAGTGACCATTAGGTTCCTGGTCACCTCTCTTACCAAGGCCCTTCTGTCACGATTGCTCAGTTTGTTCAGGTGGCCAGCTCTATGATGAGTCATGGTTGTTCCAAACTTCTTCCATTTATGAATTATGGAGGCCTCTGTGCTCTTGGGAACTTCAATTCTGCAGAAATCTTTTTGTGGCCTTCCCCAGATCTTAGGCTTCAACACAATCCTGTCTAAAGTTCTGCACACAATTCCTTTGACCTCACGGCTTGGTTTTTACTCATCTCTGGGATCTTCTCCAGGTGTGCGTCTTTCCTAATCATCTCCAATCATCTCATTTGACCAAAGATGGCCTCCAAATAAGGTGTAGAAACACCCCAACGGTGATAAATAAAATGGGATGCACCTGAGCCAGATTTCAAATGTCACAGCAAAAGGTCTGAAAACTTGTGTCAATGTGAAATTTCTGTTTTTATTTTGAAGAAATTTGCAACAAATCCTGAAATCCTGTTTTCACTTTGCCATTCTGAGCCATTATTGTGTGTTATTTGATGACAGAAAAATTTAATGACTTTAGCTCAAGGCTACAACATAACAAAATCTGAAAAAAGTGAAAGGGGTCCGAGTACTTACTGAATCCAATGTAGATAGATTTTCTTTTTTGTCATTCCACAATAAAAAAACACGTAAGAGCAAAACAATTATTCTTACAGGACCCCAGTGCAATCTAAAAATAAACTACATACCGTATTTATGCGTGTACCACATGCACATTTTTTCCCGAAAATTAGCATTAGAAATTCAGGTGCGCGTCATACACGAGGAAATGTAATTCTGTAATGTTTACTTCTTCTGCTTGGGCTCGCTCTCTCGCTCTCTCTCTCTCTTGCTCGTGCACTCGCTCTCTCTCTCTCTTTCTCTGTCTTGCTCGCTCGCGCACTCGCTCTCTCTCTTGCATTCTCTCTCAACTCTTCCTATACAATCACAACACGCGTCCTACAAGGGGTAAAACGATTTTCCCGATTTTCTTTGTAAGAATTAGGGTGCACGTCTTACACGAGGGCGCGTGGTACACGAGTAAATACGGTAATACGTTTAAAAAACCTACCACAAATAAACAACACAAAAATACAGGAGATACAAAACACATGGAAGTGTGCGTGTCTGTCTGTCCGGCCTGAAAGTGTGAGGCTACAGCATGACGGTCAATCAAAGCGACTCTGTCGCCACAGTGAAACCGCCGAGGAAATAGAAACTTGGTTAGCCGCTAATACACAAGTGGGGCAAGCACATCAGCAAAACAAATCCTCAGAGGAGAGAGAAACTCACTTAGATGCTGACGGACAACGGAGGCAAGCATGCTGGCAAAATGAAACCTCAGAGGAAAGAGAACCTCGCTTAGCCGCTAATGCATAACCGATGCGATTGATTGACTGAAGTGCCAGAATCCACGGTTTCTAGTAGTGCGGGCTTACACAGCTAGTAATATTCTAAACTGGTAAGTGCATTAGGGTGAGGGAAGGGATGGTGGGGAGGTTAAATAAGGGCAGAGCTGATCAGTCAAATGGCCAGGGGGACTAGGGTGGGGTAGCTGTTTTTCAGCCCAGATTCTAATTAGCCTCGTTCCTGATGGAAGGGGAAAAGCAGCTGATGAGTAAAGATGGGTGGAGTTCTTTGTAATGCTAAAGGCTTTCTTCCTGAATATTCCATTGTAATTATCCATGAAGAAGGTTACACTGCCATCAATGATCCACTGCTCTCCACCACACCCTGTAAAAGGTGGTAAGGACCGGTGTTCCAGGTTCAGCTCTGTTAAGTCTCCTAGGAAAGCAGAGACATTGATGGGCTTTTTTTTCACAACATATGTTACATTTATGAACCATGTGACACTCTTGGCAATATGCATCCCCAGGAATTTGATGCTGGTGACCACCACTACTTCTATGGCATCGATGCAGAGAGGGATAGGAATGCTGGGAGTGTTCCTAAAGTCAGTAATAGATACAGATTGATAGATGGAGTGGATTCAGAAAGTATTCAGTCCCCCTGACTTTCTGTACACTTTATTGTACATTTAATTTTAAACTGATAAATATTTGCCCAGCAATCAACACTCAATAACTCATAATGACAAAGCAAAAACATGATTTCAGAAAGGTTTGCAAATCTATTGAAAATGAAAAACTGTAACCTCTAATTCAGAAAAGTATCAGACCCTTTGCTGCATCAGGTACATTTCATCTAAGGCAGTGTGCGATTGTAATTCCAGGTAACCGGTGCTGCCCATGAAATACAAATTTATCTTAAAACAAGATCACTTTGTAAATATCCATTAAACCTACTTTTTATGGGATAGATAGACAGATAGATAGATATTTGAAAGGCACTACATAATAGACAGAGACAGATAGATATGAAAGGCACTGTACTGTATAATAGATAGACAGACTGACAGACGGATATCAAAGACATGATATAAGATACAGATTGATAGATAGAGTGGATTCAGAAAGTATTCAGACCCCCTCACTTTCTGTACACTTTATTGTACATTTAATTTTAAACTGATAAATATTTGCCCATCAATCAACACTTCAATTTCAGAAAGGTTTGCAAATCTATTAAACATGAAAAACTGTAACCTCTAATTTGTAGAAGTATCAGACCATTTGCTACGTCAGGTACACCCGGTTTGCTTTAATTATCCTTGAGATGTTTCTAGAACTTGACCAGAATCTATCTGTGGCAAACCTCATCTAGAAAGTGGTAAAAAGCAGCTACTGTATTCTGTATCCAGGGCTGTAAGTTAAGTGACTAATCGTACTATCCATCTATCCAGTATCCAACCTGCTATATCCTAACTACAGGGTCACGGGGGTCTGCTGGAGCCAATCCCAGCCAACACAGGGTGCAAGGCAGGAACAAACCCCAGGCAGGGCCCCAGCCCACCGCAGGACACACACACACACACACACTAGGGACAATTTAGAATCGCCAATTCACCAAACCTGCATGTCTTTGGACTGTGGGAGGAAACCGGAGCACCAGGAGGAAACCCACACAGTCATGGGGAGAACATGTGAAATCCACGCCGGGAGGACCCGGGAAGCGAACCCTGACCTCCTAACTGAGAGGCAGCAGCGCTACCCACTGCGCCCATTCGTACTATTCTTTCAGAAATGGCCACCACACCCATGGGCACACAAATGAATCTCTCTCAGTAATCCATCTTAAAATGATTCAATGTACCTTCTGAAAAAATGGCAAAGACTGCTAATCTGTATGTCATACAAGACGAGAATCAGCTCTGTCGTTCCTTAACAACATTTAAGATTTTGATGACTTCTGCTACTAAACATACGGACAGTACAAACAGACATTTTATTTCACTTTTATTCCCTTAGTGGTAATCCAATTATTAAACTTTACAAAACAAAAATAATAATTCTACTGACAAAGGTTAAACAACCTCCTACCTTCTTACATCTAATAAAATGCTTCTTAGGCTAGTGCAGTAAACAGAGGGATTAAAAATAAGATACGTGGCCATTGTGAAAATTTGCAGACTGGCAATCCTGAAAATTGTGTGTGCCAGGTGTAAAAAAAATGCAGACTCAAAATAATAATACAATGAATTACCTCAACTTGGCAAAAAATAAAAAATAAAAAAAAAAATCACAAAGTAAATTCATACATTTAGAAAATGTTTTAGATATCCAACTGTACAAATAGACAAAAAAATCAAAAAACCGTTTTGGGGTTTGCTTTGAATTTCTCATAGTCCTCTTTGCGGAAAAATGCGAGATCTGTTTCATTTCCTGAAAGAGACAGAAAAGAAAAAAAATCAGTTAAAACTTCCATGTCATTTTATAATATAATTTTGAATAGTAAAAATATTCACATTCATGGCACTTTGACTATGCCACACTTTCTCTATCTTGGAAGATTCTTTACGTCCAACCTTCACATTTACGTTTATCTGTTTTCTAAACTTGTTTTTTTTCCAGCATATTGTAGGATAAGGAGGCTGCTTAACACACCTGGAAGTGAATAACGACAGTCAACAGACTCATCCCATCAGTTGCCATTACACGATTTTAAAATCATGCATCACCCTCAGTTTTCAAAATTCACTTATGGTGCATGAGACTCATTTTTAGATATTTTCCTTATTTAACGCTTTAGAGAAAACCAAATCAGACTCGATGATAGTAGTAGTAGTAATAGTAGTCTCGGCAAGTGTATAGATTACAGTGACTTTATTACTTACATGTCTAATATATCAGGACTCTCTGGACTGCACAGTGTAATTTGCTAATGTTAAAAAAATGGAAACTTTAATTTTACAGTGCCGATGTATGTTAATGCTGTAAGGTATAGAAGTTTACTATTATGTAAATGTAAATTTACATAAATAAATAAATGTAAATTTATTATGTAGTGAAATGGAAGAAAAATGAGTGCAAATCCATCCTGGTAGTATAGAATTTTTAGTTAATAAATGATATTTTTTTACAATTCATTATAAATGTATATATATGAAGCCATAACAGAATTAATTATTAAACCTGAACATAACTCAAAGCTGAAAGTGCAAAAAAGGTCTCTGCGTTGTCTTAGAGGAGCTACCAATGTAATTTTCCAAGGTTAGAATGAGGTAAATGAGTAATGAACACCCCACCAGAAAGTGGGGATAAACTGATGGGAAAGTCCATACACCCTTCCTATGAAGCGGTGCTAAGATCAGCAGGACAATCTGCAAAATGCCCTTCTTAATAAAGCAGTGTTCAGAGCAACGGGAGAATCAACAGTAGTCAGAAATTACTGATGCTGTTAGTTGATTGGAGGAGGTAATAAAATTCTGCATATTAAGAGTCAGATGACGTGATGTATTAGATGATGTAATTAGAAAAAAAACATAAAAGCAGGTGAATTGTTGAATTGTTCACTCCAAGGACTGACACTTGTGCAGAAATCTGTGCAAATAAATAAATGTTCTGCCTTCTTATCTGGACTCTGACTGCCTTATTGATGATAAAGTTTTTTCCATGACAGTGGCACTACCAAAGAAAAGGGATTTGAGACACTGGTCACAATACTGAACAATACATTTAATCCCACACCTATGAAAAATAATGTCGAACATCTTGCAGGACAGATTGAGAAACGCAGTTGCAAATAACTGTAGGGAGGAATAAGAGGGTGTCAGTTTTGGACCCGAGTCTACCACAGGATGGCGCTGTCATGCCAGACCTGCTCTTCAGAGCTACCATAGCTAGAAAAACTGAGTTGCTCCATCATGCACTTATTTCTTTTCAAAGTACTTTTTGTTTATTTAGATTGCCTTGCATTAAATGGGGTGTCCTGGCTGGCACTCCAGCTATTCGTTTGGACTCCTCTAGTCACTCAGCATCCTCACACTGTTAAATCTGGTTTACAAACAACGATTCTTATTAACTGTAGGTGACTGCTAAAACACACTGTAAAAGCAAATGTGAAGTGATTAATTAATCTGAAGATTGAGGGAGGGGTAACAGAAAACTGGGTAAAAACAGGGACGGGACACGGCAATGCTGGTACCAGCACAGAATTAGATGCGAGTCATCTTGGGAGGCACAAATACACACACAGACACACAACAAAACCAATAGTTTGTTTCTTGTATAGCCCAAAAATCACACAAGGAATGCCTCAGTGGGCTTCAACAGGCCTCGTTTATTGACGGCCCCCCCCAGCCTTGACACTCTAGAGGAAATCATACAAAAGGCAACCCTCCAGGTTGGTTTTGCGAGCAATGGGTGTCAAAAAAATCAGGTAAAATACAAGACACAAAATAGAATATCAGCCGTCAGTGTATGGAATGTAGGAAGTGGTAGCTCACAAACATGGAAATAAAAATGCAACTCCACCCAGCATGCACCCCAGTCATTGTCCCTGCAGTATAATGTAGCAATGCTAAGGGCTGGACCACCATGCTACCCAGACCCCTAACAATCCATTTGCAGAAGCTAATTAATCTGGTTATTGAACCACTGTGAAGCACAGCCTTTATTGCCACAAAACATAAGACTGAAACCAACCTTGCTGGGGTGTTAAAACCAACCAATATTTCTGAATGTAATTGATTTTAGGCTTTAAGATCCACTTTTGAATTAAAAATTCCTAGATTACAGCTGCCATACACAATTTTGATCTTTCTCCTGGTTTTTTTGATTTATTATCCAGTTTTTCTTCTATCCTCATGTTGTGGTGCTGGGTCATCAACCTGCAACTCAACATCAGCAAGACAAAAGGGCTGGTGGTGGACTTCCGGCATGCCAAGGAGCCTCTGAGACCAGTCGCCATTCAGGAGAGGACATGGAAGTTGTGCAGAGCTACATGTACCCGGGGGTTCACATGAACAACAAACTGGACTGGTCTGACAACACAGTGGCACTGGACAAGAAGGGCCAGAGCAGACTGGACTTGCTAAGGACACTCAGGACTTTAGATGTGTGCAGCAAGCTGTTGGAAATTTTCTACCAGCCCGTAATAGCCAGTATGGTGTTTTGCGCAGCATTCTCTTGGGTAACCAACCTGAGCACAAAAGACGCACGATGCCGGAACAAACTTATCAGGAAAGCCTGCTCCATCACGGGGTGAACCCTAGACACACTATGAGCAGTTATGGAAAAAAATTGGACGTCATCACAAAAAATTCCCTCCATCCCCTCCAGGAGGTGCTCTCTTAGAGCACTTTTAGCCACAGAGCTCATTCAACCACAGTGTGTTAAGAAGCGCCACTTAGGGGTCGTTTCTTCTCACGGCTATCAGGCAATTCAATGTTTCCACCCAATGTACTCGTTAACTTTATTTTTATTTACCGATTGATTGATTGACTGTATTATCTGTCCTGCGAGTCTGTCTCCTTGGTTTTTAGGTTTCTGCTGCTGTATGCCTCTGAATTTTGCCATGGGATTATTAAAGTTTATCTAATCTAATTTACTGTTGTATATGCAATTTAAAGAAGAATTCCCATTTATTGGAATTATGATAGTTGCTTTACAACATGCAGTAACAGAGCCAATATGAAATGTGCTATTTATCAATCTTTGTTATCATTTTTCAAATGAAAACCAGTCATTACCAATTCCAGCAGATTTCAAGGTATCATTTTCTTTTAGAAGAAGTTTATCATCATCTTCCAAACTCATTATCAACTCATTAGTCTGAAAAGAGATAATGGAAAAGTCAGATTAGACATTTTGTTTAGAATTCCTCATTTTCTGTTGCTGCCGGTGTGTAAAGTCTATTGTAAGCTCTATGGAGGCCAACATAACTGAGATAAAAGCTCTGGAACTCACTACCATCTGAGCTTAGAAATACTGAATCATTTACACTTTTCAAATCTAAACTTAAAACTCATTTGTTTAAGACTGCTTTTTCTCTTTGATTACAATTGCTCTGTCTGATTTTAATTTTTGTATTTTACTTTTGTTTATAATGTGTGTTTTATCTATTGGTCAGTGTCCTTGAGTGTTTAGAAATGCGCCTACAAATTAATGAAATGTATTATTATTATTATTATATGATGAAACCATTCACCTCCTCAACCTGACAGGACAACGTGACCCCAAAGAGCACCCGTAAACTCGCTGCCATTTCACCTTCTCCAACCCCGACCACATTTAAATGCCTTAAATGCCACAACTGCATTAGTAGTGAACTTATGAGAAAGATAACACACCGGCGCTGCCTGAAGCACTATTAACTCTCTTTTCACCCCATACCATTTGGTAATTCATCTCTTGTGATATGTCAGGTCTATTCTTTTCATATTGACAATAAACTGTGGTAACCCTAATTACAAGACGCTGATACATGTATTTGGCTGTATAAAAAGTCCCAGCTACAAAGTTTAAATCACTTCACAGGAAGACATACAAAATGTTGTTCTTCTAATAGGACATGTCAGAGTCTTAATTGTGTCAATCTGACACAAAGATAAACCAACCACTGAAGTCACACTGTAAAATCGTGACAAGCATGGAGTATAAAACAGGAATTGGGCCCTTTTTGTAACCCTGAGTGAAAGCCATCTTCAAATCTTGTTGGCCTGCCTTAATATTTTAATTTTACATCCAAGAATATGTAAAAGAAATAGCTTTGAACCTCATTGCCCACTAGCTGGCATTTATAATGACAACTGGCTGCTTTAGATTCCTTTAGTTTTTCAGTATTCCGACTTAAACTCAATGTCAAAAACCAACTGAAAGGTGTCGAGGAACCAAGACAGCAAAGATGTATATATGTGCTTATTCTAATTTGTCAAAGTAGGAGTACAAAGGTTACTGTTGTACAGTATGTGTGTGTGAGTGAGCACTGCTATGTACTGGTACTATGTCCAGAAATGATTCCTACTTTATGTACAAAGCGTGCAGAATATGGTCCGGCATCACCAGCTACCCTGCATTGTATTAAACAGGTCAGAGAATATCGTATTCTGTTGTACAAGAATAAAGATCATCTAACGTTGTTTTGTTCTAAATAGAAAATAGGCCAAAACGTCCATTTACCAATACTGCGAGTTTTATGGAAAATAAAATTAGTATATTCATGTATTAGCATAAATAAATATAGAAAAATATATAAGTATTAACCTTAGTGCAAATATTAATGCAAGTTAGGCCTGCTAAACAAATGGTTAAATAAAGGCCCATGGCATATTTCTTTTTTAATTACAGCTTAGCTCTAGCTACCAATAAAACCTAGCGAGAGGACCCAGGAAGGGAGGATGATGAGATAAAGACAGCTCAAGAATGGAAGAAGGCAAAACACCTGTTGGCTCTCAACCGACCTAAAAATAAGCGAAGCAGAAAAATAAAGATAATTGACAGAAAATAAGAAATATTGGTGGTTCTAATAAAAGTTAATTAGACCAGCTGCAGAAAAAGGAGTCAGGGGAAAGCAGCGAATAGGCTGCTTCTAGCAAGGTCAGAATGATAAGAAATGATTATATAAACTGTGAATTTTGAACTGTTCGGGGCTTTTTGATTTGGCCGAATTGGGTTGAATCTGTGTTATTGTTTTATTGCAATAAAACAATATACTCTGTTTGCCCATCCTCTTGACTCCTAGAGCCTTCATTCCAGGTGAAAACATTTTGGTCAGTTTTAGGAACATCGTGTGCAAGGCAATGATTAACGGAGGTAAAACACCAGTCCATTGCAGAGCATTCGCTTGTCCAGGGTGAATTTGTAGGATCTAATTCACCAAACACTTTGTGGGGGGTATTGAATGTGGAGTTCCTTTTGGATTTTGAAGCATACTGTCATATTTATGTAGTAGCTTGATATTTAGCTTGATCTTATTTGTATGGTTGGGTTGTATTTGTTTGTAATGTTTCATTTTCAAATAAACATTAGGCGTGTCATTGAGCTGTTGGAGGAAAGCAGAGTCCCCAGAGAAAACTGCCATAGACAATATGAAAATTCCACACAGCCAGTGACCAGGTGGAGATTCAAACCTGGGAATCTAGAACTGTAAGGTAGGACTGCCAACCACTGTGTTACTAAGCTAAGGAAAACAACTAGTAAATAAATGTCCATTTCATAGTGCTCTATAGTACAGGGGTGGGCAAAGTCATTCCTGGAGGGCCGCATTGGCTGCAGGTTTTTGTTCCAATCCAGTTGCTTAATAAGAAGCACTTATTGCTCAAGTGACACTTCTGCTTCATTTTAGTTGTCTCGCTCATTAATATTTGGAACCCTTATTGCTTATTCTAGTCTTAAACAGCCTTTAATTGCTCCTTATTAGCAATAAGATGCAAATGACAAAAGTAACCAGCATTTCTCCATTTAGTCTGTTTCCATTTACACCCCTGTGTGTATTTATCGTGCACTATTTGCTTTAATTAAATACCTGGAAGAAAAGTGAAGAGAAAAAAGTGAAGGACTGAGATTTACTCATCTGTTTTAGACTTCAAATCATTTGGAAGATATCCTTAGAAAGGAAAAACAAAACGTAGCATACGAGAGTGACATGACATGGCAGAGTTAAAGCACTAACAAGCTATGAAATTGAATTAGATAGATAGACAGATAGATATGAAAGCCACTATATAATAGATAGACAGACAGACAGACACTTTATTAATCCCAAGGGAAATTTCACATAATCCAGCAGCAGCATACTGATACAAAAAACAATATTAAATTAAAGAGTAAAAAAATGCATGTAAAAGCAGACAATAACTTTGAATAATGTTAGCATTATTGACAAGGATTGTTTTTTACTTAAGAAACTGGGGTTGAACAAAAACACGTAACCACTGCGGCCCTCCAGGACTGATTTTGCCCACCCCTGGTATAGTAGAATAATAAATAATACTTACTTTGGCTCCATGTGGCTGATGGATGATCTTCATGGTGTCTGTAAAAAAATGTAAACCGTTAGTTTGGTTTAACACTGACAGAACTATTACGCGTGTTACTTGAATGCTGCCATTATGATGTGCATGGTATATTGCCTTAGGTATAAATTACATTTTTAATTAATATATCCAGAAGAAAGTTAGTCTGCTAAAGTTTTATACCGTGCCCTCCATAATGTTTGGGACAAAGACAGATTTCTCCTTGATTTACTCCCTGCTGCACAGTTTAAAATTACAAATCAAGCAATTCAGACACATTAAAGTGCACATTGCAGACTTTATTGCAATCATTTGGATCACATAACACTTTTTCTACATGGTCCCCGCATTTCACCATAATGTTTGGGTCTATTTAAAGATATCATATTTAGGACTTTGTTGCATATCCCAGCATGCAATTGACTGCTTGAAGTCTATGATTCACACACATCACCAGGTGCTGAGGGTCTTCTCTGGTGATGCTCTGCCAAGCCTCTAATGCAGCCATCTTCAGCTCCTGCTTGTTTCAGGGGCTTATCCCCATAGGTTTTCTCTTCAGCATATGGAAGGCCTGCTCAACTGCATTTAAATCAGGAGCCTTGCTACGCAATTCAAGAATTTTCCATTTTTTTCTTTGAAAAACTCTCGTGTTACCTCAGCAGTATGTTTGGATCTTTATCTTATTGTAGGATGAAGCGCCTTCAGTGAGTTTGAAGGTGTTTATTGGAATTTGTGCAGATCAGATGTTTCTGTACACCAGAGAATTCATTGTGTGTCTGCCATCAGCAGTTTCATCATCCATAAAGAGAAGTGTGCCAGGACCTGTGGCAGCCATACATGCCCAAGCCGTAATACTCCCAGCACCACCATGTTTAACAGACAAGGTGCTCTGCTTTGTTTCTTAGGCAGTCTCCACACTTTGCTCTCGACGCCACTCTGATGCAGGTTCATCTTTGTCTCATCTGTCCACAAGACCTTTTTCCCCCCGCATTCTGCAGACTCTTTAAAGTCCTTTTTCGTAAACTGTAATCTGGCCATCCTGTCGTTGTGGCTAACTAGTGGTTTGCATCTTGTAGTGTGTCCTCTGTATTTCAGTTCAAGAAGTCTTCTGCTGATAGCCGTCTCTGACAAGTCCACATCGGACCCCTGAAGACTGTTTCTGATCTGTCAGACAGGCGTTGAGGGCTTTTTCTTGACCATAGTGAGGATTCTTCCATCATCAGCAGTGGGGGTCTTCCTTTGGCCTACCTGTCCCTTTGCAATTACCAAGCCCACCAGTGTGTTCTTTCTTCTTAATGATATTCCAGACAGTTGATCTGGGTCATCCTAAGGCTGATGTGTCCAATGGTTGTTTATCAGCCTCATGATGGCCTCTTTGAGTTTCATTGGCACAGCTCATGTCCTCCTGTTGAACTCCAGACTCCAAAGGGTAGAAGCAAGCCGGGGTATCTTATGAAGCAACGAAACCCACCTGAGGAATCACAAACACCTGGGACACCAATTGTCCCAAACATTATGGTGCCCTGAAATGGTGGGAACCGTGTAGAAAAAGTGTTGTCATTTCTACATGGTGTGACCAAAATGTATGAAAATCCCCTTAAATAAAAGTCTGCAAGATACACTTTGATTGCATCTGAATTGTTTGATTTTGTGATTTTAAACTGTGGAGCAGAGGGGGAAATGAAAGAAAATGTACCTTTGTCCTAAACATTATGGAGGACAGTGTATCTCAATGTGCATTTACGACAAATAATCTATGGTAAAGATTCTGGAGAAGCAGATACAGGAAAATGATATTAAAGTAAACTGTATTAATATTGCAAATGGACATACCATACTCAAATTTCTTGAAAGGAGGAGGAAGCCCCGATGCTGACAAAATCTCTGCAAGCAAAAATCAATAGATTAAGAAACTCCTGATACACATTTATACTTTGAACTCTCAAGCAAGTCTAAACACCAGATATTAAAACATTTAAGATGATGGTGTTGCCCAAAACAGCTTTCAAACTGCAATGTTATAATTGATTTTATTATTTTCCTGCAGGTTCTTTCACAAGTTGGTTAACCAAGTTGCTCAGGGTTACAGGCTCAGGATTCAGTGGCAGCTTTGCTCACTGTACAGCAGATCCTTCATCACTAGGCCGCAATGCTTTCCTACTGGGATGCTAAATTATTACTTCCAAGGACGAAATTTCCAACCTCTGAAGAAGTAAAAAAAATATTAAATCAAATTAACTTGATCTGAGCATGAGAATACAGTCCATCCATCTATCCATTATCCAACCCGCTATATCCTAACACAGGGTCACGGGGGTCTGCTGGAGCCAATCCCAGCCAGCACAGGGCGCAAGACAGTCACAATTTCCGGGCAGGGCACCGGTCCACCGCAGGACACACACACACACTAAGCACACACCAGGGACAATTTTGGATTGCCAATGCACCTAACCTGCATGTCTTTGGACTGTGGGAGGAAACCCACGCAGACATGGGGAGAACATGCAAACTCCACACAGGGAGGACCTGGGAAGCGAGCCCAGCAGTGCTACCCACTGTGCCACCATGCCACCCTGAGAATACAGTGCTATATAAAAGTTTGGGCACCCCTGATAAAAGTCACGGTATCAATTTATAACTTGCTAAGCTTTTGGAGCAGCAACTTCATTTTAACATATTTTATACCTTATGGAAACAGCAACATTTCAGTAGTGAGATATTTTTTATTGGACCAACAGAACCAATTTAATGTGCATTTAAACAAAAATAGGCAGGTGTATAAATTGGGGCAACGCAAAGGAATAATCCATCCATCCATCCATTTTCTAACCCACTGAATCCAAACACAGGGTCACGGGGGTCTGCTGGAGCCAATCCCAGCCAACACAGGGCACAAGGCAGGAACCAATCCCAGGCAGGGTGCCAACCCACCGCAGGACACACACAAACACACCCACACACCAAGCACACACCAGGGACAATTTAGAATTGCCAATCCACCTAACCTGCATGTCTTTGGACTGTGGGAGGAAACCGAAGCGCCTGGAAGAAACCCACGCAGACACAGGGAGCACATGCAAACTCCACGCAGGGAGGACTCGGGAAGCAAACCCGGGTCTCCCAAAGGAATAATCCCATCAATATTTAGTATTAAAAGAGCAAACCTTCCCTCTCCTGTCCTCACAACTTTCTACAGAGGCACTATAGAAAGTTTACTGACCAGCAGCATCGCAGTTTGGTATGGTAGCTGCACTGTCACTGAACAGAAGATACTTCGAAGAGTGGTGACAACAGTGGAGAAAATCATCGGGTCCTCACTCCCATCTGTTCAAGAATTACACTACTCATGTTGCCAGAGCAGATCCATTAAGATCATAAAAGATCCCACACACCCGACACATGGGCTGTTTGAACTTCTGCCCTCTAGAAAACGTTACCGGAGTATGCACTGCAGAATAACCAGATTTAACAGGAGCTTCTTCCCCCAGGCCATCAGAATACTAAACTCTGTTAAATAACCTTTGTCCTTTTGCTCTCTTACTTACTGTGCACTTTATTACCACAATCAGGTCTTATGTTTACATTATATTGTATTGTAATATCATACAATATTACATTGTATATATTGTATATCCATCCATCCATCCATTATTCAACCCGCTATATCCTAACTACAGTATGTATAAATATTGTATCCATATAGTGCAATAACACAATCACTGTGAAACGATGTGCAATATTTTCTTTCATATTATATTTCACTCAATGACTAGCTTACATTTATATATTGTATATCTTTTGTATTTATTGTTTGTACTGTGCTGCCTTGTGCTGTCTTACGCTGTCTTACCTACTTTCTGTGGAAGAAGTGAAATGTTTGTAATGTCTGTATGTTGTCTTTTATGTCTGCACATTGAGCCTGGAGAAACACAATTTCGTTCAGCTATGCATCCGTTGTTGTACTGTTGTATGGTATGAATGACAATAAAGTTCACTTATCTTATCTTATCTTAGTAGAGCCTCCTTTTGCTGAAATAACAGCCTGTAGACGCCTCCTATAGCCACTAATCATCCCCGAATTCTGGCTGCTGGTATTTTGGACCCTTCTTCCATACAAAATGCCTCCAGTTCAGTCATGTTTGACGGCTTCCAAGCATGGACAGCCTGCTTCCAATCAATCCATACATTTTCAATGATGTTCAGGTCTGGGATGGCCATTCTAGAACATTGTACTTGTGCCTCTGCGTGAACTCCTGGGTAGATTTTGAATGGTGCTTTGGATCGCTGTCGTGCTGAAACGTCCAACCCCGGCGTAACTTCAACTTTGTGACTGACTCCTGAACATTCTTGTCAGGAATCTGCTGCTGATACTGGGAGGAATTCATGCAGCCCTCAGCTTTAACAAGTTTTCCAGTACCTGTGCTAGACACACACCCCCATAACATGACGGACCCTCTACCAAATTTTACAGTAGGCAGCAAGTTCTTCTCCTGGAGTGCTGTGTGTTTTCTTCGCCGTGCACAGCACCTCTGGTTGTGACCAAATAACTCTAGCTTAGTCTCATCAGTCCACAGTATTTTTTTTTTCCCCAAATACATACTTCAAGAGACTCTTCTTGTGGTGAGTACTTGGAAAAGGCTTTTTGTGCGTCGCCCTTCCACTGAGCAGTTCCTGGTGCAACGTTCGCCGGACTGTGGAACGATGCACAATGGCACCATCAGCAGCCAGATGTTCTTGTAGCTCTCTGGAGGCGGTCTGTGGTTTATCTGTGACCATTCTAACCGGCCTTCGGCTGTGCCTTTCACATATTTTTCTTGGCCTACCACATCTTTCCTTCACAACAAATGTTCCTGTGGCCTTCCATTTACTACCTACATTTCTATGAAGACAGAGAGTCCAAACCTTTGTGATAATTTCTTGTAACTTTCTCCTAATTCATTTTGGCAAATTATCTTAGTTTTTAGGTCAGTAGAGAGTTCTTTAGAGGTTTCCATGTTGCCAATCTCTAAGAGACAACCAAGAACAAGCACAAGCAGCTAGTAATGACCTCTGTTAAATAACCTTTTTATGATTGGTTGCATCTGTCTTTGTAGTTTAAGGTCTAATGAGCGAATAAAAAAAATTTTGTGCTGCAACCTGTCAGCAATAAATGTCTACAGGTCTTCAAGTAATATGCAATTAAAAGGGTGCCCATACTTTTGCACATCCCATTTTTTACATTTTATTTTATTTAATAAAACTCAATAGTGCTACACTAAGAAGTTTGGTCTGATAAACATCCCCTTATCTACATTTCTCTAGTAAAACAAATAGCATATTGCTGTGATCTTCTCTTATGAAGACGGAGAAAATTATCGTGCAGGCAAACTTTTACATAACACTGTATTTGGAACTTTACATTGCAAACATTTATTCACAGGGCATGTGTATTTCTGATGAGGCCACAGTTTTGATGAATTAGGTAGCATTTCCCACTTTCCAGGTTCTTCCTACAATTTAAGTTCGGGAAACTGACCCATTATGTGCCAATCAAGTCTTTTTTCAGTCAAAATTGGTCGATTTAGATCGGCTGTCGATCGATGGGAGCATCGCTACATGAACAGGCCCTGGGTGTATGGGTCGATGAGATTCTCCCAGCACCAGTAAAGGACACCTGGGACTTCACGTGTGGAAACCGGATTACAAGTATGCTCAGAAATGTGTGTAATCCATTTCTTATGCAAAAGTAGGGACTGATAAAACACGAATGAGCCCTGAAAATTGGCTTAACGCTAAGACAAGTCTCAACCATCTCAAAGTCCTATGCAGACCTTTTTGGTGTTGGCATTTAACGGACACGAGGCAGCACGACAAAGAAAAGTAATTAATCCATTTCGATAATCAATACAGGTGAAACAATCCTTATTTGCACATGTTCATCTTTCACTTTTTTTTTAATCAAGGACAGCATTATCATATATATACTTTTTTTTTGATATATAAGATCAGTGTAATGAGTAAAAGCCACATCTTGGAGGAAAGCTAACACAGAAACAGAAGAGAATTTTCAAACACCACACAGAGAAGTGGGTGAGGATTCCAGCCTAGGATGCTGGACTTGTGGGCCACTTTTAATGGGTATATAATGAATTGTAAGAATTGCGAAATCACCTGGACCTGGCATTTGACTAGAAGTATGCATCATGTGCAGATGGAAAGAAGGAAAAGAAATTAAATAGAAATATAGAAACAATACGTGCTGTTTTAATGTAATGACAGTTAGATTATGCCCGTTCAAAAACATTAAGTAAGAGGTTAGGAGCAGGCACTGATACAGTGCATTGCCGCAGCCACCACATGACAAACCAACTCAGGATCTCAGATTAGGACCCGAGTGCAGCCATGCAACGGGCGATACCTCAGCACCACACTAGTTCAGGTGTAATGGAACCAGTGGGAGATTTATTATGGTGGCTGGAGTGCCAATTCTGCCACCAACCCCCAAGTATTTCCCTGCTGGTTGGAGGGCCTTCATGAAGGGATGGATGCAGATTAACGTCATACAATTGCAGGTTAAGGGCCTTGCTCAAGGGCCCAACAGAGCAGAGTCCCTTTTGGCATTTTACAGGATTCGAACCACCAACCTTCCGATTGCCAGGGCAGATCCCTAGCCTCAGAGCCACCACTCCATCCAAATAAGTAAATTAAGTAAGCACTTCATTATTTGACCCCATGGTGAATGACTCGTGAAATTAAACTGAAAAAGTGTAAAACAAATGTTGCAATTTTACTGGTAATTATATATCCTTACAGTGAACAAACTTTAAAATAGACTTTACCTGCTTTCACAAAGGCAATGAACTCTTTGACGGTCTGGTTCAGCTCCACATTTCGGAAAACCACCGGTCTGAAATTGCAGTGCTCAAAGGAGCGCACGAGGCGTACAGTGACGATGGCTTTTTCAGTTGTCATTTGGTGGAAATGTCCTTAACACAAAAAAAAATATATACATATA
>JANRMT010062816.1:8728654-8798062 GCA_026402145.1 Polypterus bichir lapradei | reverse complement strand
GATAGATAGATAGATAGATAGATAGATAGATAGATAGATAGATAGATAGATACAGTAGATAGATAGATAGATAGATAGATAGAACTTTGTCCCCAGCACAAAAAACTGCCTTTTTACAGAGGCTTTTTAATTAAATAAATACATCAACTAATAGATAATATATACACATACACTATGGTCTGAACCTACATCAGAGTGACTAAAAAGGAAGAAAATTTAATAAAGAAATAAAACTCCTGAACTCACAGTCACAGCTACAGTGAGTCTGATTTGACCGTTAGAATAAGAGAACTGCAAATGTATGGAAGTAAACCTGAAGGTGTAGCAGGGATGGACCAGCCATTGGAGCTAATGGGACAATGTCCTCCCACATCTTATTCCGGGGGAAATCCATTCAGTGTCGCTCCTTATCCCAGGTATCCCCTCATCTTTTCTCCCCTTCACTACACTACTTGGTGGGGAACCCTGTAACTTCAATATTAAAAAAAATATATGATGGCCAGTTTGTGGACATCTAACTGTCATATCTATAAGAGCTTGTTGGATGTCTCATTCCAAAACCATGGGCATTAATATGGAGTAGCCCCAGACCTGGGGCAGGTACAGGTATAAAAGCATCCACTCTTTTCTGAAGGCTTTCCACAAGATTTTGTAATGTGTCTGGAAATTTGTGCCTTTTGGGCCCAAAAGGGCATTTGTGAAGTCAGGTCAGGTACTGATATTAGATGAGATCTGATTCGCAATCCGCTTTGCATTTCATCCCAAAGTTATGTAATAGGGTTGACGTCATGGCTCTGTGCAGGCCACCTGTCTCTCCAAGTGTTTATGGACCTGGATTTATGCAGAGGGGTACAGTAATGCTGGGACAGAGAATGACCTTCTCCAAACTTTTTCCACAAAGTTAGAAGTGCACAATTGGAGAAGCGGTTGAGAAGACGAAATGAAAAATGTACTGTATTGAGTAACTTCTAGATTTTAAACTGAAATTAACATAAGCAGGAACATCTATAGCGAGCTGGTGTACCACAAAATCAATTCGTTAAATCGGTCCAAAAGTGAATACAGATACACTTATTCAATAAGCGTATTTAGTTTCTTCAGTTGGTGCAACAGAAAGACCGTCTCCTTTTTTTGGATTCCGTCCTCTGACCTTTTTCGCTTTGTTCCGCGCGCCCTTTCTTCGAGCTTCCTTCCACTCTCATTGGCTACTCTGACTCAGGTGAGGGGGCTGATGATTCCTTGCGTTCGCCAATGGGGAGGCTTAAAAGTGAATTCCCGCCCTCTTGCTCAGTTTCCCGGTTATGTACAGTCCATAGTCCAGTAGCGTGCAAGGAAGAAAGTGAATGAAAGAGCGCTTAAATCATATTTGGACGTGAAGTCTACGCGGGTCATAATGTCTCAGGTAATTTAAATCAAGCGTAATTTTAACTCGCTAAAAAAAGTAGTAGCTTTGCTGCCTTTTGGCGTCTGATTCGATACACGCGTGGCAGCGTGTATTGTCTTGTTGGTTGTAGACGGGCTGTCAATTAAAGATGAATGAGCGTCGGTGGATGTGTTGTAATAAACGTTTGTGGGGAGCGGTGAGTAGAGGTGTGTTCGTCGATAATGCCGACTTCGCACCTTTACGCGTTGGTTTAGATTCCAAAGCCCTGAGAAAATAATCTTAGCAAATCAATCAAGAAAAATGGAAGGGCGGAAGAATGGAACAAAGCAGTTAAATGTGCTCACGAATTGACTGTAGCATTTGATTTCATTTTTTTCGGAGGTGAGCTGCAGGCTTTAGACAAAATTTTCCTTGTAGCGAAGTTCGCGATACAAAATGGTGCTAACTCGAAACGTGTCCTTGTCGCATGCGTTTTGTCACGTTACCACGAGGGAAATAAAACAGAATTGCAATCGAAAACGTCTTTCGTCGACAGCAGGAAATTAAAAAAAATCTGTTTGGAAATTTAGAAGTAAGGTATGAAATTCCAAACAGAACCGGTAATCACAATCTGCATATTGATGTGAAGGTGAAAGTTGTCATACACGCGCTGTAGCAAATTTTTAAGGTGGAACAGAAAATCCGAAGAATTTGCTGGGGAATAAGTAGCATCGTGGTGTCACCGTACTTAAAAGTGGGGTGGGGCGGGGCTGCCGGTTACGTGTTTCGCTCGCACACTTAACTCGGTGACTTCACTTGCATCCTCGGATGAGTACGGCAAATTATAACATTATTTCATAAATTCACCCCTGCAACGGTCCTCCCGATCTATTCAAACAAATGCTGGGAACAAAAAGCTTTATTTATTGCGTTGCATTATGAAAGTGTGAGAACTGGTACTCGAGGTATCGGTTCCGCTGCCTCCGTTTTACTGGTATCCATTCAGAAATAGAGGTCGATTACAGCAGTGGAATTGGGATTATGCAGCTGTGCATCTTGCATTGCTCGCAACACTCCTCTCTAGCATGCTGGCGAAAGAATGCATCTTCATTGTAAAAATTTGCTTTTATGGTCCACTCGTAGTCAGTCCCTGCTACGTCTGTACCCAGTGAGTGTTTCAACCGCAGGGGATATTGTCGCAGCAGAGAGATGTCGACATCATGCAGAGTGTTGACGCAATTTTTTTCTTGAAAAGAAATATAATATAAGATATTCCTTTTTTTTATAAGTAAATTTAACTTTAAATGTAACGTTACAGGGCACTGGTCCAATATGAACAATTGTTTTCTGTATCCGTATATGTTCTATTAAAAAAAAATAAAAATAAAAAGAGCATCCCTTGAACGACTAATATAAATGAACTGGCGTGCTTAATCAACTGGCTGAATAAATTCATCATCCTATCATTTAAAAGACAAAATTAACAGATCCAATCCAAGTAATTTGCATTTTAATGTGGCCCCAAAAAAAACAAAACAGATTTTGTCTGATTAGTGCTTCACTCTTTATTCATTTATTTCTTTTACACAAAACTGATCAGTAAACCTACTGGAACAATATAATATGCATAAGCAAGTGGTTATTAAAACTGAATTGTGTTAAAAATTAGGGACTTGTTTCTGATTCAAAGAAAAATATTAATATGCTTGTATGAGATACATAATCTGACTAATATGCAGTTAATTTTGAATTAAAAATGTAATTGTGTGATTGTGTTAATGTTTTATACAGATCAAGTTAGGAGCTACAGTTAATGGGTCAGTTAAGCATTTTTAATGAGGAAATAAATGGAAAGGCATTGCTGGAACAACGTTTGCTGTTAATTCCAAGAGGGAATGAAAAAAGATTAATTTAGACTGGACTAGTTTCAAGCTGCAGTAACTTTATACTGTATGTAGGTTTATGGTGTCTTTATTGCCATGTTTAGAGGACATGTTGCATGTTAATTTGCACATAACAGGCAGTCGGGATATAGCGGGTTGGAGAATGACTGACTAACACAGGGTCACGGGGGGGTCTGCTGGAGCCAATCCCAGCCAGCACAGGGCACAAGGCAGGAACAAACCCTGGGCAGGGTGCAATTCCACCGCAGGGCACACACACACCCACCCAGACAGCAAGCACACACTGGGGACAATTTAGGATCGGCAGTGCACCTAACTTGCATGTCTTTGGAAACTGGAGCACCCGGAGGAAACCCACGCAGACACGGGGAGAACATGCAAACTCCACGCATGAAGGACCCGGGAAGCGAACCCGGGTTTCCTAACTGCGAGGCAGCAGCGCTACCCACATGCAATAACATATTTTGTTAAATGTTTTGTTAATATTTAAGAATATTTTTAACAAAGCTTGCAAATGCATACAAGGATGGAGTGGTGGCTCCGAGGTGGGATCTGCACTGGTAATCGGAAGGTTGCCTGTTCAAATCCCATATACTCCATTGGGCCCCTGAGTAAGGCCCTTAACCTGCAAGTGCTCCATCCTGAGTATGATGTTAACCTGTAAGTAGGCCCTCCAACCTGCAGGGATAAACCCTGGGGGTTGGTGGCAGAATTGGTACTCCAGCTACCATAAAAAACCTCCTACTGTCCCATTCCAGCTGACCTAGTGTGGTCCTGAGGTGTCACCCGTTCATGGCTGCACTCGGGTCCTAATCTGGGATCCTGAGTTGATTTATCATGTGGTGGGTGTGGCAATGCGCTGCTCCGAAACCCGCGCCCCCTCCCGAAATACATATTGTATGTTTAAATGTGTTTTAAGAATGTCTAATCAGTAACGGTAAACGGTCAGTAAATTTTTTTTTTTGATTAAAATTTTATATCATAGGGAATATTGTATCATGGGTGGCACGGTGGTGCAGTGGTAGCGCTGCTGCCTCGCATTTAGGAGACCCGGGTTCGCTTCCTGGGTCCTCCCTGCGTGGAGTTTGCATGTTCTCCCCGTGTCTGCGTGGGTTTCCTCCCACAGTCCAAAGACATGCAGGTTAGGTGGATTGGCGATCCTAAATTGGCCCTAGTGTGTGCGTGTGTTTGTGTGTGTCCTACGGTCCTGCCCGGGATTAGTTCCTGCCTTGTGCCATGGGTTGGCTGGGATTAGCTCCAGCAGACCCCCCGTGACCCTTTGTTCGGATTCAGCGGGTTGGATAATGGATGGATGGATGGATATTGTATCATGCAGTCAGAGTCCCAGTATGAATAGTATTGGTGGATAAGCATGCTGTCTCATGCTTAAAGAGCAATTTCACAAGGCCTGTGTAATCGAATGTTATTTCACAGAAGAAGTCATATTCAAATATGGGTAGATAATTGGATCATAAAGCGCACTTGTGTAATTTAGGTTGTGCTACAGTTAATGTTTTCCCACATGAGATGTCTAATTAGGAAATCCATCCATTACCCAACCCGTTATATCCTAACCACAGGGTTACGGGGGGTCTGCCGGAGCCAATCCCTGCCAACACAGGGCTCAAGGCAGGAAACAAACCCAGGGCAGGGCACCAGCCCACCGCAGGGCGCACGCACACACTAGGGACAATTTAGGATCGGCAATGCAAACTCCATGCAGGTCTCCTAACTGCGAGGCAGCAGCGCTACCCACTGCGTCACCGTGCCGTAATTCGGAAATCCCCATTTCATTATCGCTTTCTTTACGCTTTTCCTTGTAAGGCCACAGTTGTGGCACGCAGACCAGGCCCCAGTAAACATTTCCTATGAATTAAAAGTTATTCTATTGGCATATAGACTTCTCTTTGTCAACTGGAAGAATCTGAACTCTCCTATTCTGAGTCAGTGGGTAACTGATGTGTTATACTATTTGAAACTGGAAAAAACCTAATTCACACTTTGTGGATCTGTGCAGAACTTTATCAAAACCTGGTAGGATCTAATCAGTAACATTTTTAGAATAAGCATTTAAATTGAGGAAGCAGGTTCTCTCCCCTCTTTTACTCCATTTATCTTTATTCATTTATTAATTTATCTTTTTACTAGCTTTAAGTTTTACTTTGCTGGCCTAGCTCTCTTTCTCAGGAGTGGGGGTTAATTTGTTTCAAACTTTTTTTTTTTTTTTTTTGTTAAACTTGAGTTATTTGTATGGAATGCTATTTGATTTTAATAAAATCAAAAACAAGATATTGTGGGTCTGCCCTTTAGTCTTCTTTCAGTGGGCTTTGTCTAGTACTCCTACACTGGGGTTCAGGTGGGGGGAGCTCATCCTGTTTACATGCTCAGACCACCTAATATATGACACAGACGGTTCTTCTCCAATGTCCTTGTATACTAACAAGCTCCTTATGACGTTATAGTGACCTAGGCTAGAAATTCCTCACTTCTGCTACTTGTACTTGCAGCTTCGTTCTTTCAATCACAACATAAAGCTTCTGGCCATAGACGAGGACAGGAATGTAAACTGTCCAGCAAATCAACAGTTTTTTCTGTTGGAATTTGCTTCTACTTCAGAACCGTGGTCTGGCACAATGTTCCTTTTGGTTTCTCCAAGTCTATCAACATGATCTAGCTTTCTACTAAGTGGTGATCAGTTAACAGTTTTACACCTTTCTTTACCTGAATGTCCATACCATATTGTCTTGGATTGGACAGGCATGACTACAGGGTCATTCATTGACCTTTGACTCGAGATATTCTAGCATCAAGCCTAATCTTGTGTTCCCAGTTGCCTTTTTGTCTCCCATGTGCCCTCCTCCAGGTATCCCCATCATTCATCATATGAACAATGAAGTATCCCAGCACAACTACAGGGCAGATAGAGAAGTACACTTTGACCACTGAATCCAAGGTCTATAACAAAGTCAAATGCTCTGAGTAGTCATATATTGTATTTAAACAATCTCTGTTTTCATTTCGGCACCTCAGTGCTGCATTAGGATGATCCACTTGTCCACTGGAGCAAATTCTGGTTCCCTTTCCATGTGGCAAATCTAGAGTAGGAAAGAGACTTTGTTTTTGGAGCCATTGCTCTACATAGAGGCGAGTCCCCTAATATGTAGTTGGTATCTGTCAGTTTCCCCGCATACATTTGTGGCTTCTCCCCACCAGAGAAGAAATCTCCACGTCCCAGTTTCTATTACCAAGGGTCCAGCGTGCCTTGGGTAAGTCCAAAGCTGGGCCTTCACACAGTTTACGTTAGACCTGCCTGTCTCCCTGTGCCTTATACGTGGTTAGCCCACATTGTGGCTCCACACCTCCTTTTTCACGGATCTGTAGTCCTCATATACTTCAGAAATGCTTTGCCATTGGCAATAATACGGACCAGTCTGTGCTTTCATACAAACCTAATATTGTATGTCTCAAGAAGATTTGTTACAGATTATTTTTTTTCCCCACAATCTAACTAAGTTTAAATTACAAGGGGTAAAAAACCCAAATTGATTGCATTCTGTAACGTAAAGAATGCCATGAATATTGCAGTGTTTCCCTCCCAACCAGTGGGGTTTGTTACTGGAATGCGTGAGCTACCCAGCTGACATCTCCCTAATGCATGTTGCACATACCATAATAAAATTTTATTATCATGCTCATTACAACAAAGTGGACATTGCCTTCAGGAAAAACCCCCAATATTATACTCTGCTTGACATTGTGCTTGTTACATCAAGGGGGAACCCCACCCCACCACAAACCCCCCTACTCTTCAGCATTATATGAGCTAAAATTATAGCTTGTTACACAGGGGGGACAGACCACATTGTTGCATTTTAAATGTTTTTCAGGGGGAAAATGTTACCTAGGGTCGTCATTGACCAAAAGCAGATAAAATTCGATTTCAAGACCAAAAATGTTGAGAACCAATTCTATAGTGTGAATTGTAGTTTGTGCAGTGAAACCTTGGTTTGCGAGTGTTTTGCAAGACGAGCAAACATTTTTAATAAATTTTAACTTGATAAACGAGCGAGGTCTTGCAATACAAGTAGTACGTATACGCTTTGTCCGCCGAGTGTCACGTGGGGATTGTGGGTAATCGTCTCCCATGGTCGGTCTCGGTCGGCGTGCCTCACTCATAGTCCACATCTGTACGAGCGCAAACTGTTTAGTATAGCATTGTGACCACGTGTGTGTGCTGTAACGTGCGAGTCCTTGTCATGCACCCCAAAACACGAGGCTGAGTCTCAGTGCTTTAGCAAAACCAGCTTTATTCAGTGTGAAACAGGAACAGCACGGTTATTTATTGTAGCGGGATCTACCAGTCTCCTATACAGAGACACAGCAATCAGGCAGGGTCGTGACCAGGTTAGTGGCTAAGTAATCCTGCGCTCTTGCATCTATAATGTTCCTTGCATCACCCATCGACGGCAGGCACTTATAGCTTGACCACGATCTTTTCTGATTCTCCTTTATGGTGAACTGCTACAGTGCTAGGAGGCTGCGGTTGCTTGCTTCGGGAAGCTATTCCGCGGGTTGTCCCGAGGGGGGGGGGGTATCCCATCCCATCCCATCCCATCCCATCCCAATAGAGTTTAAAAACCTTACAGTGTGCAAAACATTTTTATTTTGTGTCCAAGTGTAGTGACTCTTCAGGCAAAAGCAACTGTCGTTGAAGAGGTTTCCTTGTTAAAGTCGCAAAAAAAAGAAAAAGATTCCAGTGAGCCAACAGATAGCAGGGATTCCGTTAGAGTTCAGATTTTGTATTAATCATTTTTATATAAATATTTGTGGGTTGTGAAACGAATTATCTGAGTTTCCATTATTTCTTATGGGGAAATTCACTTTGATATACGAGTGCTTTGGATTACAAGCACGTTTCCGGAACGAATTATATTCGCAAACCAAGTGTTATAGCTGGACCAGTAATTCTGCCCCAAAAAAAATTTTTTTTTTTTCTTTCTTTGTGTTTTGCTCTTATTTCACGCACATTTTGAACCATGTTGGTGTCTAATTTAACACGGGTATTTTCCTGTGACAGCATAGTTTGCTTTGACAATGCCAGTATTTTACTATTCACAACATGTCTGCTTACAGGCCATTGTGACTCTGGTTTGGAGGCTGGTAGTTGTGAGAACTGAACGTGCTGTGTTACTGGCTTTGTTTCGTGTTTTTTTTTTTTTTTTTTTTTTCCCCTTCTATGCTAGACCATTGTCTCTATACATCCCATCCCCCACCTCTTTTTACACAATCAAACTGTAGACTTTGGCAGTCCTGCACTTAAATTGCTAAATGTTTCACAATCTTTATCTGTGGAAACTGTAACATAGCTGAAACAAAAGGCTTGTGTAAGCGGTTTCTTCCCAACTTACCAGTGATGATAGATTATAATACTGACAAGAGATTTTTCTAGATGTCCAGGCTTGCTTAGTACTTAACGAGTCTGGTCTCATTTCAGTAGAATTTTTAAAAGGAAGCTTCTTCGATGTGCTATGCAAAATATGCTTTTATAAAAAGTTGAGAGTTTAATACTGTAAATAATTTGCTGAGATAGAGATGAGCGTTATAAGGTGTAGTAACATTCCACGATGGATTAGTACTTGAACGTCTTGTTTTCAAGATAGGATTTGTTACCTAATGGCTTTTCTGCACACCATTTTTGCTCTGTTCTTCCATCCATTCCCCCTGACAACCCTCCAATATGCCGTCCTCCGTCCTGCACACGAGCGATAGCTGTGGCCCCGGTGACTATGGACCACGGGTCACCGGGAGCCGCCCAAGGGACACTAGACTGCGCAAGCAGCAAAATTGCCCCCCTCCAGCCTCCGTCCAGCCACCACTTGCAGCGTCCCCAGGCCGAAGATGACGGAGCGGCAGTTACTGTGTCGCATCCCCCTTACAGATGAAGGTGCAGCTGTAGCCCCGTTCGTAAGTCGTAGGTCAGATGTCCGTAACTTGGGGACTACCTGTAAATCATCTTAAACATAAAAGTATACGGATATTTGGAATCTCCTCTTTGTGTTTGCCAAACAGAATTAGGTAATTTTTGTTTTTTAACTTCTGGTAAATGTGACTGTGCACTGATGATTTTTTCAAGTACCTTCTTTGTTAATTTATAGTTTAAATTTGGCTTAACTTGCATTACTATTAAAACTGTTTCAAGCTCAGCTCGCAAGCTTCACTTGTGATGCAATCCATGAGAGCGATTTGGCCATTTCAATTCTCCCTTTAACCTACTTGGATTGGATTCCTGTCTGATATTCTGCCATATGTCTTGGCAGTGAATTGTTGAGCCGGCAGATGAATAAAATTACCAAATGTCTGCATAACAGCTGCCTCGCCAATGTAGGGAAATTTTATGTTGTGTATTATGGCTCTGCTGATTTAGTTTTAAGCATTCATTCAATAATTACCAAATCCATAAAGTATACCGTTGCTGTTAAATATCAAGGTGTTAGCAATCTTTTATGATTAAGTATTAATGTAAGATGCAGGTAAATTACTATAGTACGTTTCTCTGAGATGAAAATATGCTGACCTTTTACATGCACGCTTGTGTTGATTTTTGGACCATACGTGGCTGTGCATCTGCCAACCGTTTGTCTCAGTCCTGCTCATGAATCTTTGGGTCACCTGACTCCTACCTCTTGGGCCGTGTGTATACTTAACGTGACGCTACGTGTACTCCAGCGGACGCTACTGCTACGCAAGTGTTGTACTGTTCATACTTGCATGCATACTTTACGTGAATCTAGAAGATTCCACCATGTGGTAGTGTGAGATATCATCACGGTGAGAACAGGTTCGGCTTTGCTGTATTGTAAATTGCCTGAAACATCCATTAAATTCCAAGGACACCTTGCCGTGATATCTCTGAAAAGGGTGTTTAATGATTACATCCATTAACCCAGGGACGCGCCCATTCCAGCAAGCATCGGGCGCAAGACAGAAACAAACCCTGGGCGGGGTATTCGTTTATCGCAAGGTGAACACAAGCATACACACATACACTGGCGTCATTTTAGCATCACCAAATCCCCAAACTTTCATGTCTTTGGAAGAAAACCGGCGCACACTGTGGAAACCCGCCAGGGAATCGTGCAAACTCCAGGGAACACCAGGTACGTGACTCCCTGCGAGGCAGAATGTGCTGCCACAACATGTGTAATTATCAATATTCATTATTTAAATGAAGTTAACTTCTCTGTAAAATGTAACGTACATAGTTTAATGCATTTCATCATATCTATCTATATATCTATTCCCATCTTCACTGTGCTCTTAACTGTACATATCGTATTTAACTGTATATATCGTATTTAACTGTAAATATCATTGTACATAATATGCACATATTATATTTATTGTACTTCTGCTCTTTGCACTTCTGATTAGATGCTAAACTGAATTTCGTTGCCCTGTATTTATACATGTGTAATGCCAATAAAGTGAATCTAATCTAATCTAATCTAAAATGTGTTCTGTGTGGCTATTGCTGCTGTCGGCACGAGAGATTAACAACTGGGTTTGGTTTTAAGGTGACATTTACGACGGTCTACTTTAATGATAAACTACAAGGTTAAAGTGGACATTTCGAGATTAAAGCCAAAATATCCACTTTAATCACAAAATAGACCTTTTCACGGTGTCCTTAATTTTTTTTTTTTTCCTGTGTGACTCAAATACGCTGCTGTACATTCTGATGCTGTTGTGAAGGCACAAAAAAAAAAAGATGGCACAGAAGAAGGTATGTGAGACCTTTAAAATGTTATTGTGCCATTATGATGGGGAATATGTGCCGCTTGAAGATAAAAGCACCACGAATGCATTTGTATGTCGGCATTTTGCTTCACCACATCAAACCATTCATCAAACATCGACGCAGGCACATCGATCCTGGAGGATCCTCAAAGCGGCTTTGTGCCACATGTAGATAGTAAACCGAGTCTCTGACGTCGCACTCTGACTTTTATCAAATTTTGTATCCCAAAAACCCTCCCCCTCCCCCCCCGGGATCGGTGTGCGTGCTTCGATGTTTGAATGGTTCGATATGGTGAAGCAAAGTGCCGACATACAGAATTATTTGTGGTGCTTTTATATTCAAACGTTGCATATTCCCAATCGTAATGACACGATACATTTTAAAAGTCTCGCATACCATGTTTTGTGCCGTCCTTTGCAACTTCAAAGCAGCAACATAATGTACAGCGCTGTATTTGAGCCACTGAGAAAAAAAATAAAGGACATGGTGAAAACGTGTATTTTGTGATTAAAGTGGAAATTTTGGCTTTAATCTCGATGTCCACTTTAAGCTCGTAGTTGACTTTATCATTAAAGCAGACCATCGTAAATGTCATCCCAGTTTTTAATCGCTAAGGCAAGCAGCAATAGATCACCACACAGAACACATTACATGTATGATTTTCCAACTCTCTGCACATTTAGAATCTTTAGATTTATACTTGGTATCACTTTCATGATAAAATACATTAAAGTGTGCATGTTACATTTTACAGATAAATTGTTAATTTCATTTAAATAATGAGTACTGTTAATAATTACACACATGGGGGTGGCACGGTGGCGGAGCAGTAGCACTGCTGTCTCGCAGGGAGTCACGTCGCTGGTATCCCCTGCTTGGATTCCACACTGTGCTCCAGTTTCCTTCCAAAGATATGCAGATTTGGGGATTTGGTGCCGATTAAAATGACGCAAGTGTGCGTGTGTGCTTGTATTTACCTTGCGATGAGCTGAGGCCTCGTCCAGAGATTGTTTCTCACTCGTGCCCAATGCTTGCTAGAATGGACACATCCCTGGATTAATGGATTTAATCAAACATCATTTTCAGAGATATTGCGGTAAGGTGTCATCAGAATTTAATGGGTGTTCTAGGCAATTCACAACACAGAGAAGCCGAATATGTTCTCACCGTGATAGTATCTCGCACTGCCACCTGGTGGATTCCTCCAGATTTACGTAAAGTACGCGCACAAGTATAAACACTACAATGCTTGCATAGCAGTAGCGTCCGCTGCAGCATACATCGCGTGAAGTATGAACTCGGCCTTAGACTGCTCAGTTGCTTGCATTTTTTCATAGCTCTACCTGGTGCATCCTCATAGCAGTATTTTGACTCCTCCATAGGAGATTCTTACACAGACTGCATCTTGCATTCACTTCCTTATGCCACAGGGACAGCATCACAAGGCAGAAAGCTTAAAGCTACTACCATTTACACTATTTTTTTTTAGTGATTGTACATAATGCTACATTTATTTTGTACTCTTTTTACATTTGTTGCTGTGCTTGTTTCTTTTTGCTCAATTGCTGGCATACTTTTGTTGGTGTGCCTATCTCCTTGGAATCCCAATGACATTTAGTGTGTCCAGTAAGATAATTGCAAGGGGGCTTAAAGAATCAAACACTTCATTTTGAATCTCTTTATGCTTGTTCTAGTGCTTGGCTAATTCAGTTTATTGTGCTTTTCTAAACTACATTTACTTTACTTATGGCTTGTACCATGTGTGTTTTAAATGTTATTGTGTTATCTTTCTGTCCTAAAATGCTTAGGAGGAATTTGATAGAGCGGCCAAGGAAGTGAAGAACCTGAAGTCTCAGCCAACAGATCAAGAAATGCTAGATGTTTATGGGTTGTATAAACAAGCCACAGTCGGAGATGTGAACACAGGTACTTCAATGATTTGTTGGGGAAGTTCTTATGCTGCTTTTAGTGATCTCTCTCCAGCCGAAGTTTACTACAAAAGTACAGTGTAATGTGGAGGGCTTGATGTCTTCTTTCATGTGTGTCTCCTAATACACTGTGGTTTACCGTAAAAATGACTTTTTGTCGCAGCAATTTGAGGAATCCATATAGTCATTGGCTGTATGTTGGTCACAAAGTGTACAGGTCATCTGTGGGTCTGGTGTGCACGTGAACTTAAATATTGGTTTGGGCTACTCCATACCAACAGTTAGAGTCTTGGTGGCTGCTTGCTAGGTTTGTGCAAGGGAAGGCAGTGTGGGCCGAATGCATAAGAATTAGTTATGTGGTGCTGTGCTGATCAAAACAAACCTTAAAAGGCACTCTAAGAATCAGGAAAACATAAGACCCTGTGAAATAGCAAAAAAAAAAAAAAAATGTATTACTATTTTACATGGCATTTTCTGTCTTCTTGATGGAATTAAAAATTGCAAACAATCTGCACAGATTGGAAACAAAAAAAAAAACATGCCAGCTGGGTGAAGCACGACTTCAAAAAAAAAAAAAAAAAAAAAAAAAAAAAGTTTTATGTCAGTGCTCTAAAGATTAGAACTCAGTGACTGCAATGATATAGAATATATTTTTTATACTTACTGCTAGTTTATGGCCATTTGTTGGTTGCAGCAATCAGTACAGGAAGAAGTAAGATAGCCAAAAGACTCCTGTCTCTGCAGCTCCACTGTGACTTTTCTCACTGCTTCTATGCAGAGTATGATGTAACCAAAAGGCATACAGTCTTTGTGGCCTATAGCAGTTAGTTTTGGCAATTTGTAGAACATTACCCAATTGTTTTCTTACAGCCCCGAGCAGCAAGTACATATTGCCTCAAATAGGTGTGCTGTAAATTAGCAAATAACTGTATAATGTTTTGGTAGTAATGCTGGCTGGTTATATTTATTAATTATTGGTGGAGCACATACAACCGACATAAAACTGAAAGTTAAATAAGTATGTGTCAGGATAAACTAAAGGAATGTGATTTGTTAGGATCCGAATGCATTGATGAAGTAAAGATCTGAATTGCTCAGTACCATTTTTATTTTTGAATTTCTCCATATTTTCCTTTTATAACAAAATGTCTAGTTCTATTTCTCATGTTGCTGTTCTACCCACTCTTTCAGTCAATTAGGTTAGGCTTTTTATTTTAGAGCTTTTCATAAATCGGGTCCGAAGGAAGCACATTAAAACCCCAAAGTAAATACAGTTTGAAACAAAATAATGTGCCATGACACTGTAAAGGTCTACATTGTAGTAAGTTTCTGAAGGTAATGGTGGTGGAAATTTTAATTGTTTGCAACCTGAAGTGCACCAGGGAAGGATTAAAAAGGAGCAACACTGTTGAAGCAAAATGTTACAGGGAAATTTATATATATATATATATTGAATGTAAATTATATCAAATTTTTACTACATTTGAAGCTCATTGTCCATAATTGTGTCTGGGTATTCAGAGAATTATCACGAAACAGATCCTTTTTCTTTCTTTCTTTCTTGCAGCCCGTCCTGGTATGCTAGACTTCAAAGGAAAGGCAAAATGGGATGCCTGGAAAGCCTTGGAAGGTATCTTATATTTAGCTTGTATGTTCTCTTTTTGATGAGAAGAGGGTGGAAGAAAAAGGGGGGGTGGGGGGCTAGGGGGGGAACTGGAGAAGAACTGTCACCTATCTAAAAAGAACGTATAACCTCCGTAAAGCTCCCAGGTTGGAAATCAAACCTAGGATCATGGAGTCGAGGGGGTAAAAAAAAAAAAAAAAAGCTACGAGTGCCCCCTCATTTAGCAGGAGTGCTCCCACCTTGGTTACATCACACTATTCCCTTCAATCTGTCTGGGGTCTGTAATAATGCAACTACTTCGCACAGTTCAAATTATATTTTGACATTGCTAATTTATTTTTGATGGAGACAATGTGTTGCAGAGCTGTAGTAACTACAGGGGGATAAAATTGATGAGCCACAACATGAAGTTATGGGAAAGAGTAGTGGAAGCTCTGTTAAGAAGTGAGGTGATGATTAGTGAGAAGCAGTGTGGTTTCATGCCAAGAAAGAGCACCACAGATGTGATGTTTGCTCTGAGGATGTTGATGGAGAAGTATAGAGAAGGCCAGAAGGAGTTGCATTGTGTCTTTGTGGACCTGGAGAAAGCAAATGACAGGGTGCCTCGAGAGGAGCTGTGGTATTGTATGAGAAATCGGGAGTGGCAGAGAAGTATGTAAGAGTCGTACAGGATATGTACGAGGAAAGTGAGACCGTGGTGAGGTTTGTGGTAGGAGTGACGGATGCATTTAATGTGGAGGTGGGATTACGTCAGGGATAGACTGTGAGCCCTTTCTTATTTGCATTGGTGACTATGATGTTTGCTGATGACATTGTGATCTGTAGCGAGAGTAGGGAGCAGGTTGAGGAGACCCTGCAGAGGTGGAGATCTGCTCTAGAGAGGAGAGGAATGAAGGTCATTAGGACCACCAAGATAGAATACATGTGTGTAAATGAGAGGGAGGTCAGTGGAATGGTGAGGATGCAAGGAGTAGACTTGATGAAGGTGGATGAGTTTAAATACTTGAGATCAACAGTACAGAGTAATGGGGATTGTGGAAGAGAGGAGAAAAAGAGTGCAGACAGGGTGGAATTGGTGGAGAAAAGTGTCAGGAGTGATTTGTGACAGACGGGTATCAGCAAGAGTGAAAGGGAAGATATACAGGACGGTAGTGAGACCAGCTATGTTATATGGGTTGGAAATGGTGGCACTGACCAGAAAGCAGGAGACAGAGCTAAAGATGCTAAGATTTGCATTGGGTGTGACAAGGATGGACAGGATTAGAAATGAGGACATTAGAAGGTCGGCTCAGGTGGGACGGTTGGGAGACAAAGTCAGAGAGGTGAGATTGCGTTGGTTTGGACATGCGCAGAGGAGAGATAATGGGTATACTGGGAAAAGGATGTTAAGGATAGAGCTGCTAGGACAGAGGAAAAGAGGAAGGCCTGAGAGTTTATGGATGTGTTGAGAGAGGATATGCAGGTGATGGGTGTGACAGAACAAGATGACGAGGACAGAAAGATATGGAAGAAGATGATCCACTGTGGCGACCCCTAATGGGAGCAGCCAAAAGAAGGGGAAAATGTGACTTTTCCTTATACTAGAAAAGAGAATTTACTCAGTTGGTAAAATGGTATTGTAAATGGGAGGTAAGATGACCATCTATGATTTACTGTTTTTAAAAAAAAAAAAAAAAAAAAAAAGTACAGATTGTGTGTATAATCTGTTAACTAATAATTTGATTTTTTTTGTTCATCAGGGAAAAGCAAAGAAGAGGCAATGAAGGCATATATTGAAAAAGTGGAAGAACTAAAACAGAAATATGGAATGCAAGAGTAATTAACTGAATGGAGCGCATGAAGAACCAGCTTCAGAATGGATAGTGGTGGACTTTTTTAAATCACTGGATATAACCCACTAATTAAAATGCATGTTTAGTTTGTGTAATATTTCTTCTACTGTAGTTGCAGTAAGACCCTTGATGGTACATCTGATGCATTTTGTTAAAAAGAAAACAAATTGTGGCTTGTTTTGTCAAGCTGAATAAAATTTTTTTAGAGTTCTCTATATTTGTTAGTTTTTTCACAATGGAACTGATGGTTATAAGTCAAAGCAAAATGTTGTGAGCAATAGTAAAAGAAGCAGAATTGTAAAAGTGGCCAGTAGAATGCCCTTTACCTGTTTTTGACATGACACCTTGACATCTATACAGGACTGTCAGAGATGGATAGTCTGTAAAACATGTACTGCTTTTCGGTAGGGCTCAGTGGTTAGTGATGCTCCTTCACAAACCCAGTTTCTTAGGTTTATATCCTACACCTGGTTGTTGACAAGAACTCTACTTTAGCTTTAGATAAGTATTTTTTCAAAAACTTTTATTTAGTTTGGAAATAATTAAAATAGTACTGATTAAGTTAAACAAATCCATACATCCACCTATCTGCCTCTCTGTCTGTCAAACCTTAAGTGCCTGTCTGGTTGCTATGTGTCAGTCTTTCTAACCAGTAACAAAAAACATTAACACTGCTTTTACGAATCCTGTATCAAATGGCATTCAACAGTCGTGTATTGCATTTGTTTTTCCAACAGATACCACAACACAACCATTTGTAGTAACACTTTTTACTACTACAAATGTTTGAGCCATCTGTTGGAATGACAAATGCAATACACATCTTCACTGCATGCCATTTGATACGGAATTCGTTAAAGCACTATTAATGTTTGTGTCCTCTGAGGGAATGAAAATGCAGTGCATGTAGTAAAATCCATTACATTTTAATAAATCAGGGGTGCCCAATGCGTCGATTGCGATCGACTGGTAGATCGCAAAGGTAGTGCAGGTAGATCACGTTGCATTCAGAAAAACATTTTTTTAAACGTTCGTCTGTCGTATATCCTCCCTATGGCATTTGCCACTTGATTGACATACAGGGCGGCCAGTCTGAGATCTCTCTTCTTCTAACACACTGGTCATCCGGCACGCACGATCAAACGTGCGAGCTACTGCAAAACTCTGGCTGTGATCTAGTTAGCCTTCCAATTTATATCGACTAAAGAAGGGATTTAAAAAAAAAAAAAAAAAAAAGTTTGGGGAGGGTATGGGCTGGATGTGGAATTGGAAGAGGATTTTTTTTTTTTTATCTCACAATGTCGCAATCGAAGTGCGTTTGTCTGATCTGTCAATCTATAATTGCTATTACAAAGAAGGAAAATGTGGAAAGGCACTTTTGACCTGTTCATAAAAACTACGAAACTGACTTCCTTCCAAAAAGCTATCTGAGAAAGGGAGGGAGCTAAAATCGCAGTTAATCGGACAGCCGTCATTTTTCACTTCGGCTGAATTCAAAAACAAAGACAGACCCACCGAAGCATCGTTCTGGGTGAGTCACTTGATCATTAAGCATAAGAAGTCCTTCCAAAAAGAGAAATTCCTGCTGAGATTTTGAGACACCTGACTGGAGAAAGGGGAGTTTCTCCTTGTCATTAAACATGCAGAATACAAGCAAATGAATAACGATCAATGGCCACTAGACTTGGCTTTTTTTTTTTTTTTCCGATCTGACCAACATGTTGAATGAGCTTAATTTACAGCTGCAAGGAAAAGACAAAACATGGTTAATATGATTAGCTCAGTTAATGCTTTCAAATGTAAAATGCAACATCTGCCCTCAAAGCTACAGCGCCTTGAATTGTGGAACATCCAAAACCTTGCGTCGGAGCTGGAGACGCAATGGAAGGCGTGTGCGCAAAATGACAGCATACGCTACACAGAGCAGATTGAAAATTGTCTGTTAGACTTTGACAGACGTTTTCAAGATTTTGCTTTACTTGAGCCAATCGGTACATTTTATGTGCTATCCATTTAGGGAAGATGTTGAGGGTGATTCACCCGCATGAAAAATTGCAACACTGTTTCACCAAAAACTCCTCTACTGTGGAGGATGAGATCTTGACACTACAGGATGACATTCAGCCGAAGTATGGGGATCATGGACAGTTTTGGAACTTACTCACAGAGGAAAAGTACCCAAACATGAGAGAATGTGCTACCTCCCTGACTGCATTATTCGGCTCTACTTATTTATGCGAGTCAGCCTTTTCCTACATGAAGATTATTAAATCCAAATACTGTAGTGGCCATAAATGTATTGAATTGTTATTGTGCCATAAGGGTTATTCAATTATGTAAGGTATGACAACATATTTTATGTATAAAGTATATTCAGTGTGTGTGTGTGTGTGTGTGTGTGTGTGTATATATATACACACACACATATATAATATTTATAATCCATCCATGCACTCCTGTTTTCCAGGCCTTAAACAGGCACAAACACCCAAGTATGTCCAGCTTCTTTACAGTCAGGGTGAGCAGGCTGAGATCAAAAGTCAATTGGCTTCCATTGCCGATTTTTCCAAATTAGCCTACTTGACCACACACATGTTGAGGGAAAGGCAACATCAGCGGATGAATTTGTTTTTAGAAACAGAAAGCCCTTTCATCGAGTTAATGAATGTGATGCTCCAATGTGTATGACTTGCATTGTTGCGAGGTGGTCCGGCTGAACCCAGATCTCTTTATTTTTTCAAGTAGTCACGTGGGAAGCAGACTTCAGGGTCATGCTGTGTGAGGTGCTTGCCTTCTTGGCAACGCTGCCAGTGTCATTTATGACGTACAACACACGACATGCTGTTTTAACAGACAAAACTGGACACACACCATGCCAATCAATGCCTCGTGCATACACTTAATGTTATTACCAGCCTTGACAACATCAGAATTGTGGGAACCTGTCAGTGATCTGTGATGTAAATGGTTCAGAAACACCATTGAAATGAGATTTTTCTGTTCATTGTTGTGTAGCTTGGAGTCACTTAAATGCCAACACCAAAATAGTCTGCATAGGACTTAGAGATGGTCAAAATTTGCTCTTAACGTTAAGGCAATATTCATACCAAGTTCATGTTTTCTACATCTTGACTTTTGTGTAAGAAATGGCTTACTCACATTTCCAAGCTTATGCAGGTTTTATATGTGAGGTCCTTGAACACTTGGAAAAGCAGAATAAAAATCCTCCTTAAATCTCCCTGAACTGCTTATTTAGGGCAGCTGGTGCAAGGCAGGAACAGTACCATTATGATGATCATGAAATTTGTTTAAAAAAAGAAGGTAAAGTGCACAAAATTATCTCCATGTTACTTACACGCTTGTTACATTCCAATAAAATGTAGTAAATCCAGTTTTGAAACTTGTAGGGTCAAACATTTCATCATTCTGTTGTTTGCTCTGGTGTCTTCTTCGTTCAGTGCCCGTTAGATGTAAAGCGATTGTGAAATGGAATAGAACAAAAAAAAAAAAAAACACACACACACACACACAGGATCTGCCACATGTTACTGGGCCTATAAAAAAATGATCAGCCCCTTCGACGTCCATCCATCCATTATCCAACCCACTATATTCTAACTACCGGGTCACAGGGAGCCAATCCCAGCCAACACAATACGCAAGGCAGGAAACGAACCCTGGGCAGGGCGCCAGCCCACCGCAGAGTGCACACACACACACACTAGGGACAATTTAGGATCGCCAATGCACCAAACCTGCATGTCTGTGCGAGGAAACCCACGCAGACACGGGGAGAACATGCAAACTCCACGCAGGGAAGACCCGGAAAGCAAACCCGGGTCTACTAACTAAGAGGCCGCAGCGCTACCCAAAGCGCCACCGTACGTTTTTTACATTTTACTGTTTTACAATATGGAATCATGGCGGCTTTCAATTGGGTTTTTGACACCGACAAACAAAAAACGACTAATGTGAGTCAAAGTGAAAAGAGATCTCTGCAAAGTGGTCTAAGTCAAATACGAATATAAAACACAAAGTGACTGGTCCTATTAGTATTCACCCCTTTTTTACGTGACACCCCTAAATCAGCACTGTTGCAGCTCACCTATCTAGTCTGGGGTTTCCACTGATTGTAGTCTAAATGTATCTAATCGGGTGAGTGAGTATGGTGGGCTAACCTACACAAATGAAGACAGAAGAACATGCAAAGCAACTCCGTGAGAAAAGCACAGGTCAGTTGACTGAGACAAAATTAAAAATTAAAGTAAACGACAGGACGCAGGTTAAATATTGTGATGAGAAGGTTGCCAGAAGACTCATTTATTATATGTGAAAATATGCGCATTCCAAGTAAAAAAAAAATCGTATTTAAAAAAACCAGTCGGCCGCACATTTCTGCGCAATTTGTCGTTTATAAAAATCACAATCGCCTCTTAAATATACGTACGTGAGCGCGCCTAGAACGCCTCCCTGAAAAATCCAAATATAAGGCATGCTAATCAGCCTCATGCATATGCAATCACGATGCTGCAGCATTTCATTGGCTGACAGCAGCCGCTCCCTGATGACGCGTCAAGAGCCCGCCACCCGCATTCAAACAAGTGACGTGTGTGCTCAGACCGCAGTATTCTTACAATGATATCCTCCGCTCGCTAGATAGCGCTATTTGTTAAGCAACATTTACTCAATTTCCAAATTAAAGCACTCTCGATTTACTTTCGTTTACCGGAAATTTCTAGTAGGAAATTTTTGGGACACAAGGAAGCGGCGTGCCCTGTTTACATTCGGCGGATAGCATTTCCGCGGATCCTCAATGTTGTTTCAACGACGAAAGGGCAGGCGGTGTGAGTGCAAATCGAGACGGATTTATGGCAGATGAGACGCGACAGGAATCCACTAAGTGAGCAAAGCGAGGCTACAAGTGAGCCAAAGGAGAAGCTCCGTTTCCCTCCTTTCACTTTCAGGACGGCTCCTTCAGGTCATTCGTCCGACAAGTGGAGTTTATGACGCAGTGTTCTGCGGGGGCTTCCAAAGGGAAAGGAGCAGGGAGAAAACCACAGAGGAGACACTTCGGCAATAGGGGCGAGCAGTCACGGTGACCGTCAGGACGCGTGGACATGGTGAGTGGCGAGGTATGAGCTGCATGGCCATCGTGTCGAAATTTTATAACAGAATGAGTAGTAAAGAGAAGGGGGCGGGCGATGTGTCAGAACTTAATATGAATAGAGCCAGAACGGATAGTAAATCTGAACGAAACTTTGTCTTTTGCCGTAGCATCGTTCCTGAACTTATTGAAAGAGTCAAGGATGTTCATTAGACATGCTCAGATTTTATACGAACTGTAAAGACAGGGTTCGAGGGGCAAAACCCTATTTGTTATTATTGAAGTGGGCGTGTCATCGATGTAACAGCAGGTCGATTAGGCGTTACGGTCCAAATTCTTCTGAAGTGGACGAGAAATGACATCCTCCTCCTGTCAGTCTGCCGAAATTAAGGCGTGGCCACGAAGGATATAAGGAGGCGTAATTGGTTTGGGTTTTAGAATGGGCCGGATTATATTCTAGCCGGGCGTGGCTTTTAGGGGTTATTGGCGTGGCTATGGCCTAACGATCAACCCCAGGGGCTGCCAATCTTCTTCTTCTTTTTTTTTTTTTTTATAAAGCCAAAGACCCCCAACATGTTGCACTACCTGGAAAGGACCCACCACTAATATTAACCCAATGCTGTGAAGCTGGGCATGAACCTGGATCTAACAGCATCGCTTAAAGCATGAATTTGAATAAATACCAAAACTGTTACATAGGTGTGCAAAATTAAACGCAAAAATTGTTTTCCTCGGAATGGTTATTTTTATTTGCATTTATGAACACAAAAAATACAATCATAGTGTTTCCATTACATCACATGTTTATACAAAAAAATTGAAAATTATATGTAATTACAATTTAACAAATGAACACTATTTGTGTTTAAATGGATAAATTAAAAAACTTTATTAATTCTGAAGAAAATGAGCAAAAGGCACAAATATAATAGGTATACTGACAACATACAAATACACATTTTTACCTGCATTTTTATCACTTTTTAATATTGTTTTTTTATCAGTATGCTGCTGCTGGAGTATGTGAATTTCCCCTTGGGATTAATAAAGTATCTATCTATCTATCTATCTATCTATTTAAAAATGAGTTATATATAAGTAGATTAGCAAAGTGTAGGTATTTATTGAATGCAAAGTTGTCTGAATTCTACAAACTTAGCATTATTAATTTCACAGTACAGGATGTCAGTTAGTGTCACAGTATATTGCCACATGGCGTCACTGTCTGTTAAACCAGCTCAGCACCATTAAGAACACAGGGAACAAGACCACCTCAGCCATATTAGGTGACTCATTTATACAGCTTGATGTCCGATTGTCGAATAGTGCTGCTTGGAGCAATTCGGTCATCTGTCTTTTACTGAATGCATACAGAGGGTGAGAGTCATTGTCCAGAATAGTAAGCAGCAACTGAGTGTTCGTCTGTTCTACCATTTTCTCCAGGGTTACCCGGCTTGACTCCGCCTTTTGATCAGTTTATTTAGGCTGTCGGCTTCACCAGCACTAATGCCATTTCCCCAGCACATTACAGCACGGAAAAGTACATCCATCACTACAGACCAGTAGAAAATATGTGAGAGTGGTCTGCATACACCAAACAACCCTCTCATCCTCCTCAGGAAACTGAAGCAACTCTCTCCACTTCTTAGATATGGATGGCCTCTGTGTTGGTACTCCACTCAAGCCTGTCTTTCAGATGCACTCCGATGTACCATCAATGAGAACTGGGGGCAGGGTGGGCTTGAACCTCCTGAAGTCACTTACTGATATTGTGGCGCAGGTAGTTCAGTTTGCACCATTTGACAAAGTCCTCCACGAGTGTCCTGTATTCATTCTCCTGCCCACTGCTGAATCACCCAACTATGGCTGTGTTGTCGGAATGTTTCTGTGGATGAGATGATTCTGGATTGTAACTAAAGTCTGAGGTGTACAGGGTAAACAGGAAGGGAGTCAATACAGTCCCCTGTGGAATACCAGTACTGCTCATGACCATGTTAGATAAACAGTTCTTAAACCTCACAAACTGTGGCCTGAATGTTTAGTAGTCCATGTAGTATCCATGGCACTGTGGTAAAATCAACCCACACTGACCACAGTTTCTCCTCAAGAAGCCTGGGCTGCATGGTGTCAAATGCATTAGAGAATTCAAAAAACAAGCTGTTTCTGTGGATGGATGGAGGAGGAGGAGGTTGGGAGCGTGCACTGATACAGTGTGTTGCCGCACCCAACACACGATGAACCACCTCAGGATCCCAAATTAGGACCCGAGTGCAGCCGAGTAGCGGGTGACCCCTTAGCACCACACTAGTTTGAATTTAACAGTGTCAGGTTTTTACAGTGGCTGGAGTGCCAATCCCGCCACCAACCCCCACGTTTTCCCAGAAAGCTTCTTTCGATGGCAGTAGGCTTTATTCAGCAATGAGATGAGGGCATCATCCACCCTGTGTGGACTGATAGGCAAACTGCAGAGGGTCCAGTGCTGTTCTGACCATTTCAGGTGAGCCAATATTAGCCTTTCCAAAGTCTTCATAATGTGTGAAGTCACAGCCAGGTGATAGTGCTGCCGAAAGTGTTTAATGACTAATTGGGGACAGGTACTGCATAAGAGGTTTTCCATGCAGCTTCCATACATTATTATTCTAAATCAATTTAACATGATAATTGTTAGCAATGATAAGATAACCAATACATGTTTATTGACTTACAGTGGCTACGGAAAGTATTTAGACCCCCTTCAATTTTTCACTCTTTGTTATATTGCAGCCATTTGCTGAAATCATTTTAATTACTTTTTTCCCTCATTAATGTGCACACAGCACCCCATATTGACAGACAAAAAAAGAATTTTTGAAATTGTTGCAGATTTATTAAAAAAGAAAAACTGAAATATCACATGGTCCCAAGTATTCAGACCCTTTGCTGTGACACTCATATATTTAACTCGGGTGCTTTCCATTTCTTCTGATCATCCTTGAGATCACCTTCATTTGAGTCCAGCTGTGTTTGATTATACTGATTGGACTTGATTAGGAAAGCCACACACCTGTCTATATAAGACCTTACAGCTCACAATGCATGTCAGAGCAAATGAGAATCATGAGGTCAAAGGAACTGCCTGAAGAGCTCAGAGACAGAATTGTGGCAAGGCACAGATCTGGCCAAGGTTACAAAAAAAATTTCTGCTGCACTTAAGGTTCCCAAGAGCACAGTGGCCTCCATAATCCTTAAATGGAAGACGTTTGGGACGACCAGAACCCTTCCTAGAGCTGGCCGTCCGACCAAGCTGAGCTACCGGGGGAGAAGAGCCTTGGTGAGAGAGGTAAAGAAGAACCCAAAGATCACTTTGGCTGAGCTCCAGAGATGCAGTCAGGAGATGGGAGAAAGTTGTAGAAAGTCAACCATCACTGCAGCCCTCCACCAGTCAGGGCTTTATGGCAGAGTGGCCTGTCAGAAGCCTCTCCTCAGTGCAAGACACATGACAGCCCGCATGGAGTTTGCTAAAAGACACCTGAAGGACTCTAAGATGGTGAGAAATAAGATTCTCTGGTCTGATGAGACCAAGATAGAACTTTTTGGCCTTAATTCTAAGCGGTATGTGTGGAGACAACCAGGCACTGCTCATCACTTGTCCAATACAGTCCCCACAGTGAAGCATGGCGGTGGCAGCATCATGCTGTGGGGGTGTTTTTCAGCTGCAGGGACAGGACGACTGGTTGCAATCGAAGGAAAGATGAATGCGGCCAAGTACAGGGATATCCTGGACAAAAACCTTCTCCAGAGTGCTAAGGACCTCAGACTGGGCCGAAGGTTTACCTTCCAACAAGACAATGACCCTAAGCACACAGCTAAAATAACGAAGGAGTGGTTTCACAACTCCTCTGTGACTGTTCTTGAATGGCCCAGCCAGAGCCCTGACTTAAACCCAATTGAGCATCTCTGGAGAGACCTAAAAATGGCTGTCCACCAACGTTTACCATCCAACCTGACAGAACTGGAGAGGATCTGCAAGGAGGAATGGCAGAGGATCCCCAAATCCAGGTGTGAAAAACTTGTTGCATCTTTCCCAAGAAGACTCATGGCTGTATTAGCTCAAAAAGGTGCTTCTACTAAATACTGAGCAAAGGGTCTGAATACTTAGGACCATGTGATATTTCAGTTTTTCTTTTTTAATAAATCTGCAACAATTTCAAAAATTCTTTTTTTTTGTCTGTCAATATAGGGTGCTGTGTGTACATTAATGAGGGAAAAAATTAATTGAAATGATTTTAGCAAATGGCTACAATATAACAAAGAGTGAAAAATTGAAGGGGGTCTGAATACTTTCCGTACCCACTGTACATATAACTTCTCTAATTTTTGTCGCATCTTAGTTTTTTGATTTGGTGGCCCTTCCTTTGGCCAGTTTTTCTGGTGCATCCCTATGAATCATCATATTGACCAATAGCCAGCAGGCATACCACATGCACTCCAGAACAGGTCACCCCCCTGAAGTTAAGCTTGTTTGGGCCAGGCCAGTACTTGAATGGGAGACCATCTAGGGAAAGGTTGGGTTGCTGCTGGTGAGGGAGTGCTTATCCTGTGAGCTGAATATGGACACCAATGCCCCAGAGCAGTGAAGGGGACAAAAAATGGTGCAATCCTTCAGATGAGACGTAAAACCGAGATCCTGACTCCCTGAGGTCATGAAAGATCCCTGGGCATCCTTTGTAAAGAAGTGGGTGTATTCTGATGTCCTGGCTAAATTGTCCTCCACAGCCTGGTCATTTGTCTCTCACCCCTTCACCATCTAACAGCTCTTGTGTGGTAACCATACTAGCGCAAGATGGCTGCCATCGCATCATCTGGGTGGATGCTGCACATTAGTGGTGGTTGAAGCAGCTCCCTTCCTGTCTATGTAAATGCTTTGAGTAGTGAGAAAAGTGCTATGTAAATGTAATTTATCATTACTGTTATTATTAATCATCCCAACAGTCCTTAAACTGGATTAAGCAGGTTTGACAGTGGTATGTTAGACTGATTCCCTCTGCGCAGTGCCATGAGAAGGTTCTTTAAATTTAGTCCTTATTTTATTTGGTGAACCATTTTGTACCTACATTTCACTGAAAGCATTATACTCTGCTTATTCCCAGTCCCCGCCCCTTGCAATTTTTATTTTATTTTTATCATAAGAGAAGAAAATGAAATGTGCAGATTTCTTCAGTTTTGGTCCCTGAACTGAAACTAAAACAAAATGTTGCTTGTTTTTTTAATTATCATGTTCCTCACAGGTTATGGCTACTGATTCTAAGATTGGACAGGTCTGCAAAATTATACTCACAAAAATCTGTTCTATGAGTAGATATTTTTACTTGCACTCATGATTATGTTAAAAAAATAAAATCAGAATTTTTCCATTACATCATACTTAAACAAAAAATTAAAAAGAAATTTAATTAAAACTAGAGTTCACCCCCTGCTGGCTTCGCTCGCCAACCCCTCCCCGTACAGACCTGCATTACGTGCCAGCCACTTTGCTTCTCTGCTCACCCTCAGTGGCATCCGTTCAGCCACAACCGGATCACCAGTTGCAGCATTACCAGCCGCCCACTGAGAACGAACGAGCAGCCATGTGGTGGGCAAGCAGTGAAACCATTTGCTGCCAAAGGAACACTATACTGCGCAAGCAGTGAAATCGCCCCCTTCCAGCCTCCGTCCAGCCACCGCTTGCAGCATTACCAGCTGCCCACTGAGAATGAACGGGGCAGCCGTGTGTGGTGGGCGGGCAGTGAAACTGCTTGCCGCCGGGAGCCGCCCGAGGGACACTACACTGTGTAGGCAGCGAAATCGCGCCTCTCCAGCCTTCGTCCATCCACCACTTGCAGTGTCCCCAGGCCGAAGATGATGGAGCGGCAGTTACTGAGGCACATGCGTCGCAGCTGCGGCCCGTTCATAAGTCGTAGGTCGGATGTCCGTAACCTGGGGACTACCTGTATTTTTAATTTTCCTCTCCTTTTTCCATAGGTTGCTGAAAGTGAAGCAGAAGACAGCAGCTGACTACTATACCCCTCTTACATCTTTTCCTATATTTAATTATGTTGGAGGGCCTGGTTGCCTGGGTACTTAACACTTACCTGGGCAAATATGTCAGCAATCTTAATACAGACCAGCTGTCTGTCGCCCTGCTTAAAGGTACACCATTTAAATGGCCTCTTTAATTGCTTTTGAATCCATGTATTTGTATAAGTATACATGTTGGGCTGTTCCTGGTGTGGTTCAAACTACTATCTTAGGTGAAAAAGGTTTAATGTGTGTAAATTCTTATTATGCATGTTATTAAACTTTAATGGTGTACATATCAAGTGAGTTTGAAATACTGTCACACTATTGAGATATACATGTTCCTATTATATTCTACTTTATGGTGAACCTCCTTGCACAACACTTGATGAATTTATAGTGATATATGTGCAATGCAAAATTATTTTATTACTTATATTGTGTCCATGAAGCTTTCAATTGCAGACACATTTAAATGATTAACATTTGATAATAGTGAATAAAATGGATGTAAGACTACATTTCATTAAAATTTTTTCAGTACTGAAATTCATCATTGTTCATAGAATATTTACTTGAAAGTAGTCTATAATTGTGAAGCAGTTGCACTTCTCCTGTATATAACAATCATGGTAACTGCTTAAGGCTGTGAATTAACCAGTTAGGCTGTTTATGGAGTTGAGATCTTCATAGCCATAATCATCATTAAAGGTTGAGCCATTTTGGGCCTTTGACTGTTAGACTTTTTCTTTTTTTTTTTTTTTAACATCTTTGTGGCATTATAGCTAAAGGGTATGTGTAAAATTCATAAGGGTTATACAGGGTGTCCCATGAAAAAGTGGCCCGCCTCCAGCGAGACGACTGCATTACGTGGTGAAGAGAAAAAAAATGATCAGTTCTGGTACTCACATTCAGAAAATGATCTTTTTGTGTGCCAATACATCTCTATGCCCGTTTCAGCATGTTCATGTACACTCTCGTCAGCAGGCGGGACGGGAGACGGGCCACTTTTGAGCGGGCTACCCTGTATAACTAATCAAAATACTGTAAAGCTTGACAGTTTGTTGCTAACAAAAAGTATACATTTTGCTCTTCACTTTTAATTGAAAGGTAAAATTATATGCAGATTAAAAAGGTTTTATTATCTTCAAAAATGACATACAAGTCAAATTAAGAGATTAATTAAGATTTCTCAAGCCCTTTTAATGTAAGATATCTCAAGCCCATTTTAACTTTTATAAGGATTGCTGCTTTGGCAAAATACTCAGCAGAGGGCCTGAAGTAATAAATTCATTTATAAAATGTGTAAATTATTAAATGCACATGCATTATGTTATTGTTATTCACATTTTAAATAATCCCAAATGTACGTTTTTTTTTCTTAGAACAGCTTATTTATGTCTTCAATTTTTTATTTTTATTTTTTTTATAGAAACAAATTGAAGTGTGTGTGTGTGTATTGCAAGATGCAAATGAGGAGAATGAGAATCAAAGAAAAGTTGGGGTTGTGACAGGGCCACCGTGTTTACTGCAAGTGTCCAAAAAACAGAATAAAAATGTGTGTGCAGTGGCACAATAGAAATCAGGCTTAACAATTGCTTCTCAGGCTTCTCATCTTCTCAAATATGCCCAGGGGGTCTGGGTCAGGAAGTTCTGTCATACGGGACCATGCGTTCCTTAGACTAAGATGGCATCTTCCAGGAGCCTGTGAATATATATTGTCCCCACTGGAAGAGGTGGAGTTTACGTGATGGTGGGTGTAGCTTAGGTACCCTTACTAGCTGGCTTCATGGAACTACAGAGGAGAAATGAGATAGTATTGTTAGCAGTCGTACCATCTCTTTCCCCAGCAGGGTATTGCATACTTCCTCTAAGCATGAAAGGTGATCCTTGGGTGACTATATGTGTGTATATTTATATTTCTATATATATATCTATTATATAGAAAAGAAAGAAAATGGGACAAAAATAAGTGTTGGGGTCATCTGCAAGAATCCTGTTTATTAATAGCAATGTTAATTATGCCAAAGGAAAATGAAAAACGGAATAACAAAATAAATCTGTGGTAGATCTCTTCAGTGATCTGATTTTAGTTGCATCTGCTGGCAGTCTGGGTCTATCAAACAAAGTCGAAATGAACACCGGCTACTAGTTGCATAGTTTCCTTATACAGTGGGATGCCCAGAAGTGGTGGTATTTCCATAGAAGACCAGAATTGTCATTATAGTCTTTCAAAGGTCTCTTACCCCACTCTAGGAATAAAAGAGGAAAACAGATTAAAAACTTTCTCACCCAAAGCTGTTCCCATTTACCTCAGGAGCAGAGCCTCCAAGACACTGCTGGAGCACACATTTGTGACTGTATGTATAATATTAATGTTTGGTAATTATTTTTCAGTACATTTTTCGGGAAGAAAAATGTGACACCTATAAGTTAAATGATTTATCTTGGCAAGTTTACATATAAAAAGAAATGAAATTTGAAAGAGCGTCCTGCTTGGATTAGTTAGGGTATTACATTTCTGATGGAATGGGTTGAGAATGAGAGTATGGAATTTGGAATAAATGGCGAGAAAAAATTTTTGCATTTAGCATTATAAAATGTATTTATACAAAACACACATAGAATATATGTAGTTTTTTTCAGTATAATTTCTGTATTCTAGGTGCTGTGGAGCTGGAGAATCTTCCCCTTCGGAAAGATGCCCTTAAGGAGTTTGATTTACCGTTTGAAGTTAAAGCAGGTACGATTTCAGATTTTCACTACATCTTATTCACAAGCCAATTGAATATTGAATATCTCCATCATACGCTAAAGCTTTTGTAAAATAGAATGTACTTTAATAAAGTTCAGTTGTACTTTTTATGAGTTGCTGATGTAAAGCAACTCATTCCTTAAAACCTTGGAAGAACCCTGACCTTGTCATTTTCTCTGTCTGGCCCTCTTTTTTACAACCTTGTTATGTTAGAACTTTCAGCTGCACGGATCAATGGTGTACCAGCTAAAACAAGTGGAAAGACACTATTTCCAAGATTAACTCATGGATGATAGTGAGCCCTGCATTCAACCTGATTAAAATGTACAAAGTTTCTCTTGCTCAACTAGACATGTAGGCCGTTGGGACTTCAATGACTTACGTGTTTTTTTTAATTTAAATTTAACTCTCTTTCTTTTTTGTATAGCTCTGGGGTGGGTTCCAGCAGAAGACGGAGGAGTCAGTTTTATACATGAGATTGTTTTTCTTTTTTACTTTATCATCCTCTTATTTTTTTATAGAAAATGAAATAAAATTTAGATAAAAAAAAAAAAAACCTAAAAACAAATGATGTTGGGAAATAAAAGAAAACAGAACTTTATAGCACCATGGTATAGCTTTGCACAGTGTAACTGAATTTTCTCTACATAACGATGCGCAGGTATGTACAAATACTGTAGATATCTGTTTTTGCCATAAACACCAGGCAAAGGTGTGTGTAGTTGCATTGTGCGTGGCAGAGGCAGCCAGTGAAGGCCCACTACAAGCAAATTGTGAAGGACTGAGATAAGTGTGATCATGGGATTATAGAGTTTCACTGAGGGAAGGTAAGTAGGTAGAGTGCTAATTTGAAAGGATTAATGGAAGGTAGTGACATGCAAGAAAAAATGGGCTATGAGTGAAAGGCAGAGGATGATTTGGTCAAAAGAAACATAATGGAGGCAGAAAGGAAAAGACCAAAAGAAAGAGGCTGAAGAAAATGAGGCAAAGAACTGTTGGGTAGGAGAAAAGTGCTTCTAAGCAATTAACTAGCTAAAGATCAAAGTAAATCGAGTTAATCTGAGGTGAAATCAGAAAACTAATTAGATTAGAATTAAACTAGAGTAATCAGATGTGTAATTGTTGCATACATATAAATAAAGAATATGATGTTTACCAGGGGACTAAAACATGTATAGGACTGTGACTTTTTAATTTTCGTTTACTAAGTGACACAAGTTGATATGATCGCCTTAATTTCAAATTCCTTATTTTAGTTTTCTAGTGTTAAACGTCATTTCAAAGCCTAAAAGTGCTAGCCTCAATCAGAATGCACATGTATTTATTTATAATTATTAGCAAGATTTTATGGTGTTATATTAATATTTCCCATTTTTGATGCCTTTTTAATGATTCTTTATTTATTTATCTGGTTTAGTACAATGCTATATGCTGTATACCTTGCTGTTCTTTCTTAAACTTTGTGAAATGCCTTGAGCATGGGAAAGGCGCTATATAAATAAAATTTATTATTATTATTTATTTTTTAAGGGTTTATTGGGAAGATCACCCTCCAGATACCCTTTTACCGGCCCCACAGTGACCCTTGGGTCATTTCAATATCAAAGCTTCACCTGATTGGAGGGCCGGCACCCCTGGAAGAATTTGAAGAGGAGAGGGAGAGACAAGCAGAGATTGAGAGGAAAAGATCGATGCTAAAAGCACTGGAAGATAAGTGGAAGGTGATCAAATAGCAATTTCAGGCCAATAACAATGTTCTTAAACCTGCTTAAGCCAGTTTAGCACTATTTGGCCCTGAGCCTGGTGCTAGGCTGGCTCCAAAGCTCCCCTAGGCAATAGTTCATCACGTTACTTTAGTAAAATTGTAATATTTAATGAATATATGATGTATAAAAGTTATAAGGTATCATAATGTGGGCTGGCAGTTATTGCTTTTTTTGTCTTTCATAGAAACAACTTTGGTGGCATTTATTACATATTTCTTGTTAAATTATTTATCATTTACTTTAAGCCATTTTAATGTTTTGAATGTGAATTCATATAAATTATTGTACAAACCATAGCAATGGTAAGTGCATTCTGCAGTATTGGTCTGTCCTTGTAAAGAACTGAAAGTGGCTAAGTGTAGATCTTCTGCAAATATTAAAACCATTTTCACTGTTATCAATCTTCAACGACGTCAGTCTTTTCTTATATCTGGTGTGACATCATTTTTTAAGTGCTAGATCATTTTTGTGGAACAATGTGTGATACTTTAATTGTAAAATGCCATGCTGATGATAAAGACAATTAGTGTCCTTTCTCTGCTTAGAGAGGTTTCATATATATATATATATATATATATTCATACAAATAAAAGTTATTGTGTCTGTTTATGTATTTATGTTCCAGCATCAATCAACCCTAACCTGCCCTTTTCTGGGTAGGGTCAAGGGTGATCTTGCAGTCTTGTATGAATGTTATCATCCAGTTGACGCTTGGAACGACCACCAGAGGGCTAACTGGACATGACTGCCAGCATTCTTTATGTTTGAGCACCATAGCGCCCCTGTTGCTTTTCAAATTAAATAGAGTTGGCTGGTTCTGAGTGTCAACTGAATGATAACATAGATACAAGACCAGATGACAAGTACATTAGTGAGTCTTCATTGTTTGTTAATTTATTTTTATTTTTAAAGTTGTGTTTTTTTTTTTTTTTATTATATTTTTTCAAACAATTAAAAAAACAAAACTTTATTTTCCTCCAGGGCAACTCTGAGTATTTCAGCTAGTTATTTATAAAGGGTATATTTACATTAACTAAACCTGCGTGCTCTGAACAAAAGTTTACTATGTTTTATATTTACAGAATTCTTTTCAAGGAAAGAGTGAATCATATTGGTACTCTATCACTGCTTCCTTAGTTACTAGGATTGTTGAGAACATTGAGGTGAGTAATTACATTTACAGTAGCTTTATGCTGATGTTAACACTTGCAGTCATTCTGCTTTTATATATTACATGGCGTTTTGTGCATGAATTCATTTATAGGTGTCACTATCAGCTTTATATATTTTTTTCTTTAAATTCTTTGGAAGTGAACTGTTGATTATTTGGTTGATGGATTTGGCATTTTAAATTTAATTGTTTAGCTTGATAGATGTAGTCATTGATTTTTTTTTTTTTTAACTTTCATTAATCAGCACAATACTAAAAACAAATGAAATATACTTCAGTATAATAATTTTACCGTTTACTATAAATTTGTAACTAATGATTTCCTTCTTAACATAAAATTGTAAGAATCAACAGTCTGTTGAAACCAAATTGGAAGGTAGGACATTGGTGCTAGAAGGTTTGTGAACCCATAAGGATATTTTGAATTTCTGCATAAATTTGACCTAAAACCCTTCGTTTATGTAATAAAATGAAAGAGAACACAATAAAAAGACACAAAAAAATGGTACTCTCTCATTCTTTTTTGTGTTATCCTTTCTCATTCATTTATTAAACAAAGCTTTACAACATTAAATATCATTATCAGAAAAATCATGCAAGCCTCTTGGATTATATGTTTAGTTAAGGGGATAGTTAGCATCAGAACGGTCACTGAATGGAATGACAATCACTAGGCGAGGCTTCATCTGGAGTATTGCATGCAATTTTGGTTCTCTGGGCTATGAAGAAGACATAGGAGCACTAGAAAAAAAGTCAAGAGAAACGCGACCAGTTGATTCCAGGACTGCAGGGGATGAGTTATAAGGAAAGATTAAAATAGTTGAACATTTCCAGATTAAACAAATGGAGATACTGAACCATTTAAAAGAAAAAGCATTCACTAAGGAAAGGAATGAATACACTGAATGAAGGCTGTTACTTTAAAATAAGTACACAAGGATCAAAATTAGGAACTTGTTAAGGGTGACTTTTGTACAAACATTAGGAAGTTTTTCTTCACTTAGAGAACTATAGACTCTTGAAATAAGTTACCAAGTAGTGTAGCAGACACTAGGAATCTGTGGATATTCAAAACTCCACTTGATTTTATTTTGGAACAATTAGATGACTAGGATTGGCAAGCTTTGCCTCGCTGAATGGCCTGTTCTTCAGAAAAGTTTTTGTAATGTTCAATCAGGTGTGAGTTTGAGTTGCTCTGTCCTATTAAAAAAAAAAATAAAACATAAAACTGAGCCACTACCAAAGTATGGTCTTCACCACACAGGTCTGGTAATGGATGCTTTGCCTTGAACAAAGAAGATTTCTGAAGGACACAGAAAATCGACCTGGAAGATGTTTCAAACCTGTTTTTAAAGGCTTTACACTGATGGACAAATAATGTACAAATGGAGAAAATTCATCAGCATTGGTTTTCTCCCCAGGAGTTGTTGTCCAACACAAATTGCTCCTAAAACAAGGGAGATGAGAAGGAATCCTAGGGTAACATCCAAGGCTCTTTATGTTTCTCTTGCATTTGCTAATGTCAGTGTTTGAGAGTCCATGTATGCAGGTCAATCAGTGTTTACTGCATCACTGTGGTCTGTGTATTTAATAAGCTTTGAACTTACATGACTAACCTATGCATGAAATGTTATTTTGTAATATACATTATATATGTAATTTCTACTTATGTTACATAGTTTTTTCTTCATTTTATTATACTACATTTTGTTTTCACTGTTATTCTGTATACGAACTCCGTGAGTAAATCTTTCTTGGGCTATGTCAGGAGAAATGACTGAGAAAGTTCTTTCTTTCCAATAACTTCTAGTTATCAGTGAAGCTCCTAGTTAGGCACTAATTAGTTTATTAAACCCAAACAACATTATCTTAAAGCTACTTCACCCCTCCATTTGATATTGCTGCAACCATTGGATCCTGGACATGCCAGCGCACCACAATAATTGCTCTGCTCATCCCTGTGACTTTTGAATTGTGGGCATCCATAACATTTAATTCCCCAAACTTTCCAGCATGCTCAGACAGCACCTGGACAAAATAACAGAAAATGCCTCAAGAGCCCCTCTGCTGAGAGAGAATAGCATCCTAACTGGTACAGCAGCATTCACTCTGCCGATATTCAGTGTGGGTCTCATGGCAGTGCCTGATATGTACTGTATGCAAAATCATTCTTTAATACAAACTAAGTGTAAAATTGTTATTTGTGCCATGATTCGTCTTGTTGTTTTGGTGGCAGTTTATAATGAACTACTTTTCCCATAGTGAATTTCTCAACATTGAATCTAGTCCATTCATTAAGCTTATACGTCCTGCTGGAAACATTTCACTATCTTGCAAACACTGAAGAATAATAATGTGCATGGGGAAATGCAAGGAGATAGCCACTGCTGTCAAAGAGGAACAATGCTGCCCATTTAAAGTTTTCTAAAGACCACCTAGATGAGCCAAAAAAGTACAGAAAATTAAAATTTTTGGTTAAATGAGAAATATTATTTTGGCAACAACTGAATAATGCATTCTAAAATAAGAGCCTCATTCCATTCTAAAACATGGTGATGGGGATATCATTGTTCGGGCTGGCTTTATTGCCAAGGGATAAGGATGGGTTGCCATCATTGACGGAACTATACATTTTGAATTCTACTAACAAATTCTATTTGGGTATGTCAGGGTTTCTGTTCATGAAGTGAAGCTCAACACGTTGTGCCTTGCAGCAAGGTCACCAACCCTGACAAACCAGTTAGTCTACCAAAGAATGATTGAAGAAGTAGAAATATCATAGTTTATAATGGTTGAGTCAATATCCAGACCTTACTCTAACAGGAAAGTTGTGACAGTACCTGAAATGGAGAGTTCATGCAAGGAAGCCCACCCACATTACTGAGTTGAAACAGTTCTGTAAGGAGTAAGTTCCAAGCTGACATTTGGGACTGACCAGGAGATCTGTAAATGTTGCATTGAAGTCATTGCTACTCAAGAGGGTCACCTCAGTTATAAGATGTATAAGTTCACATACCTTTTCTGACAAATAATGTTGGATTATTTTGATTAATAAATTAATGAAAAACTATAACATTATGTTCTTTGATTTAGATGAAGATTTGATTAAATTTTATGTAAAATTTATTCAGAAATTCATAAAAATGTAAAGGGTTCACAAACTTTTGAGCTCCAATATATTTGAGTTATGCATAACATAAAAAATATTTGTAATTTTAAATGTCTGTGGTGGAAATCTTTGCTTTTATAAGCCTTATTTAATACAAATATTGGAATGACTTCAGTGTTACTTGTATAGAAATATTCTTTATTCTTGTGTTGTTTTCATTTAGTTGAACATCCAAGATCTACACCTTCGCTTTGAGGATGATTTTTTTAAACCAGGGAAGCCTATTGCCTTTGGAGTGTGCATTAAAAGTGTTTCAGCTCAAAATGCCATGAATGAGCCAGTAGGTGTTTTTTGTGTATCTTTCTCTGTATTAACCAAATAACATGATAGGGATGGAAATGTTTTCATGGTCTCTGAGTGAAATCTTAGAAAATAAATTCTTGCTGTAGAATATATACTCAAGAATGCTTGACATTGATTTCTGAAGCTGTTAACATTCTCTACTAATATGAATATTAATTTTATTATATCCATATTTTATACATTTCTGTATGGTATTATAGTAATTAATGCTGTTGCCTTGTATCTCAAGAGATCTGGTTTTTGGTTCCTGGTCTTGACATTTCTAAACAGAATGTACATGATTTCCATCTATTCACATTTGTTGCATTTTCTTTCCACATCCCAGTGCAGTCAAATTTTATTTTAGTGCTCTTTATAGGCAAACATAAATACATTTTAAAATAATAGATAAAATAGAAGATTGTTCAATACATAATGAGTTTACAAAAAGCTATTTAAGAGTACTGGGCTGATAGTACGTTGACATTAATTAATGGAATAAGATTAGAATGCAGTGAATTTGAGATAAGTGCAGTTCCATTAGATTCAAATTATGGAACACAGTTACAGGTATAAATGTTGAAAATGCAACAGAAAAAAGCATATTTGTAAGCGTGATTTGAGTGTGACTGTCAATGTAGCTTTTTTTGTAAAGTTGCATTAAAATAGATAGATAGATAGATACTTTATTAATCCCAAGGGGAAATTCACATAGTCCAGCAGCAGCATACTGATAAAGAACAATATTAAATTAAAGAGTGATAACACTGAAGGGATAACAGACAGACAATTTTGTATAATATTAACGTTTACCCCCCCTGGGTGGAATTGAAGAGTCGCATAGTGTGGGGGAGGAACGATCTCCTCAGTCTGTCAGTGCAGCAAGATGGTGACAGCAGTCTGTCGCTAAAGCTGCTCCGCTGTCTGGAGATGATCCTGTTCAGTGGATTTTCCATTATTGACAGGAGCCTGCTCAGCACCCATCGCTCTGCCACGGATGTCAAACTGTCCAGCTCTGTGTCTACAATAGAGCCTGCCTTCCTCACCAATTTGTCCAGGCGTGAGGATGACCCATGTGACAGGGTGGTTTGAGCAACCATGGCCTGCAATGTTGTTAATATTTTTGTGAACTCCACCTGATCCTGTAATAAAAAAAAAAAATGGGTGGAAAATATCAATGAATGAATAATATTTTATTTATTTATAAATTTCATGCATTACTATTGTTCTTCAAAGTGTTGGCAGAAGTTATTTTCCTTTGAGTTTTAGCCATTGTTTTCTCAAAAGTTCCCTGTAGTTTAATTGCACATACAAAGACTATTTTTGCTTTAAATGTCCGAAAACCACAGAGAGGTCTGATGCGGTTTAACATGTGAATTGCATAAATATATATTTGCAAGAAATGCATAGAATCTCTTAAAATATACTTAAGTATTTGTTTTTACTTACTAAACAGATTATTAGGTTTTATTGAGCTTAAAGTCCACATTGCATTTTTGACTGGTTTGTGTTTTAAATAATGTAATCAGTACAATATTCCACCACAAGAATATCCATCCATCCATTATCCAAACCGCTATATCCTAACTACAGGGTCATGGGGGTTTGCTGGAGCCAAACCCAGCCAACACAGGGTGCAAGGCAGGAAACAAACCCCGGGTAAGGTGCCAGCCCACCACAGGGCCACAAGGATATGAAATGTCTTAAATCAGAATCAGTACTTGAAGTGCCATTGAATACCAATTTGGAAAAGCTAAGTGAAGAAAAGACTCCTTATAAAATAGTTTTTCACATGTCCAGTACATGTAATATACAGTATAAAGAGAAACAGAATAGTGGCAATGGCAAGCGTATTTTAGAACAACATTGGTGTTTCTTGCTAAGTTTTTCATTGTTCCTTGCTATGATTTTTTTTCTAGTTTTAAGTAATGAGAGACATTGCTTTTTCATTGAGTTACTGTATAGAGGGTGGGTTAGGATTCTTCCAAATGATCAAGATAAGTTGATGTCTGGGCAGTACAGTATGAGGGATCACATTGAATTTATCATTATATAATCTTATGCGGCATTACTGGAAATTTTGCTGTTAAAGGTTTAGTAATACAGTACTTGTTAATAACAATAATACTTAGCATAGAGGCAAATATTTTCCACCACAGTGGTCTTAGCAAGTGTATTGCTTGATAGCGTTATTCACAGCTAGGATCCAAACTGTTATATATTTTGGATAACTGTAATCTTTTCACTGTTAAGCTGAATTATGCTATTCTAATTGTAGAATGATGAAGAGCTTATGGTATGAATGATTAATTCCCTTTCCTTGTCTAATGTTATTGCTTTTGTTTGTCTAGAGTTTGCCTAGAGTTGCACACTGTAAAACTGGTTAAAAAGAGTTTAGAAATGCTATCGGTATTCTACCAGAGAATACTCAAAATTAGACACTGATGGAAGATTAGGTTAGGTGAGCATGTTCTTTTTGAGAGGATGTGTACATGTTGTCACTACAGAGGTCTCTAAATATGTGGGCACCAAATGACTTCCATGATTAAATATGGTGTAGGTTAAAGAGGCCTGGAATATATATTTTTATGTACTTGAGCTGCTGGGAGAAGCATATTTTAAAGTTTTTCCTGAATGGGTTCTGTATTATAAACAAACAATTCACAATCAGTTTGCTAGGAAGTTGAAAATAGTTTTTGATGATGATCGTAAAACAATGTGTATAGCAAGGAGAGTTTTAGCAAGTTGAGTTGGCTATTCAGTGGAATTTCACTAAAAACTGTCTGTTAACTAGCAGTATCAGGGTTAGTTCATGTTTGCTGAACCTAGAGAAGACAACTTGTTCACAGAACTCTACAGTAGGTGGCATCAGTCACTGTCTTCACATCTTCCAACTCGTTTTTCTTGGTGAAGGTCATGGTGGCAGCAGGCCAAGCATATGAGTCCAGACTTTCCTATCCCCAGCTACAGATTCCAGCTCTTCCTGAGGAATTTCCAAGCATTCCCAAGCTAGCTGAGAAATATAATCCCTCCAACATTCCTCAGGTCTGCCACAAGGTCTCAGCCCAGTGGGACATGTCCAGAGCAACTCTAGGGTGACTTGCCCTGAGGACATTCATCTCAGTCCGGTGGAATAGCAACTGTACTTTGAGGTTATTCTGAACTGCTGAGCTTCTCACCCTGTCATGGAGTGTCAGCCCAGACACAATGTGAGGAAACCCTTATTTCTTTTAGACATTACCCACAGTTCATACCTATTGGTGAGGACAGGGATGTGGATCGCCTGATATAATAAAAGTTTCGTCTATGGATTCTGCTCGACCATCTTTTCAAAGAAGTATAAATAACCTCCCTAAATGTGCATCCTGTAGACCAATCTTGCTACTGAGTAATGATATTAAGGTCCTGGCTATAATTTTAACAAAAAGAAAAGATAAAATTTTCCCTGCTATAATGTAATGAGATCAAACTGGACTTGTGAAAATGTCTTTTGTTAAACTTTACACATTCAGTAGTCGAGCTTCCAAAGGTGGACATGTCTTTGAACACAAGAAAAGTTTTTATAGATTATAATGGAGATAATTTGACCCAATAATTGTTCATGGATCAAGTTACTACACTCTATCCCAAAAGACTTTGTTCATGAAAACAAATCAGTTCTGATTATTTCATATTAGCCTGCAGAACCAGACTGTAAATACTGTTTTTACAATGACTGCTGAACTTCTTATGGTAACAGACATACAGGGAATTGCAAAGGAAGACAGAACAAAAATATCTGTCTTTATACAGACAATCTGACACTTTTTATCATGTGCCCAAACGTTTCACTTCCAATTGTATTACTTCAGTTTAATAAAGTTTGATGAAGTTACGAGTCTGCTGTGCAGTGTAATGACTAAAATGGTGCTGTGATTTTTTTTATTTTTAAGCAGCTGAAGGTCTTGTATTTAAATGGTTGACAGATCCATGCAGTGTGATTGTGTGTGACTGGAGGATTCGTTAAATGTGCTCATTGTAGTATACACAAAATTTGTTTGATATGTTTTTAGATCACTGAGTTTCTTAATATTTGTGGGTAACAGAACACTTGTAAGTTTATTTGAGTGGTTAAACCATTTTCATGATTATCATCATTTGTGCCAATTTCTAATGGCCATACTGAGTAAATTGTAAGTCCACATTATGACTTTGCAAGTGCAGTCTGATCTGATTTGAACCGACAATGAAAAAATATTTCTGATTAGATTAATGGATTACAGCATACAGCTAATTTGCTGTGTTTTCACAGATACAGGGAATGACCCAGTTTTCCAGTTTCCTGCATGACTTGTGCTGACTGTTGTACATTGTGCTTTATAACTGGTGGTATGAAAAATGCTCAGCACTGAGGATTTTTGGTTCTCTCTTTCTTTGAACTTCTTATTTTCTACTGAACAGGTTCAGAAGCAGATTCGCAAAAAACATCTTGAAATAAAAGAATTCAGCATATACTGGGACACAGAGAGCCCCATGTTGGGGGACTTGCCTCTTGAAGAGATGCAGGTAACAATTCTTACTGCAGTGTTACTGCAGAAGAAGATAATTTCTTAATGTCATACCTTTTATGGCCTTCCTAATAAACTATGTTTTAATCAGTGGCTCTTTATACATCAGTTATTTTATGAATTATTATACATAGATATTATCTTTATTTTTTTACAGTGCTCATGTGACAGACATTCTGTAATGTGGACATAAGACAACTGATTAGTTGTCTTATTTATATATTTGTTTGATAGTTTGCATAACTTTATTTTTACATGTGTATTCCATTTGTTAACACATGTTGAATGCTCAGAAGACTCTAATGCTTTATCATAATTTTATGAATTCATTTTTCTGTTATATTAGGAGAAAATGGCCTTCTGCATGCAAAATAGTGATCGACAGTACATCTTAGAACCCGTATGTGCTTCAGCCCAGCTTTACCGAAATAGCTCTAAAGAGCCGTTGCGATCCTCTTCAACACCTCGCTTTGATGTGAAAGTTCTTCTTAAATCAATTTATTTGAAACTGTCAGAGGTGAGTGAAATTTTAAGAGTTTAGGAGATTTAGATTCTTTATATTTCCGTGTCTCTGTCCAGTATGGCCCTTATTGTTAGAGGTGTGCAGAGTAATTTGATGCATAAAGTATAAAACGTCAGAAGCAGTTAGTTGAGCCATCCTATTATGATTTAAGGAAACTGAGTAAGGCTGGATCTACACTTAGGGGGAAAATGTAAATGTTACATAGAAAATTACATGCAACTGCGAAGAGAGGCCATGTAGCAAAAGAAAATGTGATTAAATGAATATCAACAGAACAGTTCATAAGTGTGCAATATTTGTAATAGAAAAGGGTATACCCATGCAGTTTTGAGGGTTTCATTGGATTTGGTTTTCCTTCCAGATGCATTATTTTGTATCTTGAATTATACTGTACCTTTATTAACAAGTGGGACAGATCAATAGCTTTACTGTAAATAATTTTAAAAAATGCCCTTAAGCTCCTTTGTTGTGAATTAAACAGTGAACTTAATACAAGTAGAGAAAGTTGCATTCCATAAAATTGATATGAAATATCTTGACACTTGTGATATATTGTAATTTTAATCATAAAGAAGTTAAATATATTCTTTGCATCAAAGGGTGTAAAAGCAGGAATTGTTGTCATTCTGTAATAGAACCAGTTGTTACAACATGGGAAGGCTTTTGGTGGGATATACAGTTCACAACTGCAAGGCACTTGCACTTACTGTAGGAATAAGGTCCACTACCTTCCGTTCAATAACTCCTTCAGACTTCACCCGGGTATGACTGTCACTGTAGCCTACTGTCAGGAGCATCCCTCCTCACCAAAATTGACAAAGCTGAGAAAGGAACTTGGTTCCCAGCCCCCTGTGATAGAAAAGAGCAAATGTGCACGAAAGAAAAGAAAGCTTAATACGTTTTACTCTTTAAGCATTGTTCACATAGCTTGTGCCATAAATAAAAGCAAACAGTTTGCAGCAATTTACACCATGCAACTTGGATTGTCCTGTAAAATCTTTTTCAATTTGACACTCTCCCAGTCTTTAATGTGATTGTCTGTCTGATTTTATTTAGGTATAATTAGATATGATCCTGTCTTTAAAGCAATTTTGCATTTATCTTATGAAATGAAAATCCTGTTTCTACAATTGCCTTCTTTCAGAACTTGTGCATCTGACTTCAGATGCAGGAGGCTATAGCGTGGCATGCTTGTATAATATAGAAACAGTTTAAAAGTGCTTTGTTGTAACAGTTCTGCTTTTACATTTGATATAAACTAGTTCTTATATCTTATCAGCAGAAAAAAATGAACAACCAAACAACATCCCATGCAGCAAAATTCCTAAAACTCTAGACTTAAAATGCTGCAGAATCTTTTTACTTCAACTAATTGTCAAAATAATTTAGCAATTCTTATCTAAATACAAAAACATTTACAAACAAAGTAAATTTTATTTCTAGATAGTAAACTGTTTTAACATGGAATAGGAGAAGTGTATTTGTAAAAATCATTAAGTTACAGTTTAAGTCACACTTTTAAACATTACACATAGTGTTCTGTTCCATCCACCCACACCACCATACTTGCACATTATTATTTTTCCATATCCGCTAAATGCTAAATTTGTGCTGTTGCTAAATTGCAGTTTGTGTCGCCATTACTGGAAGGGGATTGGTCATCAGTAAAAGAAGTGAGGAAGTGATATGTGCTTTATTTCAAAACAAAGCTTCAGTTTTCTTATAATGCTGCAAACACAACCGCAGTTGAAGATTTTGTAGAAGTTGAGGGAATTAATTTAGAATTCAGTTGTTGTTAAATAACATAGAGACTCGAACAATCAAAATATGGCAAACACACATGCAGACTGATAGATTTAAAAAGTTTACTGGCATATTCACATGACAAGTTGGCTTGATGATGCTGAAATGAATACTGCTGCCTCAAAGATCTAGCATTCTAGGCTCAAATTCTCCGTCTGGTTACAGTCTGTTTGGAAGTTTGCAAGCCATGTAGTTCCCCTTCCTGTGTGTTTTCTGAGATTCCTCCGACTCTTTAAAGATGTAACTCTGAGGTTAACTGGCAATGTACAATCGGCCTGTGTTGGTGTTTGCGTTAGTGTCTCCTGAGATAGACGGTCACTCCATCCACGGTTGGTTCCCTCTTTCTGCCAGGTGCTTTTAGCATAGACCCTGGGACCCTACAACTCCAAGTAGGATTAGTTGCATTTTGGAAACTTTTGGTGTGTTGTGTTATAAGCTTAAGGTATTTGAGCAAAAATAAGTGAAGTTTGGTTTACATTTAACACCTACTGTATGACAGAAAATATAGTACCTTGTTCATAATAGCGTAAAAGTAAAAAGTTTATAAATTAGTAATTTTTCTGAATTTTGAGTATGTCTAAATGTGGCGACTGCTATTTTGCCTTTGACTTTGTTTGGCTTGCCTGAGAATAATTATGTCACATTTTATCATTATGTCTATTATGCTGATACTTTTTTGGGGGGATTTTGTTATATCATGACAAAAAATCTTTCTAACAAAACATATACAGTAAATAATACGGAAAGTTATGGAGTAAATTATACTGTGCTTAGACATCTATATGCACTGCTATGTGGAATTATGGACAATTTCCTCCAAAACTGCTTCATTTCAGGTCCAGTACCAGCAGGTCATGGCATTTCTAAAAGAGTTGGAAAGGAAAGAACGTGAACTCCTCTTCAGGAAGTGGAGACCAAAGGTTGCTCTTCATGAAAAGTGAGCATCAGGCTCTTTGTCATTCAATTTATCTGCTGCACTTTCTCTGTTTGTTATTTCCAATGCTTCATTAAAGCCAGAATCAGTACAGGACAGTTTCTTTTGTATAGCATGACACACACCCAATCAACCATACCTGCTCAAACAGGTATACATTCGCTTCTCTAGCCAATCTAGCATCAATGTTTATATTGTGGGAAGAATCTGGAATAATCTACAAAATCTGAATCTATATGCTATGTGGTGATTGTAGGTAACTGGTAAGGTATCTTTGTTTCTTTTATCCTATTTGAGATTTTTAATTATGAAATAAAAAGCCATGCTTGCACTTTGAAGCCTTTCATTATCTATAGCGCTTGTCTTGTGAATCTAAACATTTGAATCATTCTGTATTTGTTTTAAAAATTTGTATTGTGTCTGAATTGCTAGTCATGGCTGGCTCTTCACTGAGTACAGACTCACTTTCATACATTTATAGATAAAATACAATAAAAATGTGGAAATTCTACTTGTTAGAGATATGGCAAAACATCTTGTGTTAACTATGAAATAATCTTGTCAGTTTTAGAGGCAATCTTTTATACAGTGGGTACGGAAAGTATTCAGAACAGTCACAGAGTTGTTGTGAAGCCACTCCTTTGTTATTTTAGTTGTGTGCTTAGGGTCATTGTCTTGTTGGAAGGTAAACCTTCGGCCCAGTCTGAGGTCTTTAGCACTCTGGAGAAGGTTTTTGTCCAGGATATCCCTGTACTTGGCCGCATTATCTTTCCCTCGATTGCAACCAGTCGTCCTGTCCCTGCAGCTGAAAAACACCCCCACAGCATGATGCTACCACCACCATGCTTCATTGTGGGGACTGTATTGGACAAGTGATGAGCAGTGCCTGGTTGTCTCCACACATACCGCTTAGAATTAAGGCCAAAAAGTTCTATCTTGGTCTCATCAGACACCTGAAGGACTCTGAGATGGTGAGAAATAAGATTCTCTGTCTGATGAGACCCTAATGACAATGACCCTAAGCACACAGCTAAAATAACGAAGGAGTGGCTTCACAACAACTCTGTGACTGTTCTTGAATGGCCCAGCCAGATCCCTGACTTAAACCCAATTGAGCATCTCTGGAGAGACCTAAAAATGGCTGTCCACCAACGTTTACCATCCAACCTGACAAAACTGGAGAGGATCTGCAAGGAAGAATGGCAGAGGATCCCCAAATCCAGGTGTGAAAAACTTGTTGCATCTTTCCCAAGAAGACGCATGGCTGTATTAGCTCAAAAGGGTGCTTCTACTAAATACTGAGCAAAGGGTCTGAATACTTGGGACCATGTGATATTTCAGTTTTTCTTTTTTAATAAATCTTCAACAATTTCAAAAATTCTTATTTTTTTGTCTGTCAATATGGGGTGCTGTGTGTACATTAATGAGGGAAAAAATTAATTTAAATGATTTTAGCAAATGGCTGCAATATAACAAAGAGTGAAAAATTGAAGGGGGTCTGAATACTTTCTGTACCCACTGTATATGATTGGTTTACCAAGCTAACATAGATACATATTATGTATACAAATGTTTTAATTTATTAAAACTTTTTGGGATCTGAGGATTCTATAGAGTAATGTTGAAGTGCCAGAGTATAATAATTCTATGATAGAAAAAAATAATATCCTTATTGATGTTTCCTCTTTCGTTTTCAACTTTTTTTGATACTAAACATTATGAGCACATAACATACAGACAACAATAACTGAGAATTCTCTGTCTGATCATTTTCAGTTCCCGTGAGTGGTGGATGTTTGCCATTAATGCCAATCTTTGGGAAATTAGAGAATGTCGCCGTCGCAGAAACTGGAATTTTGCCCTTCAACGGGCACGTGATGCTCTTCTCTACACCACTCTTTACTTTCAGAAGCTTAAGGGAGAGACACTAAACTTCGAGGAAGAGGTCAGGAGAAGCATTAGCAACATAGCTTAATCAGATGGGTTTCTGACAGTTTATTTATTGTCAGTCTGTTAGACACTTGTACAGTCAATAAAGAGCAATGTGGTAAGAAATTTACCAATTCCGTGTATCAAAAAAGTCACTTTTATTGTTTAAGGTGTTTCTAATTTTTTTTTTTAGTTTGAACTGGCAGTTTTGCATACCTTTTCTTTCCAAGACAAGTACAATGAAGTCTTTTGTTGATAAACTTGCAGGAGGAGATGGAACGGATTGAAAATGAGCAGAGCCTAGAGGAGCTGAAGGGTCTTCGGGAAGTTGTCTATGACCGGCTTCATCAGCAGGAAGAACTTGTAGAGGCAAGTTAGCACACATTTAATTGAAGTGTCATCTGTGTGATATGTTGGCACTTGACATGTTAGATGTAAACTGTTGTCATTGGAGCAATTTTAAAATGTTTTAGTGTCAAATGTAGTGCTATGTTTGAGAAGGGCAAAGGTGGAAAGCAGTCTTTTCATCCTAAATATGTGTATCTCTTACTGTACTTCTGGATTGTTACTGGTGAACAGACAGTGAGAGAGCCAGCAAAAATGGTTGGGGTACCAGCCAGGCTACCCCATTTAATATATATGAATATACGCACTGATTCTCAATTTTGTGATTGTGTCACTATTACCTATTATGAGGGTGTTTTACATTTTTTAAAGATTAGGGGGCTTCGCTCGCCAACCCCAGTGCGCTACGTGCCAGCCGCTTTGCGTCTCTGCCACTCACATATGTGGATTTCACTTTCACCAAACAACAAATCTTTTAATTCTCACGGATAGGCCTCTTCTTTGGGAAGAAACACTACTTGTCCCTGATGGCAATACAAATTAGAAGATCTACAAGTCTCCGATTTAAAGATAATTTCCGAACAATATATTCGATCTCTTTTCGCTGTTCCGTTATTTCACAGAGTAATAATTTCTGTTTGTTTGTGCTAATACGATCTTTACCATAATTTTTTTGAGACTTTTGAATTTTAGTACTTTCATTATCTCTAACCTGATCTGCATGTGTATCACGCCATTGTTTTTAATTCTTTATGACGTTCTACTTTGTCATCTACTATTTGTCTTTTATTTCCGGCTCTGGACGTGGTTAAATCTCTTTGCACAAAGTCTTGTCTCACGGGATGTGAAAGTATCTTTCTGAAAAAGTCACATCTCGTCCCAGGCTAAAAAGTCTCGCCTCGTCTCACGATTTTTTTATTATAATAGAGAGAAATGCAGTAATTGATTGCCATGTTAGAGCTGAATTTACATTATTACCAGAAAACATTTTGTAATTATGAAAAAATTGAAAAACTGTGTTTGAATATTGGCTAATGAATTTTAAACTGAGTATAATATCTTAACGAAATGTAATTACATTATCATTTTCATGCTTAAATTATATGAATAGACAAGTTAGTTTATTTTATGCTTTTGTGGACATTGAGAGATTTTTAAAATGTGTTTAAAGCTGAACATTATCTCACCCCGCTGTACTCTTCCTCTACAGGATTTACTGACCCCCCTTTCAGAAACTCCAAGTACAGTAACTTCTAAACCTCTTCCAAATAGTGGTAGCATGGGAATGATCCAGTACCTTCAGTCTTGGTTTCCAGGATGGGGAGGGTGGTATGGAGAATCCCCAGATTCCTCAGGTTTTGATGGAGTAGAAAATCCTGAAAGCCTTACGTCAGAACATGAAACATGGAATCCTGAAGAACTACTAGGTAGGATTTCTGTCTTCACTTGTCCCTCACTGTGTCATCACAGTATACTCATCTTCTTTTATCATTTGGATAATTTTAGAAATTTTCCAATTTATGTTGAATTAAGGTTTATGTCAATACCCTACATTAGAGTTTGATTATATTGGAAGGCTCACATAGCATACATGAAATTTGTACCGGTTGCCCAATATGTCCATTGCCAGAAATTTCTCTTTTCTCATTACATTTTCATCCCATTTACCATCTCTTTGTCTAAGAGATAGGCCATCAAGGGACATAGTTTATTTTGTCTAGAGGCACAGTATAGAAATGTTTAGTGCTGCTGCCTCGTGTATCCAGTATTCTTAGTTCGATTCTTGTGTCTGCTTATAGTCCATGTGGAGTTTGCACATTCTGCTTGTGTCTACAATATGTCGGGTTTTCTCTCACAGACCCAAAGACATATGTAAGGCAGGTATTTGTGCAATTGTCACTATGTTAGTGTGACAACGATTATGTGGAGTGAGGTGGTCCTGCGATGGACTGACTTCCTGTGCAGGGCTGCTTTTTTTGCACTGTGTGTGATTCAAGCAAGGTAGCCTCCACCCCACTCTTCAACTGAATTAAATGGGTCTGTTAATGTATGTGTATGAATGTTTGTTTTTTTCCAGTATAGATGACAACAAATATGCATTTGTTTTGTTCTGAACAAAGCAAATCTTGCTACATTAGTTTAAAGTTAATCCACCAATTCCAATTTCGGAGTGACAAATAACTTATTTCCACAAATGCAGTTCAGAACAACAGTGTACAATAGCTGTTTCTATTTTTGTTTGTTTTGATTTTCAATTGAGAAAGGATATGCCTTGCAAATTTAAATTGTTTAAAAGTGCATTAAGACATAATATTTATTATTAACACCAGCCATAAATTAGTCTGTTTGTATTTTACTTTGAAACCTTTACAGGTAGTCCCCAGGTTACGGACATCCGACCTACGACATACAAACAGGGCCGCAGCTGCGACGCATGCACCTCAGTAACTGCTGCTCTATCATCTTTGGCCTGGGGACGCTGCAAGTGGTGGCTGGATGGAGGCTGGAGGGGAGGCGATTCGCTGCTCGTACAGTGTAGTGTCCCTCGGGCGGCTCCCGGCGGCAAGTGATTTCACTGCCTGCCCACCACACATGGCTGCCTCGTTCAATCTTCGTGGGTGGCTGGTGATGCTGCAAGCGGTGACCCGGTTGTGGCTGAACGGAGGCGATTGAGGGTGAATGGGGTGGGGGGGTAGCATTGTAGTGTGCCTCGGATGGCTGCCTGTTGAATGGGGGCAGTAGTGGTCGATTCACTACACGCCTTTCGCCTCCCTGTGTTCGTTCTCGGTGGGCGGACGCTTCAGGCAGCATACTGTAGTGGTGGTGACTGTGGGGTGGGCTGGTGATGAACTGACCCTCACCGCCCCCATTCATTCTCAATAGCAAGCCTGCTTGTACTGTTAAGCACATAGCAGGAAGTTGTCTCTTGTCAGTACATCAGACGTGTTGACGACGGGTGCCTTCCTGCTGTGATAGCATGGACAGTGCTGTGCAGAAGAGCTCATCTTAACCTTTTGTCTTCACCCTTCAAGAATGTCTCTGAAACACAAATCTGATGCAAGTGATGGTGATACAGTAAAGAACAGAAAAACCATCAGCATGGAAAATAAAGTAGAAATAATAAAAAGGTCGGAGGGAAGTGAAACTCCATCATTCATTGGCAGAGCACTTGGTTACAGTCGGTCAAAAATAGCATTTATTAAAATAATGTACCTGTTCCGACTTACATACAAATTCAACTTATGTACAAACCTACATTCCCTATCTCGTACGTAACCTGGGGACTGCCTGTATATTAAAGATCCACAAAACTCATTTGATTAAACAGTATATAAAATACTCTGCTAATGAAGTAAAAACATGAAGTAATATACAGATGATGTCAAAAAAATTCTTGGCAAGCAGATAAAACCAGATATTAATATATTTTGCCAAAGGCAGAACTTGGCATATTTGAAGAAATAACAATTATTAATAACACTTGTAGTAAAGCACAAACAAGAGCATAAAGAATTGGGGAATTCCACCCTGTATACCTGAAAATGAGGAAAAATGAAAACCGTCTTTATAGACATGAGTTCAAAATGGAACTTAAAACCCTAACCCTAAAAAAAACAGATGGCGAATATATACAGTAGCCAGGAGGCAGGAACTGGAAGTGATGTTGTTAGGAGGCGGGTTCTTGGGTACCGGAGTCAGAAGAGATGACATTAGGAAGCGGTTTCTTGTGATGGTCTGCAGAGAGAAAAGAGGAGAAAGTATCAGAGGAAAGCACCCACCATGGCCCGGCTGAGAAGCACACTTATTTGAGCCCATAATCTGTTTCCCATGTGTATGTGTGTGACATGGAACTGGCTTATGTATGACAAGCAGTTTTGTTATGAAATGTTTACTGATTAATCTGTGTAAATATGCTCACGTTAAAAAAACGTTGTTGCACTTATTTAACATTATTATAAAAATATTCTTCTTATAAGCAAAGCTCTCACTCATTTTTATATGAATTTTTATATTTTTACCTATTCCAGGTACAGATGAACTTTTTGATGGTTTTCAGGATTCACAGGCTCCAAACAGCTTCACTCGTAGAGACTGGCTTTTTGCCCAGCTCAGCTTCTTGCTGGAGAAGGGGCAAGTAACTTTGCTTGAGCAAGATAAGAAGAGGAGCTCCATATCACAGGACACTGGTGTAATTCAACTTCAGTTTGCAGGTACTTACTATGCGTGCCATGAACTACACAGTCTGCAACAAGTATCTGAAGACAAAGGTTTACATTTTAATGTTTTGTGCATTTTGATTTTCTTCTTTTGAAGAGTTTTGTAAACAGTCCAATTTTCAAATCTGATTTTCTCCATTTAATATTCTACTGTGATATGTAGCGTTTAACCAAAAAGTATTTATTTTAGTCTAAGTCAAAACATGCCAAATGCTTAAAATGTGTCAAAATGAACGAAATGGAAATATTTTAATAGTGCTTTTAGCTGAAAATGCATCTAAACAATAGATTATGTTAATAGTTTGCAAGAATGGAGTATCTTATTGATAATTTTGTTTGTGTACAAGCGAAAAGGACAAGGATTTTGTTTTAATAGGTAGTCTGAAATTATTGCTAAATGTAACATATTTAAGGGAGGTGGAGACTGAAGCAGAAACATCCAAACCCCTGGCCACCAGAGCAGACTCTTTGCTACAAGTAAATTGCTATAAGTAAACTAGGAACTCCCCAGTAAGTGAATGCAGATTAGCTGGAATGCAAACCTTTAGCCACTGTTACCCTCTAGGAATGGAAATGAGCTCCCCAGGAGTAGATGATACATTTCAAATGTGACTTAATACATATTTGTACTAAACTGTGGAGACTGAAACACATTTTTTTGTCTTTCAATAGACCTGGTAGTGTTTTTTGAAAATCTGATTTATAATTAACAGTTAACTGTATGTGGCTCTTTTACATTTATTCTGTGCTCTGTTCTTTAAAGAAAAAGAGAATACATCCACTGTAAATTGTTTTAATTGTTTTAATAATGGCTTGTACAACGTTTGTATGTTCACAATTGGCTTCTTGCCCACTGACTAACCCACATGCAAACAGTACAGGAAAGTAAAGCAGTAGGCAGAGACCAATGCCACCTCCTGCCACGACTTCCTTTCCGAACAGCATCCTACCAGAAGCTCATACTGCGAAAGTAATGTACATGTATAGATTTTAATGATAAAATGATGCACTGCTAATCCCTGTAATAATTATTTGACAAAGCCAAAACAAATAATCCACTTTCAGACATTTGTTTGTAGTACTAGGGTGTTGTACCGTATTATCCATTATGGATGTGATGAGAAGTCAACTGAAGTGACACCTTTTATTGGCTAACTAAAAAGATTACAATAGGCAAGCTTTTGAAGCAACTCAGGCCTGAGTTGCCTTGAAAGCTTGCATATTGTAACTTTTTAGTTAGCCAATAAAACATATCATTTTACTTGACTTCTCATTAAAGACATTTGTTAATATTTGAACAAATTACATATTTATAACTTTTGACTCCCCCAGACCAAAAATGAAACTGAGCTTTGATTAGCCTGTAATATTAAACTCCCCATGACCTGATATTTGATTACATTGTTTATGAAGATTAATAGAATGCAATAAATTATAAATGCATTAAATCATCAACAGTGCTGCACATTCTGTCTGTGACACACTATCATTAAGCACTTTCAGCCAACGAATTCTTCAGCAGAATTGTGTTAAGAAACACGGCTGGGACTCCTTTATTTCAACCGTAATAGCCTCACAGTTGACTGTGACTGCTCTTTTAATCTTCAGCCATGTCACTGTTTTTTCTTTTTTGTTATTCTACTGTGTATGTATGTATATACTCATTTATCTTGAAAAGTTACTAGATTTAGCTCTAGCTTTGGAAAATTCATCATACATTGTATTGTTGGGACAGTTTTCAAAACTGCTTAAAAGATTTTTTTCACAAAACTTTACTCCATCTTACACATTTAAAGTGCTGGTTGTGAAAATTTTTTTATACATATATAATGAAGGAATTGTGATCTGTCATTCTTACTTCTGTCCCATCTAATTTTTCTTTAATTGTCTTTTTAAGGAGTTCAAATTGGCATGAAGTCCCTGCCTCGCACAGATTCCTCTCTACTTAGTGTTCAGCTTGGCTGCCTTTACTTACGAGATTTGTTCACCCCAGGCACTGTCTTTCCTGTCCTTGTTTCTCCCAAACAGGTAAACAAATTATGGATTTGAATTATCCTTTTTTTCTAGTGTTATGAAACAAAACACCAAAGTAATAAGACAAAATGCCAGATTTATCACTTTCTTATGGTATTGGTAATGAAAGATGTATGTCAGCCTCATTGTGTATTTCTACTACATTTTCAGCATGATGCCATACTGTCTTTGGCATTCTGTTCCACTAGAAGTATACAGTATGTATACCTGAATGTTTCTTCATGGTGGTTTTACTTTAGGTTCTGATAAAGATTTAGTATGCTGTCTCAAATTAATGGTGATTATGATATAAAGTTTTTTAAAACTGGCGCTGTAAACCACGACCCGTTTCAAAAGAGGCTTTGTCTACTGATCTTTCTTTCTCTGATGTCAGTCTTTGTTTTTCAGAAAAAAGGATTAGCAGGCATCACTCAGCCTTTTGGTCAAAGCAGTGCTTCAAACTTACTTGATACAGGTAAAAAATAAAATTAGTTGCTTTTGACACCATACCGAGCTAAGTTACCAAGCTTTTACAAATGATATGCAGTATGATTTGGAAAATAATTGTCATTTATCAAATTACATTTGTAGCTGTGATGTAGACATTTGTAAGTGTGATCTGCTCTCCATGTCTAAAAGGTGAAAGTTTAGTCAATTAATCCTTCATTAATAAGGCATCTAGGAAAATTATAGGAAAATAGTTCCTAGTAATATAGAACGTGTACTTTGGTCTTCAACCTTTCATTGTTTTAGTTCTTTCTGAACTTTAAATAGACACATATACAATTTTCAGATAGCAATAAATCATTGTCGCTTGATCATTTTAGTGCCTATTCTTACTTGTTTTCAGTTTTCTTAGGAATATATACTTGTGCACAGGAGTTGATTTTATCAATGATTATGCTTCTTTTTTAAATTGTTACCAGCTCTTCTAAATACAAAATAATATGCTTATTTTGTATTTTCTTTTTTTTAAGGTTCTAGCCTAGAAGATCAACAGTTACCCGTGTTTGAAATGATTTATGAGAGGAATCCACATCGCAGCAGTTTTGAAAGGCGTTTAGATGTCAAAACAAGTCCACTTAATATAATTTATAACCCACAAGCTATCAAGAAAATTGCTGACTTTTTCTACAAAGGCAGAGTTCACTCATCAGGTATCTATTTTTTATATTAAAATTTGTAACATGCACTGCTAATGTAATTTACATCATGCAGCTATATTTATATTAAGGCATAAATATATACCTTGTACTTAGATGGTTTTACTTGGATGGATAGATAGATATGAAATGTACTCTATAATATATAGATTTGGAAGGCATTATGTTGTCCCCAGAGGGAAATTTGTCATTTTACAGAATATTGAAGTATGTTTTACAGTGACCTTGTTTTTATGGTGCAGTTTTCAGCCAATTTACTGTTTTAATATTGTCAGGATTTGGATACCAGTCGCAGTTGGAGTCTAGGGTGGCTGAAGCAGCCAGAAGACAATATAACAAGCTAAAGATGCAGACCAAGGCAGAGATACGTCAAACAATCGATCAACTATTGGTGGGGGAATTCATCGTAAGTTGTTTTTTATTTTGATGTAAAGCATTTGTGTGAATAATGGAAAAGGATTGCGCATGTATCTTTTAGTGTTGTATGCTGATATCCCTTCATTATCAGTGTTCTCCCCAGAATTTTTTTCCAGCCGGATGCATGAAAAAGTAGCCGGGTGGGGCGGGACGGGGAAATGTGGTGGTGGGGAAAATTAAATGTGCGCTATTTTTATTAGTTAATTATTATGAATTATTTTCAAATGCTCAATATGACTTCCTTTTTTAAGGTTTGACACTTGTGCCAGAATATTTTTGTTAAATTTAAGAAGTATCCAATTCAGGATCCCGCAACCCTAACAAAAATTTTAAATAACAATTGTTATGACATAAACCAAGAGGCAGAAGTATTGTCGCTGTCGGGAGGAAAAGTGAAAACAATGAAAAAAAGTATGGGAAACCTAATGAAGAAAAATTAAAAAATATTCTTCAAAGCCAACTTGCATATGCAGAAGGTGTCTTTAGTTAAATACTTATTCTTCTTGTCTTCCTAGAGGCCCAGTTGTTTGCAGCTTTCCCATAATCAAAGTCCCCAGGATCTGGGCCCTCCAAGGAGATCAGCATGAGATTATTTAGCGTGCTTTGATTCATGTGATTTCTCAAACATGTCTAGATCCTTTTAAGGGCAGAAAACCCCCTTTCACATTCAGCTGTGCTCACTGGGATCACTAGCCCAATATGAGCTAGTCTGGCTAAATTTGGAAACGACTCTTTGAGCTCTGATGTCGTTGCAATTTTTAGCAAAATCTGTTTTGGACTGAAGTCTTTCTTTGTATAAATGACTTCTGATCATTTTTGATGCAACTGTCCATTCTTGCCTGCTACTTTCATATTTTAAAATTGGAGGGCTACCATTTTTGGAGTAATAATCGAAAAGAATTTCAGCAGAATCACTTGAATCATGAGTTTCTGCATTGAAAACCTTTGAAAAGCTGGAAATAATTGGCATGTCAAGGAATCTTGCATCTAGGTGCTTGACAACTGTCTCTAGGTATTTATCATATATTGCAGTTTTGAATGACATTACATCACTCCGTGTATAAACAATGTGTAGATGTGACCATTCTTCTGCTAGACAATGATGAAGGTTTTGAAATCTCCCAGGAGTGTCTTTCAACTTCATGATGGACAATTTTGTGGCGAGCAAAATTGGCTCAATTTTGGTAAGATTGACATCTTGCCTTTTCCAAGCCTTAGATAAGTTGGACAGCAAAGGTAATATGCCTGAAAGCATCATCAAAAAGGAAACAAAATTGTACGTTGTAATACATCTGCTTAATCCTTCAGCTGTGATGTCATTTCATTCAGTGGCCTCTCTTTCCAGCGCAGCTATGACACTCATTATACATTGTCGTAGTGACTGTACTGCAAAGTCATGAGACAGCCATCAAGTGTCACTGGCCATTTTCAGCTTAATCTGGGGAATGTTCAGAATATTTTGAATTTTCGTTAAACCAGCCATCCTAACTGTAGAATTTTGTAAGAAATAGAACAGCTGCCTTAAGATGTCATTAAGTTTTGTTAAATAAGTTACAGCAGCTGCTGCTTGGGCACTTGCAAGGGCCAATCAGTGGTTTACACAGTGGCAGTTGACCAACAATCCAGATGTTTTGTCTTTAAGCAGTTTTGCCACACCTTTCTGTTTCCCAATCATAACCCGCTCCATCTGACCCTAGTCCAACCAGATTAGCAGTTTTCAAGCCTAGAGTGTCCATAGTCTGTCTCAGTGTGTTGGTTATAGTCTCCGCTTTGCTATCCATTATATTGTGGGTTGATACAAAATTAATTCTGACCTCTTTAATGACCAGACAAACATATTTAATGTAAACAATTAATTGTTTTACAACTGTCTGTGGTTTCATCACACAGAATACCGAAACAATTTTCAGCGTGTATATTTTTCAGTATGTTAGATTTTATTTCTGATGCTAAGACATCCAGCAGCTCTTGCATTATTCTTTCAGAGGTGTAATGTGCATTTTTACCAACATTGAGATGTTGTAAAAAGGAACAACCCATTTCTTTACAGTGTTCCAACAGCTTTTCAAACAACGTTGTATGTGGCAACTCATTTTTTGCCAACCAATACATGGATCTTAAAGCTCCCCCAAAGGCATCTCTCTGTAAGTTATTTAACACAGATACAGATCTTTCAATTTGACCCATTCCAGTTTGCTGTAGTACAAGCTTTCCTAAAAGGTCAGTAGAAGACTCAATGTGCGTTTTACTTTTTTCATGGTCCAGCAAGCTTTCTTTTCGAATTCTTGTGCATGGCATGTTTACACATTTTAACTCCCTCCATGGGGGGTGTGTGTTTGAATATTTCATGCACAATGAGCACCACATGCCATTTTCTTTGACCATTAGCCAATCAAAATCTTTAAACCATTGTTTGTTTATGCCAGATAAGCGGTGCTTAGATTTATCAATTGGCAGAGTGTGTGCTGAAGAGATTTCCCCGATGGACCAGCATCTGCAATGTTTTTGTCTGAAATTGCCACATGAGGAGTTGACGCTGCACCTTCATTAGTTTGTGGCATCTCTTTTTTGAAATAACTGAGCAGTGTTGTTTTCCCGAACAGATTTTTTGCTCATGTTGGTAAAACGTTTGGAAAAAATTTAAAGTACCTATGAATAAGACTTTTGAGTGGGAAAGTGAGAGCCTGTTGGATATTCAATGCACACTTGCACTATGGCAGGGCAAGACATGAACAAAAAGGAATGGCAGATGGGTCACGTTAACAAAACTACGGAAGCGTATTAAGGCCACGGTGAAGAAAAAAAAAACTATATGTCGAGATTAAAGTCGACATGTTGACTTTATTCTCGACATTTCCACTTTATTCTTGCCGTTTATGATGAGAATAAAGTCGACATGTTGACTTTATTCTCGACATTTCCACTTTAATCTCAACATTTATGACGAGAATAAGGTCGACATGTTGACTTTATTCTGGACATTTCCACTTTAATCTCAACATTTATGTCAAGATTAAAGTCGACATTTCCACTTTATTCTCATAGTTTATTTTGTCATTAAAGTAGAATGTCGTAAACTAAACTTCATCTTAAAATCAATGTTTAATTTACTAGATTTTCTCAAACCCCGTCATAAGGTAATGTAGTACATTAAATGCTTTGTGTTAAGTGTTCTCCAACCGAGTTGTTAATCACTACGCACTTCTTAAACAGACTTCCTCTTGCACTGAGGAGGCACCGGGAGGGATCACCGCACAGAATGCATTCACTTGAAGATATTCCTGCTCTCTGAACATTTACAGTGCTAAGATAAATGCTTGATATCAGTTTCATGATGAAATGCATTAAAGCAGGTATTAAACATGCACGGTAGTGTGGCGGTAGTGCTGCTCCCTCGCAGTAAGGGGTCCCCAGGTGTACGTTCAGTGCAGAGAACTTTATGGCAGGTGTGACGAGGCTCCAAAAAACTGGGTGTATGAATGGGTATTGCACAGGTTTAACTTAAATATTGTGTAAATGTTGTAATCGTGATCTGGTGGTCGGAGACACGAACACATAATTCAATGGATGTTCTTCTGAGCGGGCTTTCTTTATTGCATGCGTGCTGTCTCTGTCTGACGTACCAAAACCCCAATTCCTATCCTTCCTTTTTCTTTCTCCACATAACCACACACATCACCACACGATAACACAAAACATTTCATGCGCTACATAATTTATGATGGGGTTTGAGAAAATCTAGTAAATTAAATATTCATTTTAAGATGAAGTTGAGTTTACGATGTTCTGCTTTAATGACAAACTACGAGAATAAAGTCAACATGTTGACTTTAATCTCGAGATGAAAGGCGAGAATAAAGTGGAAATGTTGACTTTATTCTCGACGTAAGCTTAGCAGCACTACACAGACTGCACTGACACTGAGAACACAGACGTCACTTCCTGACGCCCTTTTTTCTAATATCTGACAGGCTGGTTCCACTAGACTTTTTTATTTTATCAGTCCTCCTCTCACCCGCCCACCTCCACATCCTCTTTGCTTATGAAGTGCCACTCCGCTCCCGCTATTAGCATGTACAGCCTCCTCTAGCCCGCCCATCTCTCCATACTCCTTGCTACTGTAATTAAGCTGCTTCCGCCTCCGCTATTACCATGTACACCCCCCTCTCGAAAGCCCATCTCCCCATACTCTTTGCTTGTGAACTCTGCTCCGCCTCGTCCCCGCTGTTAGCACCGAGTGATCTGCAACATCCTGTCCCGCACCTCTCCCCTCGCAACTTGCGATCCCGCTTCTAAATTATTTGCCCCCACGTCCGCTCATCTCTGAATTACCTTTTACAGTTTCTAAAATGGTGTCTATCAAATTGCAGTTGAAAAATGTTTTTCTGTTATTTCTATGGCTACTTTAACACCACAACAAATAAAACAGAAGAACTGTCTTCTGTCTGATTTATACCTACATTTACATGCAGCTTACCTTATCCTCATTTTTAATCATACAATACTAAGAAACAAACTGACATACAAAAATAAATCAAAGTCTGTAAATCTGACATCATGTTTACACAAACAAGAGTTAAAAAATGTAAATATTATTGTGAGAAAAGTTAATGATAATGGAACCAGGAGGGTGCATTTTTCGGCATGATGTATATAATCACTTAAACTCCTGCTTGCGCTTGGCCAAGCCAGCCAAAATTTGTGTTAGTTCCGTCTGATTTTCCCAAAAGCAGAAACAAGCCCATCTAAAGTGAAATTTATCATGTAGTGTACTTATATTTCCAGCAAACTGTATTTTCAATCACTTTTTTCATTGACTGTTTGGGTGTAAATTGACAATGTAATCAGGTACGTGAAACGGGGAATGTCATGAATATATACTATTGCCAGAGTACACACAAACATTAGTTGCATTTTAAGAATAGGAAGCACATTGAAATGTGCATACTTGGATGTCACACTTGTAGGCATCATATCATATCATTTAAGTTTAAACAGGAGGAGAAAACAATCTAGAAACAGGAATAAGGTCCGCTTTAAACTTTTTTTATGATTGTAGCCTCAGTTAGATGTCCAGAATATTCATCATAACCCTTTTCATTTCAAATGGGGAAATACTTTAGCAGATTTTTTAAAATATATATTATTTTATAATAAAAAATAAATATATAAATAATATTTAATATGTATAATTTTTTAAAATTTTGAATGTCTTCACTTGAAAAGGTCTGAAAATGAACACCTACTTCCCTCTACTTTGCCTAAATGCAAGGCCAGATTAAGAACCCCACTGGCTCCTGGGTAACTTAGCTCTTTAACAGAGAGGTAATCATACTTTTAACAGTGCAGCGCATGGGCACCAAAATGTTTAATGCAGCTTAGTAACTGTCAGTTTTGATATTGTAGCAAGACTCATTCAATTCATCAAACATTGGATTTTGAGTTGAGCACCATTTATATTTTTCTCTGATCCTTTTTGAGGGCAAACAATTATTTCTTTCAGTAATACTGGGTGCTTGAGTTATTATTATGCGTGTTCTATTCAGCTGTTCATATTATTTATTTTCTTTGAAAATGTATTTCTCATCATTCTTCATTTAAACAGCCACTATGGAAAATAATGCCTATTGTTAATAAAGTGTAGAAACATCTCATATTTTACCAGGTTTTTTTTTTTTCCTTTTCATAGAAAAATAGTAAGCGGTGGACAATGAAGTTAGACATTTGTGCCCCTCAAGTGGTGGTCCCTGAAGATTTCACGTCAGAAGACCCTACATTAGTAGTGGTGGATCTTGGTCGGATACTACTTACTAACTCTGAAGGTGATCTCTCTTTTATAATTGGAAGAAGTTTTTTATCTGAACAAAGAACAAAAATGTATACAAATAATAAACAATAAATAAATAAACCTCATTTAGAAATGCAGATGTTGCCATCTTATTTGATTTAAGAGTAAAATAATAATAATAACACATGCTAAAATGAGTACCTTTGATGTTGGTGGGTATATTATTGTAGGTTTTTTGGGTTGGGGAGGCTTATAGCTGAAGACATCATCTCCTATGAGATTGTCTCCTGTAGTATTTGTTTTATGTGAGTGCAAACTGCAATTAATTCATTTGTTACACCTATAAAGGTGAGCATACATAGTACCTATAAAAAGTATTCAATCTTTTGGAAACTTTAAAATTTTATTGTTATATAACAGTGGATATAATTTGCCTTTTTTGATTCTGATCAATAGGAAAAAAAATATTTCATGTCAAACTGAAGTAATAATAAAATATTAAAACATTACTTTAGGGAGGGATGAATGGATGGATAGATAGATAGATACTATTAATCCAATTCATGAATGCTTTTTAAAGGTGCATTATATATGTAGGGTGCAATTCATTATAACCATTTAATTGGAATAAGGCCCACCAAATAGAGATGTATATGTGAAACATCAGTATTGTTCCCTGCTAGAGTTAGTATTTTAAACAGAAGAAAAGTTTACATTCAACTATAAATTAAACATGAGAAATATTCCAGTGAACATTTGACCATCAAAATGAGTTTATTCTACAGTAAATAGCACAATGCTCACTTCATGATAATAACTTTATTTTGTAATCTGGATTTTTGTACTTTAAGACCCCAAGTTTAATTCGAAGAGCACACCAACAGAAGAAGAACTTAGTGATGAAGAGTTCCAAACTCCTCTGGCCACACCTCCTTCATCTCCACCACCTGAACCTGTGACAACAGGCATCCAAAGTAAAAGCACTGATCTGTCTGACTTAACTGGAGCTGAGGGCGAACTACTATTTAAAAGGAAAATGTATGAAAAATATTCGTTGTCTTTTTTGGACCTTCAGATCATGATTGGGCGGCACAAAGAAGACTGGAAGCACCTGCATGAAAGTGAACTAGGACCAACACACGTTGTGGAAAAATTCAATGTTTTACTTCAGCTGGAGCAAAGGCTTTGCTATACTTCAAATCCAGAGCACCCTGGAGCAACTCTGTCTGGAACATTGCCCGACCTTAAAATACTTCTCAATGAACAGAAGATTTTGGCTTTACGTAGTTGCCTTTCAGCACTGGGTTCTGGAACAGAGAGTTCAGAGGACAAAGAGCAGAATGAAAATTTGACTCTGTCCAAGTCTGCATCATTATTTCATGATAATTCTTTTAGTAAAGATGAAGATGGATCAAGCAGAAACCTAACCCAAAGTGTGATGACACTGGAACAACATACAAAAGAGGTTCTTGTGGAATCCCGTCTTCTTGTAGCAGAGTTTAAAGTGCACTATGTGCAACTTGGTATAGAGAGTAAAGGCAGTTACATCTCTGTTCTAAAAGTCTTTGGCACTAATGCCCGTTTTGTTAAGAGGCCTTATGATGCCGAAGTGTCCCTTACAGTCCATGGCCTTATGCTGGTAGATACCATGCAGACTTATGGCAAAGACTTTGAACTCTTGGTTGCTTCACACAAAAATCTCATATTTGATGTACCAACTGGCAGCCTTAAAGAAAGCCAGGCACAGTCTCCCAGTCTTGGGTCGGAAAATGGTGCTTCTCAGGCATGTGCTGGAGGATCATCCCTCAGTGAAGCTTTTCATTTGTCTTCAGATATCAAGGATGAGGAAGCACTTATTAGGCTGGAGTATCAGTTTGTTAATTCTAACTGCCCCTCCATGGATCTTAATAGTTCTCTTCAGGTGACAAGCTTACAGGTCAATAACCTTGATCTCATTCTAAATCCAGAGACTTTGGTTGAGCTACTGAAGTTTCTTCAAAAGTCCTTTCCAAAAGACAAGGAAGAGTCCAGCTGGTGGTCTGTATCCCAGCAACAGCTTCCAGAGATGGACAGAAATCACTTTACAGAGCAGGAGACATTTCAGTCTACTTACGATCAGAACACAGAGGTTGCAGTAGATATTCACAGACTTAATATCTTACTTCTGCGCACCATAAAAAAAGGACCTTTGGTAGGTTGGGAAAAGAAGGCCGTAAAAATTGGTACAGCAAGTGTCAGTGACACAAAAGTGAATGTTTCTATGGGTAGTCATTTACAGATAAGGGGATCACTTGGATGTCTGCAGCTTGTTGATCTTGCTCAAGAAAGTAGTCATGGCCAGTTTATTGTAAGAATTGGCAATGCTGAGGATATCCAAACTGCATCTGAAATTGATTTTCTAACTAATGCTGATGAAACATCTCTAGAAGCTCTTAGATTTCATCTTCTTGAGGAGTCGCAAAATCAGTGCTCTCTGCAGGTTCAGATGGCTTCTTTACACTACAACCATTCGGCCAGGTTCTTGAAGGAACTTAGTTTGTCTGTCAGCGAAATGGAAGATAACTTTCGCTCAATGCTTAAGAGTGCAGCCAGCAAAGTTTCCACAGCGATCGTGTCAAAAACAGCAGAGTACACCAGCATGGTGTCACTCTTTGAGACACCCATTAAGCGGAGCCGAGGGGATGTTCTTTTTGTGGAAGAATTAGACACTGATGAGGGTGAAGATGGTGTGAGACTTGAACCATCAAGGATTAAATTAATCTTAAATGTCAATATTGAATCCCCTGTAGTGTCGATTCCTAGAAAACCAGGTAGTTCAGAACTGCTTGTGGGACATTTAGGCAGCATTTCAATACAGAACTTTGTGACAGGACTGAGTGACACTGAAACAGAAAAGCTTCAAGTGGAGGTGAAAAATATTCATGTGTACTCCCTAAATACAAGCCATATTGACCTGAACAAGATCTCCCCAGCAGATGTGAGGATAACTAAACAAGATAGTCGCTTAAGCCAAAGGCAGGCTATCTTCAGCCAGAAGGACCTCTTTGAGTCTGTTCTACAGACATTAGGTGAGTAGAAGTGTGAAACTTGGATGAAGGACGTAATATTATACATTGTATGGTTAAAGTGTGGACACAGCAATATCTTATCTATTTACAATAATAATGGATTATAGTCAGTCATTCAAAGAAAGCAACATTTAAATAAATTACTCTGAAGCAGATTTTAATAAAAATGCTTATGTTGCACATTTGTTGACTGACTGTCTCTCTCAAAAGGAATGTGTTTATAGTATAAATAACTAGTATGTTGAAGAGCAAACAGCAACTAGGTTTATTTTTCTTCATAAAGTGTTAGATTTCAGAAAATTGTGATTTCAAACATATACCAGTGACAGTCCCAGGGATTTTTACTCTATGATATTTGCAAAGGTAGGAGTGATTGGAAATTGTCCCCATTGTAAGTCATGGTGACAAATCAGTTCTGAGGCTGAATTGTGATCTATTTTATTTACTGAAAAGTTAGTTTTTATGATGAAAATTTTAAAATGAGTCAAAACAAAACATATAATGCAAAAAAAACAAAACACTTAACACAATGTAGAGTAAGCACAAAAACCTTGTGACGTGTATCTGCACTGTGGCATTTATAGTGCCAGTTATGTGCTGTCCTTTGTGAAAAATCTAGAATTGGTACCCATGTATATGTCAGAACTAACTATAGCAGGCGGTGATTAAGCTGAACATATCTTGATTTGGACTCCTCTAGCTCTGGAGGTGAAGTATCCACAAGCTCTTCAAAAGCAGTGGGTACGCCATCACATAGCATGAACAGTAAAGCTAATAACATTTTAACAAGCAGGGGAAACTTTTCATTGTTTTTTAAGTGTCCACTAAATTAAAAACTTGTCTCCGTAGCAAATTTTCAAGATGGGGAAAGCAACCCAGGAGCTAAATGAAACCATTTTCCTTGTTCCATGACACATTTTTTAACAGTCACAAAAGTAATATAACATATGGAACAGTGTTACATTATATTTCATTTCATCAGCTTTTATTGTGTAAAATGTAGACTCCTGCTTTCATTAGAAGATGAATACAGTATGTATCATGCTTGTTCATGGTATTTTGCGTTCTACTTAAGGTTACCAGTTTTGTACTCACTTCAGATTAATTTGAACAAGTCAATGACTCTCTCTGTTATCCAATTTTAAAATAAAAAGTACCTTATATACTCGCGGAAAAGTTGGGTCTTGAAACCTCAGAAATCGATTTTAAAATCAGACCATGACTTGTATGCCCGTTGTGACAAATAGGGGGCGCTGTCGTCCCCTTGAACCCTCAGTTGACTCTTATTATAATAAAGTGCACAAAGCACCCTCCACTCCACAATACTCATAAACAATCACAATTCACAATCAATAATCAAATCCTCCACTCTCAGACGCGTTGTCACCCTTCCTCCCAACTCAGCTCAACACCGGGATCTCCCACAGTCCTTTTTATAGTTCTTGACCCAGAAGTGTTTCTCTTCTCACTATCCATGTGACTGGCAACACTTCCAGGTCGGATGAAAACTCCTTTTTTCTTCAGCCCGGAAGTATGTCATTCCTTCTGTCCACGTGACTGGGATGTACTTCCTGGCTGTAGGGAAAATAGTCCATGATCCTCCCTGCAGTGTCCTCTGGCGGCCCCCATGGTATCCAGCAGGGCTGTGAATAAACACTCTATTGTCTATGATTCCCTGCTGGCATTCGGGGCACCTCCATGCTGCAGGGAGGGATCCATCTAGCGGCCTGGGAGTATTGGCCGGGATGAATGGCCAGCCATATACCACACCGTTTAAAAAGACGACACTTGATTTTTTTTTTAATTAAATTTTTTTTTTTTTTTTTTTTTACATCTTCTTGCCTTTTGTCGCAGCAGCACAGTTACCAATTTCTTTCATTACTTCAACGACTTTTAATTTAAAACCAGCTTCATATTTTCTTAACGCTCCATCGTAGATAAGGGATGCTCTTACGATAAAAGTGTATGAGGGTGTGTGATACAAAAAACACAAAACAGCGCAAACTTCATTTTGGAATAGTATTACCGTGTGTTCATGTAGACACAATACATAGAAAAAAAAGGCTGTGTGCAACGTGGTTACTCTCTAAGGTGGGCATTAGCATTTCATAATCTCTTGGGCCAATAGCGTGCGTTTTGTGCATTCGACTTATACAACCAACATTATAAAATACCGGAAATTATACGGTAAAATGAAGCCCCGGCTTATATGTGGGAGAACTTAAATGCTAGTATATACATTATGTCAACAGGTGTAATCTTTCCAGATAATTTAAGTCCTCTAGGGTATGATGTCTGCCAAAAACAAACAATAATAAAAATATTTAATTTTTATAATAGTAATAATGAACAGTACTCTAACAAAGTAAAACAAATGTGTGAAGTCCGTGCAAAATGGGTTCTCTAAGCCATTCACAGCTTTGTAAAGCAGAATTCATATTGTTAATATATTGTGGTTTCAATGCAGAGACGGCAAAAGCAGAAGACGGGTTAAACAAATCTTAATTAAAAGTAAAACGTATTCTGCCATTAATAATTTCTGTAGAAATAATAGTAAGCCCCCTTATCAGATGTCTGTATTAAACCTGTCAGTCTAAAAGTAGTGAAAAATCCTTTTAAAGACACATTTATAATTGAGTTAGATTAAACAGCAATAATTAATGGTGGATGTTTAGCATTCCATATGAATTTTTCAGCAAATAAACAATTGCATACTGCAAGGTGTACAGTATTTCATAACATTGACAATTATGTACAAGGTACCTAGCAGCAAGTTAAAACAGCACCCTATTGACCTTCAGATTTGAACAGTTTTTTAACACTGTGAGTAGTAATTAACATGCTACTGTATATTAGGCTCTGTAGCCTTTTTATCATTTTTCTTTTGTTTATTTTTCTCTCTGTCTCCTAGCATTTCACATTTTGAAAGACAACACCATCGTGTTCAACTTGGAGAAGGTCCGACTCAATGACAGAGCTGACCTATCATACCTTCCAACAGAGCAATCCTTTTGCAGTTCTAGCCTTCTACGAATAGAGGGCAGGTTTGTTAACCCTGTGCAGGTATTTATTTTGCCGTATCTACACAGTTCATGCCGCAAGTGTCAAAACGGATGAAGGCTGCTCCTGTAGTCACTTATATTATACATTTCAGTGTCTCTGTTGCCTATTCCTTGAATGCAGACATTGACAGAATCAATTAATAAAGTACTTCCACTTTGATCCTTACTTTACCCTTTTTCATATGATTGAATATAGATCAAAAGCCTTATTTTTATGATTGTGCAAATGGATAATTTCTCAAATGTCAGGTTTTAAGTTACATGTTTTTGGGAGTAGTATATAGTGTGTAGCAGGGGTATAGAATATGGGCTTACATTGGGCACTAGCCTTTTAAATATAACAAAAGACTAGGGCAGCTGTATTATTAGGATCAATGGGCAGTGTTGGCGAGGGGTACTGCTTAAAGGGTAGGGATGTAGATTGCCATTTTCTGTTTAGAGCATAAGAAGAAGCATGAGAGAGAATTTGAGGTAGGGGTTCAAAACTGTGTAGTGGAGGATGCAGACCAGCCGTCGCCTTTCAGTTAAGACATACATTGAGTTATTAAGATCAGTCAGGCCAGACAAGCCTTCGCTGTTTTTAATTGTCACAGGTTGGATAACTCTCTGATGTTTTTCCGTAATGCAGATTCCTTGAACATTTTGTTATTTGGTAGCTTATATGCAAAATCATTTGACTGAGAGCCATGCCATCACTGACTGGGTTCTTTTAATCGTCTCAGCAACAAAGAGCACACGGTTCAGTAGCATTTATTTGAAATACCTTGTTATATTAATTTAAATAAGCAGATGTAGTTCTTTCATGCTTTATCTTAAGCACAAGTAAAAGTATGGAGACAGAGAAAGAGAGAGATAGATAGATTGAACGAGTGAACAAACTTACTTCATTTTCCCCAAGGGGGAAATTTAGGTTTTCACAGAAGCTCTATAAATCAATAAATAGATAACTACTGTACATACGCACATACCAAAATATATACGCACACACTATGGTCTGAACACACACACGAATGACTACACAAGGAAGAAAAAAAACATAAAAATGAAAGAAAAGAAAACTTATGACCTGGCAGTCACAGTGAAGAATTATGCAGACGTATTGCTGTTGGTATAAAGAGGTTCCTAGAGCGTTTCTTGACATGCTTTTGCTGAGTAATTCGTTGGAGGAAAGACATCAGTGTTATTGTGTCTGAAAGTGGATGCACAGCATTGTTCATAATGGCACTCCATTTTGTTTTAATTCTATCCTGTGCTACTACCTCCAGGGGGTCTAGAGAGTGCCCCATAACTGAGCTTGCCTTTTTACTTAGCTTGTTATCTTAGTGTGCCTCTCTTGAAGTCATGTTACCAGCCTAGCACATAACAGCATAGAAAATTGCACTAGTTTTGCTTCACTTGCTACCTTAATATGTTCATCAGCATCACTACAGCTCATTCATTCTGTTTCAAGTGTCACTTCTTCTCCCTAGGTTTTCTTCTGTCTTGTGAGTTTTATCATTCAATTCCATATTAATACATTTTAATATCCTTTTATTAAAGTAATTTCCTTATTAACAGGGAAAATGAAATGGTGAAAGTAATGTGTACTAAAGTTTGGGAGCCCTATCAGCCAGTACTAACTTAACACCCTGTTTGTGAAAAATGTATACTTTCCAAATGGCTCTTGTAGTCTGCCAAAACTCTTACATTAAGAATTTCTCCGTACTTGTCCTTACAGAACCCTACTATATGAGAAATTCTCTTAGGCCTTCATTGCATGCACTGTATCTTTGAGATGACCCTAGCTGACTTTAATTATTTTAAGTCTATGATGGTCACACTAAAACCTTTTCTTTCCGTTAGTACTTCATGGTTGATTTTTAATAACTGTCTTTCTTTAAATATCCTGAGGATCTTTAGCTTCCTGGATTTGCTGACACTTCTATAAACCACAAATTTCATGTGCCACTGGCTGTCGCATATTTCTGCCGCCTCCCCAATGTAGGAGAACCACCATTGTGCATAGTAGTTAGCAAGGTGTTTCTTCTAAAACTTCAGCTTTTTTTTAGTGTACCTAAGTCTCGTTTTTCATTCTTTAAATAATGACTTACATGATGTGATCTTCCATACACATCATTTTTTTATGAACAATGCTGCACTGTGGAACAGTATTCTGATCCCAGCTATACCTTCCTACTTATCCTTTGTAGTGATATATTTTCTTTTTGTAAATTTGTGTGTTTGATAAATTTATGAGCAGTTCTATGACTTTATTCTGGGTCTTCCAAATCTTGACGTGAGTTTACCAGTTGCCTTTAACTTACATTGTTTGTGGCAGTAGAAATTCAAAAATGGATATGTTCTGATATTTTTTAAGGCTCTCCCTCCTTTGGAATAGCCAGCCACCTTTATTCCCACATCCTTAATTAGCTGTTTGTTGACAAAGGTTAGATACCACTGAGAGCTCTACTCTAAACTGTGTTCTCCTCATCAAATTTAGGGTCAAACACAAGGCCCACAGACTGGATCTGGCATTTAGAACTTTTCAAAGCAGTCTACTTCATCAATATTCACACCATGTTACATACAACTTGTGATTATAGTTTGTTTTCTCAAATACTCCCTTTAATGTGTGTTTCATGTACAGATTGTATTCATACTTCTTACTTTTATAAAGCTGATTTTCAAAACATTGAAAATGTAGATTTGAATGCAGATATGGCAGTAATTGTCCATATCCTTTTTCCATTGTGGTCATCTTAATTTAGGTACAGTGGGTACGGAAAGTATTCAGACCCCCTTCAATTTTTCACTCTTTGTTATATTGCAGCCATTTGCTAAAATCATTTAAATTAATTTTTTCCCTCATTAATGTACACACAGCACCC
>JANRMT010062816.1:8711349-8728254 GCA_026402145.1 Polypterus bichir lapradei | reverse complement strand
GGGTGCTGTGTGTACATTAATGAGGGAAAAAATTAATTTAAATGATTACCCGGCTGGGTACCACCCCCAGCTGCGTGCCACAATCTGTATTTATGTAAATGTTAAATGTGTTGAATTTTACTCAGTTCCATTTTAAGATCTTTGAGTGCAAGAGCCCTTCTTCTTCTTGATATAGTGCAAGCCCTGTATTGTGAAAGTTAAACAGTATTTTAATTATTGGCTACTTTTCTTCATTGCTTAGGTTTTTCTTGCAAAGGCAGTATATGAGCAAGTATTGCAGACCATGGATAACCTCACATTTATTGAAGAACAACGTATAACTCCTTCAGAGCCTCCAGTTCCTCCTCCGCCCACGCCATCCTCCAAATCATCATCTTACTTCAGTCCTTCAATGGGCATATTTAGGCATAATATTTCATCTGAAAACCTCTATTCTTCCATTTCAACCTCGTTTATAAGCCCTAACCATCACCAGCCTATCTCCCCATTAAAGGAGCCTGACACCTTCACCCAGGTCCATGTCAACTTCAAGGTTTCTGAGCTTCAGGTACAACTGAGTACAGATTTCAGTCAGGGCTCAGAAGGGCTTGTGAGTCTGTGCTTCCAGGATCTGGAAGGAGAGTTTTCTAAAGACCACCCTCATACTTTAGCAATTCAGTTGACATTACAGTCACTCCTCATGGAAGATCTCCTGGAGAAAAATCCTGATTCAAAATATAAACATCTCATGGTGTCAAGAGGTGCACCAAAACCCTCCACCTTCACACCAAAAGAGTATTTATCCCAGTCCTGTCCTGCTTCTTCCAATGCTCAGATTCCTGATATGCCTCGCTCCCTTCCAGCACAAATTGAAGAGACCCAAAATGTCTTCCAACTATATCAAAGACATTCTTCTAATACTCAAGGTGTGCCAGGAAAATTTAAAAAGGAGCCAGCTTGTCCAAGTACTCCACCACCTTCTCCAACACATAACTCCAGCACCTTCACTTCTCCCTCAGACTTTGATGAGTCTCTTGTACACATCAACGTTCTTCTTGTGGACAAGCACCATCCTGAATTTGAGAGCCGATATGAAAGAATAGGCCGCTCTGTGGATGTAGATTTCAATTGCCTTGATGTCCTTATTACTCTACAGACCTGGGTAGTTATTCTTGATTTTTTTGGAATTGGTTCCACCGCCAGTAACCATGGTTTGAAAACAACTCCTGCATCACCTTACCCTGTCCCAGATCTGTCTCAGCTTGACCATACTGTAGGCTTGGTGGAAGATAACTTCAGCAGTGAGGAAGCTCTACTTGATAAGGTCAATACAAAACTTGACCTCAAGGTACTTTTCTGTTTTTTTTTTTTACAAGACTTTAAAAAAATAATCATAATGTTCTTCTTAGCTTATTCAAGTTATTATCTTTCCTTTGTTTTTAAGTTTAATTTGATGAGTCATTGATTTTTGCATTACATTTTAGTATTTCATTAATTTATGTTTGTAGTTCCTGGTCTCATCACCACTAATCATCTTTATACTTTTTTCCAGGTTCATTCCCTTTCTCTTGTACTTAGTAAAAAGTCCAATGAACTGGCTAAGGCAAATGTATCCAAACTGACTACCTATCTGAAAATGTTCGGTAAGTAAGCATTTAAATAGCCTTGCCTCCTGTTAGACTCATAAACATTACGAGGATTTGATTTTACCTGAACTGGTAATGTGAAAACTGATAGCAACTTCAAAGTTGAGGGTGTCCTTATTCTCACATAGATATTATTTTTATTATCACTGATTTTGTTTTTCTTTGTAGTTATTTTATCAGAAATGAAAAAGAAATCTCGTAAGGCTTGATGTATCAAATCTTGAAATACTGAAACAACTAATACCGTGTTTCTCCAAAAATAAGACCGGGTCTTATATTAATTTCTGCTCTAGAGATGCACTAGGGCTTATTTTCAGGGGATATCTTATATTTATTCATGTACAACAACATACATTTATCCAAATATAGTCATGTCATCTTCTTCTGGAATATCATCATAACTGTCCACATTCAAACCCTGAATTCCAGCCTGAATTTCTTGCTACTCCAGCCGCTTTGCAGATCGACGTTCGTGCTTCGATGTTTGATGAATGGTTCAGGTGAAGCAAAATGCTGACATACAAATGTATTCATGTTGCCTTTATATTCAAGCGTCACATATTCCCCAAAGTAATGACACAATACATTTTAAAAGTCTCACATACTATCTTCTGTGCCATCTTTTTTTTTTTTTGTACCTTACAATAGCATCAGAATGTATGGCGGCGTATTTGAGCCACAAAGAAAAAAAAATAAGGACATAATGAAAAGGTCTATTTTGTGATTAAAGTGAAAATTTCAGCTTTAAACTCGAAATGTCTACTTTAATCTCGTAGTTTACTTTATCATTAAAGCAGATTGTCGTAAACGTCATCCCAGTTGTTAATCGCAATGCGCTTCTGGGGTTTCCTCCTGACCTGACAGCAGCGGCAAGCAGCAATAGATCGCCACACCGAACACATTAAATTCCAGCTCTCTGCACATTCAGAATTCTTAGATTTATACTTGATATCACTTTCATGATGAAATGCATTAAAGTACGTATGTTACATTTTACAGATAAATCGTTAACTTTGTTTAAATAATGAATGTTAATAGTTACACATAGTGGTGGCAGAGCGGTAGTGCTGCTGTCTCGCAGGGAGTCACGTCCGTTGTGATCCCTGCCTGGCGTTTGCATGTTTTCTTGGTGGGTTTCCACAGTGTGCTCAGTTTTCCATCCAAAGACATGAAGGTTTGGGGATTTGGTAACGTTAAAATGACGCCAGTGTCTGTGTGTGCTTGTGTTCACCTTGCGATGAGTTGATGCCCCGTCCAGGGATTTTGTTTCTGTCTTGCGCCAATGCTGCTGGAATGGGCGCATCCCTGGACTGATGGATATAATCATTAGCCATCCTGTTTAGAGATATTGAGATAAGGTGTCCTCGGAATTTAATGGATGTTTCGGGCATACGCGTTGCATCGCGTGAAGTATAAACCCAGCATTAGGCACCTTACTTTTCAGCTGACGGTCTTCACTAGGGCTTATTTTTGGAGTAGGGCTTATATTACATAGCAGCCTGAAAATAATGTTAGGGCTTATTTTCGGAGTAGTTCTTATTTTCGGGGAAACACGATAGTGGCAAATGGCTAGTTGGATGCTGGATTTGTATTGTTCATTTGGACTACATTGTCACATAGGGCCATGGTATAAAAATGTATCAAAGTCAAAATATTTATTTTTATGTGGTAGCATGAATCTTAATGCATTTGATGTTGTAGCAATTGATCTGCCTAACATAACTGTTCTGCAGATTTCCAGCACTTACCTGATTGCCAGCCTTATGGAGGAAATATCAATATTTTGTGCATGCAGTGATAGTATTTCTTATAAATTTCCTCAGTATGAACACAGGCTAATGAGTTTGTACAATGTGAGAGTCATCTGGCTTTCAAATTGAACTATTTTTATATGAATTGTTCATTAAACCCTATCTTTCACGGTAATATTGTTCCAAAATTTGCTAGCCTGCATTTATGACTGATTTTGTCTTGTGAATTCTATGCAAGTGAATGTCTGGAGTCAAATGCCTGTTGTAAATCTATTAATAATTGAGAACAGAAAAATGAGGAACGGCAGGGGACCAGCTGGGTACTACCCCTTTTAATCAAAGGAGTGAAATGAAATGAAAAAAGAAGCTGAAGATAAGGTGGATGTTTTGCATCCCATGTGCTTTCCATTTGGAAATGGGCGTCTTCATTTTGGATTCCTGTACGCTAAGCAAGCTTGGTCTGAATGCTCGTTGGAAGTGAAAGAGGTAAAACCACTGTGGTTATACCAGAAGTGACGTCATAACCCATCTTCTGTTCAGAAGGGAAGAGAGAAGAAGTGGTTAGCAATCGCTGTCACCCTGGCACTGCGTTTGGTTGTGTTACCACTACTAGAGACGTATAGACACTCTGCAGTCACTCCTGTGCAACACTGTATTGACAGTACAATCTTCTTCTTCTTTCGCCTGCTACCATTAAGGGTTACCACAGCGGATCATCTTCTTCCATATCTTCCTATCTTCTGCATCTTGCTCTGTTACACCCATCACCTGTATGTCCTCTTTCACCACATCCATAAACCTTCTCTTAGGCCTTCCTCTTTTCCTCTTCCCTGGCAGCTCTATCCTTAGCACCCTTCTCCCAATATACTCAACATCTCTCCCCTGCACATGTCCAAACCAACGCAATCTCGCCTCTCTAACTTTGTTTCCCAACCTTCCAACTTGAGCTGACCCTCTAATGTCCTCATTTCTAATCCTGTCCATCCTCGTCACACCCATTGCAAATCTTAGCATCTTTAACTCTTTAATTTGCATTAACAGACTATATATTGGCTGGATTAATTTGAACTCATGCTTATTTTATGGGTTTATTACCAAAACATTCAATAGTATCTCCCAGATAAAACATTTCATCTTAATTGAGGCTACATCATTGAAGAATTGGTCTCCAGCTCTGTCTCCTGCTTTCTGGTCAGTGCCACCATCTCCAACCCATATAACATAGCTGGTCTCACTACCGCCCTGTAGACCTTCCCTTTCACTCTTGCTGATATCCATCTGTCACAAATTACTCCTGACACTCTTCTCCACTCTTCCACCCTGCCTGCAATGAAATGAAATGAAAGTGTGTATTTTAGCTTCCCTAAATGGCAAATTATTTTGTACTGAAGGGTAAAGGCAGTGACTATATTTCAGCAACTAGTGGCATGACTGACTGAGAAGCAAAGTAGACTAATGTACAAGGAACACACGTTAGGAAGTCAGTTACAGTAAGTGCTTAATTTGAAATCATTTGCCACTTGATCAATCGATCTTGCATTTTAGCATCTCATATTAAGACCCTGTTAATGTTTTGCTTTGGGGCAGAGCTATCAGAGTATCTATTTTATTATTTTTTTGTTTTTAATAAATGCTGTGCAAAATGTCGCAGTGAAGCTGCATGTAAAGCCTTCAGACTTGCTTGGGCTAAGAGCAGAGCAGGTTATGATGGAAACACAAGTTTTGTGTCTCCTTTGCACTGCTACAAAAAGTAGTAACATACCAAATGTGCACTAAATAATTTGCATTAACAGACTATATATTGGCTGGATTAGTTTGAACTTATTCTTATTTTATGGGTTTAGTGACTATTGCCAAAAGATTCAACAGCATGTCCCAGATAAAACATCTCATCTTAATTGAGGCTACATCATTGAAGAATTGATCTTGGGTAATCATATTCTTAATGATTCAGTGGCAGGAAATTCTCAACCTTGGTCAAGCCTAAAGCTCCTTTTGTGTCACAACGGTGCTGTAAAACATATCTTTTTATTTATTTATTTCAGATGGAAACCTTTCACTACAGGGTTCTTTAGGAAGCTTGTCTCTTAGTGATTTGACTCCTCACGGAGAACTATATCGAGAAAGATTTATCACACGAGGAGGGGAAGCCCTGAACTTCGACATCTACAAGTAATCCTCCACTTTTGGCTTTCTTTGCATTGTGACTGACAAGATAGCATGACATTTTTCATATAGTTGGGTTCTGTTCCTTGATGTTTACACTGCTATTATCTCTAGACCGCACTGAGGGCCTATATTCTAGTATTGTTTCACAAAGCATTCTGGTTTCTTTACATTTTAGGTATTGAATAAATATCATATATATACACAAAGTTTGATTGGTTTTTATGTTTTAATCAAGTCACTTATGACATTATTGATTGTAGTATAATAGGTACAGTATATAGTATAGAACATTAAACTTTTATAGTATTTATTCAAAATGAAATCCTGTCCATTGATACTTTTCGCTTTACTCTGGCTCTGCTAATTATTCTGCATTGTTTTTCTCTATAGATATGGTGAACCTGACCCCTATTGCACTCGCGCATATGATATGAAAGTCAAATTACAAATGGCTTCAGTCCAATATGTGCACACCCAGCGCTTCCAGTCTGAATTGGTTGCATTTATCCAGCATTTTACACAGCTGCAGGATGTTCTTGGCAGACAGCGAGCTGCTGTGCAGGGCCAGGCTGTGAGTTGAAATTATGTCTTTGTTCATTTATTTCTGTGTCACACAATCAGTCCTTCAAAAGTTCATCCAATTTAAGTTTCTCTTTGACAGTCAGTAAGTACTAGCTTGGTGCAGCTCTTCACCCAGTCCTCCTCTTCCTTTTGCTCCACACAGGCCAAATCATATTAGTCTGTTTCATCTGAGCACAACACCTGCTAAGTTTTCCTTTTGTTTCTTTCCATGCTAGAAACGCTGCTTAAAGAAATCAGAATGTAGATTTGCATGCGACACTTAAAATATAAAAGGCAGGGTTGTCTTAACCTTTTGAAGTTTTCTCATGTCCATTTTCTGATGGTGCATGTTGATAAATGCACTAGTATTCCTAGGTTTTCTTTTTTTCTTTTTCTTAGAGATGACAGGCTTTATCACTGTACACTTCACCAGTGTCTTTACCAACAACAGAGTTGCACAGTGAATCTTGGGTACTTAAAGTGCTCAGCAATAAATACAAACATCGACATTTGTTTTTTGGTTTTATACAGGTACGAGAACGACCTCAACGAGCAGCACGAATTTTGTTGGATATTGAGGCTGGCGCCCCTGTCATCCTGATTCCTGAAAGTGCCCATTCTCATCACCTCATAGTTGCAAACTTGGGCAAGCTGCGGGTGTGCAACAAGTTTCTAAATGCTGGTGCAAAGGGTACCTTCTCACTGCGGGACAAGGTAGAGAAACTTACCATGGCTCATTCCTTTTTTCCTTCTTTGGTGAGTCTTCATTCATTCAAGCTCTGTCAGTACTGGTTGGCTTTACTTTCTTCTGTAAACTAAACACATTAATTGGCATGTGTGATTTGAATAACAATCTGGAACAGACTCAGCGAATTTCACCAATCAAACTAATAATAAGTTTCTTTTTAAACACATAAAATTAATCAGGTATAAAAATGAAAAAACATTTTTCTTATATAATTTTTTCCTTGCTGCCCTCCTTTCATGTAGTATCACTGGTATTGATGAAGTCCAGTGTATCTTTACATGTTACACTAAAGAACAAGTAGTGGCGGCATACATCTTACTGCCTGTTCTCCTCGTTTGTTCTACTTACAAATTGACCATAAATCTATAAATTTTTAAACTTCAGCCATACAAAATTAGAATATTCTGGTGATCAGTGTTGCATTTTTAAACTAGTTTTAGCCAATATAGGTGAAAAAGTTAACATGTCATGAACCATTGCTACAATGTATTGATGGTACTACTTCATTTCTGTTTCCTTTTACTTAAAATAATTACATTTAAAATGTTAGATAATTTTTTTAAATCAATTCAAAGCAAGGCAGCTTTGAACAGTTGTATCATCACTAGCTATCCTACCTCTCTAAGATGGACTGAAATCTAAGCAACCAATGTAGACCTTAGTGTTAACATTTGCATTGCACCATCTGTTGGAAAGTATTTTATAACACATCCTTCTATATAAAAGCGGTCGGGATTGTCCTTCCATCCCGTGAGTGCTACGCAGGCGCGGAGTTTTATACACGCCCCGTCCATTTTGCAATGCACGATGGGATTTGTAGTTTCGTTTTTCCAGGTAAAAGATGATTTTCTACTCCAGACTGTGAGATATCTTCTTCTTCTTCTTTCTTACTATATAAAAGCGGTCGAGATTGTCCTTCCGTTCCGTAAGTGTAAAGCGTAGCGATATTCCACTTATCACAGACTTACTACTTGCAGCTTGCGGTACGAAGCGACATGATGTGAGCAGAGTTCTGGTGCTCCCATCGTTCCCTTGCTTTTGTGCGCGATGCGCTGGAAAAATAGACAAAATTATGTCTCTGGAAATAATTAATGTTGATGGAGTACAAATGCCTCACCGCACAGTAAATAACAGGGGGGTTCAAAAGGGCGACCTCAATATAGAAAAAAAGTTTAAATTTCCTCACAAAAATAACAGAAACTACGAGTATTAAAGTAATACCGCTCAAATGCAATATAACCAAATTAATGAGCTTGTATAAAATATCAAATTGATCTACATGTTGAATTGCCTTAAGAAGTGGTCAACTTAAAAGTCGGTCGCCTTAATAGGCGGGTCAGCCTAGTGTAGTAATAAAATGCATTACTATAAATGTCTTGGATGCCCCATGTATTGGAATGACAAATGCAGTGCATTTTATTAATAAAAACGTTTATGATGCGCCATCTTTCAAATGACAGTGACATATCAAACTGACGGACAAACAGACATTTATCTTTTTGTTAAGGTGCGTGTGTACTTTAAGTATTTAAAATAGCTTTCATGAGAGAAAAAAGGTAAATGCTGTTTAGTTCTAAAATGAGCTAAGGAGATCTTGACTCCAAGTCCCTTCAGAAACAATTATGGGACACATGCCTCATTCTTCTTAATGAATTGACCAATATTGCTTACTTCACTTTTTCCTTCGAGTTTATGCCCTGTATATCAGTTCATCATTATAGATAGATGGGTACTTAGTATTTTTTAGTTATGGACTGGTGTGAAAATTTCAGCTGATTATTTGGGGAAAACAAAACAAAAAAAGTGTTTGGTGGCTCTGCTTACATTTGTGAAAGTGTAATAAGTGTCATTTGCAAAATATTAAAAACCAAAGTACATTTATTTTCTGATATGAAAATGATACCAATTGTTGGCGTACAAATTAACAAAAACAGTCTGTTTTGTAACTTAACTCCTCTCATTTTAAGTCACTTGTCAGTCACTTTTAATTCAGTGTAGGTTACATTAACATTAGCTTAATAAGATATGCAGTCTCTGAGTTAAATATTTTGTAACATAACTGCTCTCAGTTACACCTTTCCAGTAACTATTTTGTTTTAAATTCACTAGTTTCTGAATTCCATTATTTACTGAGTTGTACTTGGAGCTTTTGCACTGTCTGAATTGATTTTATTTCGCCTATCAGGTGCTTGTGCTATTGAAAGAATTCCGCTATTCTTGGCCAGCACTTTAACTTGAGAGTTCTTAACTGAAGCAGATTTGCTTTGCAGAAACTCCTCATGTTCCTTAGTGTGTCTTGCCTTTGTGTCTTTCTGTATGAGCAATCAGACTGGTCATAGTGTAGTTTTTACCAGTATTCTCCCCTTGTTAAATTTTCACAGAGCAGAGTTTGCATTTAGCATTTCTGGTGTCATCTGTGCAATCACTAAAGGGAGCCCACACCACAGATATTATTTTGTACCAACTGCAAAGTTTCATTCCAGAAGCATCATGGGAAATATTTTTGAAACCCGAATAATCAGCAGGAAATATCTGCTTATTTCAAACAACTGGCTGATAGCTGACTGTAGCATTTTTTAGTAGGCCAGTACAATTGATACATCTCTAGTCTTTTTGTCTGTTTTTCTTGTGTGCTTCAGAGTATATACTGTTTTGGGGTGTAGGGGGGTGAGTTTGTTTGATATCATTTATGTTTATAGCGTTTATTTTATCTGTCTGTTTTATTGGAGCCATACACTCCTCTTTTTCCTTTGTGTTCTGTTTAGTTAAGATTGCTCAGATATTATAGCAAAGGAATGAGTAAGTTGTTGCTTTCAGATGGGACGTTTTCATTGTAATTTTGATGTTGATCAACATGAGCCCCTTTTGTTAGACTTTTGTGGTATTCTATACACAGGTCAGGCACACAATTATGAATGTTCATAAGGTTCATTTGTAGCATTGTGGAATCTAAAAAAAGTGCAGTTTTTAAACTGGGGCTGCAATTTCCTCAGTAATATAGAGAGATGTGGAAATACAGTATATAGATATTGAGGAGCATATCATTGTAAGGTAGAATCACCTAACATGAGTTGGCAGACAAAGAAGAGTGAACAGTATAGTAGTCGTGTGAGTATAAATATACTGAGGGGCAGAATACATCAAGTGGACAGCACATTTTTTGGATGAGTCAGAAAGGTCGACTAGCCTTTTCAATGATCCATGCTAGTGGGACATTAATCTAGTTCAGCCTATGTAGAGACAGCATTAGTATGAACAAGAAGTGAAGTGACAAAAGTAATGAGAAAGGGATATATTTTGTGAATGGGAAAAATGATGCACTGGAACAACAAAGAAATGTTTTGAGTGCAGGCAATAGTATCATGCTGCTGTACGTCAAGAGTTTCCATATGATAGCTTGAAGACAAAGGGTGAGTGATACCATCTAGAGTTTCTTAACCACTGGATTGTTACCTGCTTTTGGCTCGTGAGCTACCGCCAGTTGTTCTTAAGTTAGTATAATTTATAATTATAATTTGTCGCTCAGTGGGTTGCAGCTGACTGGCACTCTGCACCCTCAACTCTGTCTGACAGTCGCTCTTGATTCATCAAGGTGGGCTTCAGCCCACTCTTACGATCATGCTCAATTCATTAGAGGGGAAACCAACCCGCTTTGATGATTATTTTTGATTTGTTAAGGGGGAAACCAACCCACAATGATGATCATTTTTGATTCGCCAAGGGTAAAGTGACATCTGTGGTTGATTCACCCAGGGGGACATCCCCCCCCCCCCCCCCTTTCCCCACGCTTGGTGATCACTTACGTGGAGAATTAGTGTGCCGTGACACCAAAAAGGTTGAGAAACACTGATCTAGAGCAATATTGAGTGAAGTATATGTGGATGGAAAAGCAGAAGGTAGCAGCAAGAATTTCAGAGTTGCCGGAATAAATATAGGGTTTTTGCTTTTAATTTCAGAATAACAGTTCTAAGAGGAAGTTAATTAAATGTCTGGGCTAACAATTTAAATACTGAAAGAGGTGAATGACAGGAAGATCTAGACATCATCTGTGCTTGGCTAGAAAAATAAGTTAAAATAGGTTGTGATAGTATATCGATAACAAATGTAAATGGAAAAGAGATCCCAGCCTCAACTGTAGAGTGTTTCTGAGAAGACGGCAATATGGCTTTCCATGATAACACAGATGGCCACTTGGATAAGTATGGCTTAAACCTGTGTAGCATTCCAGATTCACTGAGAGGAAAGTGAAACAATGAATGGTTGCAAGTAACTGAGTGAAAGCAAGGATTTGAGTTAGTAATGAAGTAAATGGTCCGGAAAGAAACGGGAAGGACAACTGTAGATATGAATATGCTGATAGGAAAAAAAAGACTGAATAAATTGTGTGGGTATAATATATATTATGTTCTCCCTGGTAACTTTTTTGATATTAATGCAAAATTTAGATAGCACAAAATTTTAAGTGTGCCAGTTTTGCCAGCATTGTCCAAAATTAAATACTTATTCTAAACACATACCCACATGCAGTAGCACCACATTCAGTATAATAACATATTAAAATCATTTTTAAACCTTCAATCCACATTTGATTCCACTAACTTGATTTCTTTTAATCTTCAGAATGTATAATTTTACAAGAAATATAAAACCTGATAGTTTTGCTCATTGTTTTAATAAGTTATCTAACACAGTTTTTATGTTGTGTTTTTTTTATGTAAAGAATTTAATTTTGCATGCGAGTTCATACAAGGATCCAACATTTTTCAAGGTACCAAAATGTGCTTGGTGTGGTTGTTCTTTTTTTTGGTGCATGTTGTACTTTTTCTGCCTTAGTTGATATGCCTGACATCTGTGTGATATTTCTTTACTGCTTCACTGCAAGAAAAAAATGCATTTATATACTCTGGTCAACATTTATTCTGAAATGCTGTCTTTTCCTTTTATTTTCTTTTATGCATTTAATTCTAGTTATTGGTTTAATCATTGAGTAACACACATTAAAAATAAAAAAACTAAGAAAGTAGTTAATTACACCCACACTATGACAGCTGTTAATTTTTATAATCATTTGGTTTTAAAATAAGTTTAGTAACATATTGTACATGATAATTGCAAGACAAGAATATGACTGTCAAAAGAGCTTGATAGCATACAAATTACAACCTACTAAAATGGCTTGCTTAATAGTAAAGGCTTTTCTTAATATTATTCAGTGAAATCCACACTCTGCACGCACTAGCAAGTAGAAGCCATTGTTTTTACAGCTATTTTGCAACAGTGCAGTGTGTCAAAGTGCTGGCAGTGAATTGCTGAATGTGGTCAAGCTTCATGAAAAATTACTACATTCTGCCTACAGAAGGCCTTCTTGTGTCATTGATATATAATTAAAAGAAGTTCTAAAACATAGCACACAATGTCTAACCTACATCTTTACACTCATGCCACATCATTGTCTGCAAAGAACCTGTTCCTCCTATCTTCCAGCAAAACTGAATCCCTGAAAATGCTGATATGTAAGAACGTTAATTCCATGTGGGACATGTCAAGCCTACTGTATACTTAGAAAATACTTATTTTTATTTAAATACAGTAAATAGTTTACAGCCTGATGTTTAAAATCACACGAGGACTGTTGCTAAGAATGTGACTCTACACTTAATGGAAAACATGACATGGCAAAAAGTTTCATAAAAACAAAATTGGTCTGTCTCTCCTAGATAGCCATCAGTTTCACAGGAAGCATCATGAATCAGTTCATTATAAGAAATGTATGTCACTTTCATCAGTGCAGGTTACCTTGTTTAGTAGTTATATTTTGTTTCTTTTCAATTCTTAATCTGGAACAACTGTTGGATTGTGTCTTATTGTTAAATAGAGGATTGACCTTTTACCTGTCATTGAGACTATGAGATAAGAAAAGAAATTATACCAGAAATCAGATTGAGCCTTTCCAGTGCCATCATAAGATATGAAGGCCTTAAGGACCCATGTAGATTATCCTGTGTACTAATATGCATTGCAAAAAAAGATTGGTTTAGTGCATGTGTAATTATAGTATGCAATTTTAATAAATTAAATAAATATATTTGTACATATTTTATCTCTTGCTTGTGGATGAGAATTAATAAATACCAATTGTTTATATGTCATGAAACAATAAGGCAAGTGCTGTGGGATGGGGATGGGGATAGGGATAGGGATAGGGATGGTGAGGGTGAGGCAATGCAAGGTTCAATGGTGGAGGCTTCATCTTTCATCAGTACAGTCCTTTTTTTCACCAGGGAAAAATTGAAGGAACCATTGAACTGATCTCAGTCTGCAGATGTTATGAGCAACAGCGAAAAGGGATAGCAGAAATGCATAACAATACAGCACCTTTTCAATTTCAACATAACATGCACAAAATTAAAGACAATACAAAATGCAATTTATTGTGTAATATTGTAATGAGCAGAAGTGCAGATTTTCCACAGTTTCTGACATGATCTGTCCTTTCTGGCCAAAATCAAAAACACTGACACCTTTATGTACAGGATTGTGGAACAAATGGTTTCCAGAGCCATACACCCCAGGACGGAGTAAATAAAGAGCCGAAAGAAGATGTCACTTCAAGAAAATTTCCTTCAAGAGAAAGTAAAGATACAAGTTGCTCCATTAAAGAGGATTCATCCTTTATACTAAACCGACCCCAAAGGTTGCTTGGAAGTTTGACGGCAGCAGATAACTTTGACAGTCCAGGTGGGTTTTTGATGATGTTTGATAGAAGGAAAATAGATACAACATATTTTATGTTACTGTGTTTTCATTATGTAAGAAATATGTCTTCTGTCTATTTCACATATCTTTATAAATCGGATGAACTTTTTGGATGATCTTGCTCCTTAGGCAAATTGTTTTTCCATTTATGTTTGTTAAAGTTTCTTCTTAATGTAATTGTTATAGACAGCCAGGAACAAAAGCAGTGTTTTTAGATAAACAGTGTATATCTTGTTGGTTTCAACTGTTGTTTTTCAATGCAAGTTTGTTAGTAAATTTCTACTAGCTATATATATATCTATTTTACGTAAGTGTGTATTGATTTCTTTTCTGTTAATTTGTCCATCATTATTCTTTTTAAATGTAATTTATTTTTCTTTTCTGGTAGCTATTTCTTTGACATCTTGTAAAGTACATCTTGTTTATAAAAATGTGCTATAAAAATAAATGTCATTTTAATTTTTTGGGTTTTCCAATTGCTATGTTGATCTATGTGCACATCTTATTTGATCTTACTTCATGGTCAGATGTAACTGTGCTAAGAACTGAAGTAAGAATGTTCGTAACACTACCGACCACTCTGTTGCATCATTTTTGTTTTTTTACAAACTACACTCAGAACTATACTAGAACCAGTTAATTGAAACATATCTACTGTTCTGTTTAAAATGGTAATTAAACTGGAATTTAGTTTTAATGACTTTTGCCTGTATTGTTGTTTTTCAGAGCATCACTTGTGCTTGCTCGACTGTATTTCACTGGACCTGCATGAAATGGACATTTTTGCAGGGGAGAGGCTCTCCAGAGGGAATGGAGTGGAAGGTGATATGGATCTGATCTATCCTTCCTACTCTGTGCAACGTACAGGGAGCAACTTGCTAAAGGAGCGCTGCAGACTCAAACTGCAGGTTGAGAGGAACCTAGACAAGTGAGTCATGAGGGTCTTTTTTTATTGTTTGTTTAATAGATCAATACCCACTTCCATTTAATTCATAAATCATTTTGTCACCTTTTAGATATCAACTTTTGATATTTTTTTTCTGTTTTGTTTCCTGTTTTTGTAAATACGTCAACAACAGGGAGATAAGTCACGCTGTTCCAGACATGACAATCCATGGAAGCCTGTCATCAGTGCACTGCTCTTTAGACCTGGAACGATACAAGCTGATTCGTGGTCTTTTAGAGAACAATTTGGGTGAGCCAGTGGAGGAGTTTCTGAGACCATATAATCTACAGGATCCAAAGAGCTATGTAAGGAAGTACCATTAAAGAAAAGGCTACATATAGTACTAATAATAATAGTAATAATTAGTGTACATCTAATGAATATCCATATCATTTCATTTATCCCTGGTGAAAATCTTTTTCATCATGAAACATCTAATTAATTCTCAAGACCCATTTTTTGTTTCTTCGCTGTTAAATTTGTTTTTCTTAATCTAATTTTAGTTTCAGTTCTGTTGCGATTGTATATGGTCACTAAGCATTAGTGTTTTTCTGTTAAATTTAAAATGGTTGGAAAAATGATGAAAATATGCAAGGTTACTTTTAGAATCAAAGCTTTTCACAATTAAAATATCCTTTTTACTCTTACATCTTAAAATAGGAAATGACTCAATGTCCTTATTTTGTTTTTGCCCTACTAAATAATTGTGTAAATGAGGTCTGCATACAATATGTTTGTGCACTGCTGGCACTTATATTTTTAAGCTTTTCTTTAGACGGTCCTGAGCGGTGAGGTGTACACTGGTCTGTCCTTTTTGATTGATATGGTGAATGTCAGTTTGGAGTTGCTGGATACTAAAGAGACTGCAGAGGAAACTAAATCCCTTGCTAGGTAACTTTCTTTATCTAAAGGTGAAAATGTTTCTGCTTTGACATTTTAGTTCAAATGCATGATTTTAAAGTCATGATTACAAAAATCACAAATAGTGTTCAATTTTTTTTTTTCTTGTTAGGTTTGACTTCATGAAATCCAAACTGCTCTTTGAAAGCTTTTCTAATGGAACCAAAACTGTAAACCTTGTTTCACATTCCCTTCTGGCATTTGATACCCGGTACACAGAACAAGGTGAATCTAGTGCAGAATGCCCAGAGAAGAAGCAAAACATTTTCAGCTGTGTTCTTCAGCCATCAAAATCTGTTATGAACCGTGCTTCTCTTCAGATGGAACTGCATTTCAGGTAAGGCTTGTGGGACAAAGTTTATCCCTGCCAAACTAGAAGACTGCAGAGCCAATTATTAACAAATGTGCTTTGTGGTCTGTTTGAAATGTATTTAATAGAAAGCCAAACATTAAGAATTGCCATTTCTATCTGCATCTGTATTACTTTAAAGTAGTATTCAGTTTTTGTAGATACAAGTATGTGATTAATGTGTCATTTTTTTCATTGCAGTCTACTTGTATTCTGATGTTAAAAATAGCACAAGGAGAGGAAGGTTTACTTAATATATATATACAATGGAACCTCGAGATACGAGTTTAATTCGTTCCAGCACTGAGCTTGTATAGCGAATTTCTCGTATCTAGAACAAACTTCCCCATTGAAAATAATGGAAATCCAGTTAATCCGTTCCGCACCCCCAAAAATATCAACATAAAAATCAATTTTCCTAACAAAAAAAACCGATAAATAATATATACAAGTGGAACCTCGGTTTGTGAGTAACTTGGTTTACGAGTGTTTTGCAAGACGAGCTAAATTTTTTAATTAATTTTGACTTGATAAAACGTGCGATGTCTTGCAATACGAGTAGTATGGATACACTTTGTCTGCTGAGCGTCATGTGATCATAACTGAGCTGATGGTTCTTCTCTCTCGTGCGCGTCTCTCTCTCTCCTTATCTCTCTCGCTCGCGCACGCATCTCTCTCTCTCTCTCTCCTTATCTCTCTCTCTCGCTCGCGCACGCGTCTCTCTCTCTCCTTATCTCTCTCTCTTGCTCGCGCACGCGTCTCTCTCTCTCCTTATCTCTCTCGTTCGTTCGCGCGCTCTCTCTCTCTCTCTCTCCTCTTGAGGGCAGTCGTCTCCTATTCTCCGTCTGCATGTCTGCAATGTTTTTGGATACGCTTATACAGCGAACTGCTACAGCGAAACAATGAAATCACAAGCGCACAAACGCGTAGATCCTCACGCTACGGGAGAACAAGGAACAATGATTGAGCTGACGGGCTGGCAGCGTCAGCTTGGGTGAATCCCTGAGTCGAGACGGATCGGGAAACGCGTCACGCATACCCACAGCCTGGCTCGTTACGCGAGCCAATGCTCGTATTTAGATCCAAATTTTTCGCTCATA
>JANRMT010062816.1:8686589-8711249 GCA_026402145.1 Polypterus bichir lapradei | reverse complement strand
ATATATATATATATATATATATATATATATATATATATATATAATTTCCCCTAGATTGCAATGTGCTTCAGAACAAATCTTTAAAACTCATGTTAGGGGTTCTAGACATAAAATGAATTTAACAAAATATAAGGCTGTCAGAACAGTGAAGAAAAGAAAATAAACAGTCTGCTGATTAGGACATGAACTTCACTGCACTCTGTACATGTGACATTGATAAGCCTTGTACTTGTTTAAACCTATGCATTTGGATAGTTAGATGGCTTCTGATGCAGCAAAATACAAATATCACAAAACTCAAAAGCAGACCATCGTATAACTAAAACCACTTCTGCTACATGATGTCTGTTGGTGTGCCTGCTGTTACACTACATTCAATGCTGATTATTCAAGGTAACTGGATCACTTGTTGAAATCTAGTATCTTCAAGTACAAATCTAGAAACACAGAATTTGAACTATATTGTTTTTCACATTACATGCAGTAAATAAATAAGGGGATTTACTAAGAAGTGACTCTTGTCTATACTGTTACTGTAGGTGGTTCTCTTTCCATATCTTTTGCACATTAAAAACCACTGCGCTAAGGTACAGAGGCTTTTTATATTGTACATAAAGAGAAATCCATCCATTTTCCAACCCGCTGAATCCGAACACAGGGTCACGGGGGTCTGCTGAAGCCAATCCCAGCCAACACAGGGCACAAGGCAGGAACCAATCCTGGGCAGGGTGCCAACCCACCGCAGGACACACACAAACACACACACACACCAAGCACACACTAGGACCAATTTAGAATCGCCAATCCACCTAATCGGCATGTCTTTGGACTGCAGGGGGAAACCGGAGCGCCTGGAGGAAACCCACGCAGACACGGGGAGAACATGCAAACTCCACGCAGGGAGGACCCGGGAAGCGAACCCGGGTCTCCTAACTGTGAGGCAGCAGCGCTACCACTGCGCCACCGAGCCGCCCATAAAGAGAAATAAAAAAGTGATTATGTTCTCTATAGTCAAAACCTACAAAATGCTTTTCAGATTACAAACTACTAATGATGTCATGCAGGTTCTAAAGATCTGTAAATATGGATTTTAACATGCAGATGACGCAGAACTTAGGACAGTAAGATGATTTACCAATTAAGATCATCTAGAGTTCCAGTGATTTAAAAAAACAAGAATCAGAAAAACTTTATTAATCCTGAAGGAAATTACTTTAAAAAAAATAAATAAATAAAACACATGTAACAAATTTTATTTTGTCATGATTTATACTGCACAAACTATGCCAACATGCAGTAGAAGTGTGTGAAAAGTAGCCACACTCTTGCTGATTCCAGATCAGTCTAGAAGGTGATTCTGGCCATTTGCTTCTAATTAGGTGCACTCAGTCAGTTGATGTTTGGGAATTGTGATTGCTTCTATATTAGAGCAATATCTTTGGCAGCTCAGCCCGGAGCTTTTATGTTGGTTATGTCCTGATATGTAGAATCATACCACTGGAAGAGAGTGTATTTTCTTTTTCATATCACAGTACACAAGAGAAGCACACCAAGGCTTGTAAGTAGCTAAAAAAATGTTCCCAAAACAGTTTTTTTTTATGGGACTGAGCATCATAAAATGGGCTTCATTTATTCTCCAAGACTGAAGGATCCTGAAGAGGATTCCCAAAATAAGAAGTAAACTGCTATTAATTGGGTTCAAGTTTAGTTGTGATGCCTAGTTCATTTTAGGACTTTCACATCAATGTTCTGCAATAGAGATTAAGATATACAGTGCATCCGTTTAGTATTCACGGCGCATCACTTTTTCCACATTTTGTTATGTTACAGCCTTATTCCAAAATGGATTAAATTAATTTTTTAATTCTACACACAACACCCCATAATGACAATGTGAAAAAAGTTTACTTGAGGTTTTTGCAAATTGATTAAAAATAAAAAAAACTGAGAAATCACATGTACATAAGTATTCACAGCCTTTGCTCAATACTTTGTCGATGCACCTTTGGCAGCAATTACAGCCTCAAGTCTTTTTGAATATGATGCCACCAGCTTGGCACACCTATCCTTGGCCAGTTTCGCCCATTTCTCTTTGCAGCACCTCTCAAGCTCCATGAGGTTGGATGAGAAGCGTCGGTGCACAGCCATTTTAAGATCTGTCCAGAGATGTTCAATCGGATTCAAGTCTGGGCTCTGGCTGGGCCACTCATGGACATTCACAGAGTTGTCCTGAAGCCACTCCTTTGATATCTTGGCTGTGTGCTTAGGGTCGTTGTCCTGCTGAAAGATGAACCGTCGCCCCTGTCTGAGGTCAAGAGCGCTCTGGAGCAGGTTTTCATCCAGGATGTCTCCGTACATTGCTGCAGTCATCTTTCCCTTTATCTTGACTAGTCTCCCAGTTCCTGCCGCTGAAAAACATCCCCACAGCATGATGCTGCTACCACAATGCTTCACTGTAGGGATGGTATTGGACTGGTGATGAGCGGTGCCTGGTTTCCTCCAAATGTGACGCCTGGCATTCACACCAAAGAGTTTAATCTTTGTCTCATCAGGCCAGAGAATTTTGTTTGTCATGGTCTGAGAGTCCTTCAGGTGCCTTTTGGCAAACTCCAGGCGAGCTGCCATGTGCCTTTTACTAAGGAGTGGCTTCCGTCTGGTCACTCTACCATACAGGCCTAATTGGTGGATTGCTGCAGAGATGGTTGTCCTTCTGGAAGGTTCTCCTCTCTCCACAGAGGACCTCTGGAGCTCTGACAGGGTGACCATCGGGTTCTTGGTCACCTCCCTGACTAAGGCCCTTTTCCCCCGATCTCTCAGTTTAGATTGCCGGCCAACTCTAGGAAGAGTCCTGGTGGTTTCGAACTTCTTCCACTTACGGATGATGGAGGCCACTGTGCTCATTGGGACCTTCAAAGCAGCAGAAATTTTCCTGTAACCTTCCCCAGATTTGTGCCTCGAGACAATCTTGTCTCGGAGGTCTACAGACAATTCCTTTGACTTCATGCTTGGTTTGTGCTCTGACATGAACTGTCAACTGTGGGACCTTCTATAGACAGGTGTGTGCCTTTCCAAATCATGTCCAATCAACTGAATTTACCACAGGTGGACTCCAATTAAGCTGCAGAAACATCTCAAGGATGATCGGGGAAACAGGATGCACCTGAGCTCAATTTTGAGCTTCATGGAAAAAGGCTGTGAATACTTATGTACATGTGCTTTCTCAATTCTTTTATTTTTAATAAATTTGCAAAAATCTCAAGTAAACTTTTTTCACGTTGTCATTATGGGGTGTTGTGTGTAGAATTCTGAGGAAAAAAATGAATTTAATCCATTTTGGAATAAGGCTGTAACATAACAAAATGTGGAAAAAGTGATGCGCTGTGAATACTTTCCGGATGCACTGTAAGGTCATAATGATCCAGGTCTTTGGAGAAAGTTGCTGATATTTGAGACTGACAGTGAAATCACAAATCATAAGTTACAGATCATACAATCCCTTAACCTTTTTAATGTGTCTCTTAGGAGGTGGAATTCTGGTGATTTAGACTTTTAATTTCAAAGTAATAGCATTTTTTAAACAGATTAATACACTATTGATAAGCAAAGTTAGAAACATGGGAACTGCTCATAACTAAATATTAAAGACTAGACCAAAGACACAAAATGTATCACAACATTAGGTTTTCTAGGTTGCCTTAAATTACTAAGTTTGACACTACATATTGTACTTAATGTAGTATTTATATCTGTCACATTAAATTTGATTTGAATTAATTTGATTCCAAGTTAATTTCTAAACGTGACAATTTTACTATTAACAGAGTAGTTACATTTTCAGTTATTTTCTATGACTTATTATTAGATTTATGAAACCCTTTCTCTCGGGATTCTTCATGTTTACCTTCATTAGGGTTAATCTTACTCCAATCCACAGTTCAGATGTCTAACTCAGATGCAAAAACTTTTCTAATATAGAACTGTACCTGCCATAGGTTTACCGTTTACTACTGAACCTTCTTATACAGTAAGCTTAAAGCTCAGTAGGGTGCAGTATTTTGTCCCACTTTTTTTTTTTTTTTTTTTTACTAAGTATTAATGACATATAGAAAGCAGTAGACTCATGTAGGTGTTGCAGTTGATCTCAATTGTGTTATCCTAATTTAAGATAACTTGCAAAATTTAATTTGAAAATTTTTCTCACAGTGTAGTTTTTTTTTTTTTTTTTGGATAGCTACAGAAGGTATTTTATTTAAATATTTCCATTTTTAACTTTTAATTCAGAAACAAAGGTAGGTTTTCTCGATTTCAAGTATTGTTTATTCCTTTCAGCCTGTATGTTATATTTTGAAAATTCTTTTCATCTTGTTTCTCCCCCACTGTCACATAGGTCTACACGGGAGTCCTCTTCTTTCACAGTGGTTCTCAACAATCTGCGTGTTTTCTTAATTTTTGATTGGTTGTTCTTGGTTCGGGACTTCCTACGTACCCCCGGCAAAAAAGGCTCTACCCCAACCCGCCAACGCTGGCCCAGTAGCAGCAGTACAAGCAGTGAAGGAGGAATGCCAAAGACGGTTAAAACCGGTGTAGTAACAAAGCGTTCTACTGTCCCTATTCCACAGGAGCGCTATTTGGAGATCAAGATTAATGTTACTGGTGAGTCCATCATTTGTCTTAAAAAGTATATGCATTTTAGTGACTTCAGTTTAACATTTATAATGTAATATTTTTTATTTTGATTTGATATGCTTTATGAATGCTGGAGAGGAAATTGTCTTTTTGCATGACCTTTTGGAGGCCAGAGTGCAGGGTCAATTTTCAGATTTTGGGCTTTGCCTAGAGGCCCAATGGAGTAGGAATCCCTTCTATTTGATGAATGACATGGATCTGAATAAGCTGATGCCTATATTATATTTATATAACATAGTGATTCACTTCCCCTTTGTGTTGACAAATAGAAAACAGCTGAAACTATCCTGAAAAGGTTGATGAAGAATTATCTACAGCCCAACTTATTTTGGGTAGAACGGCAGTGTTATTCCAGTTTGCCAGTCTCTGAAGAGAAATTGCTTGTCATCTGTTGGAAGACTTGTCAGAAAGACTTGTGGTAGAGCAGACTACCAATATACCAAATCTGCTGAGATTGACCAAGACACTGAGGGACATAAATAGTTGCTAGCTTTTGATCACTCACAGACTGTTGGTAATCCTTAGCTCAGATAAAATGCAAACATTGAACATATTTTGAAGTTAGAAACTGTTGTTGCAAAAGTAAATAGATAAATATACACTATTATAGCTATAGCCATATTCATTTATAATCGGCAAAAGTAGAGTTACTGAGACACATATACAGCCATAAGTTACGCTGTATTGATACAAAGCACGGTCTGAATATGTTTGAATGATTTTGATGTGTTTTCAGTGCTGTTATTTTCTTCTTCTTTTTTTGTTTGCAATCTGGCTTTCTGAAATTTAAGGCACAGAGTTTGTGGTAGTGGAAGACTCATCCTGTGTTGATACCAATGCCATCATCTTGAAGGGCACAACGGTTTTAACTTATAAGCCACGCTTAGTAGATCGCCCTTTCTCTGGTAGCCTATCCAGCATTGAGGTGAGCCCTTTTGATCACCCCAACTATGATATTTACGTCTAAACAAGACTGTGTCTAGTCACTTGTGTTACTTCATTATCACTTCTTGCTTTATCGTACAGGTGTTTTCATGTCGATTAGGCAGTGAGCAGGAGACTGCCTTATCTATTATCGACCCAGTTAATATCCAGATAGAACTCCTTGGAAATCCCACTTATGAGAGCACATCAGGACTTTTGGATGCTTTCAGCACAGAAGACTTTCCCCCATTGCTTGAAGTGAGTGATAAAATAACTGCTTTATAATCCTGCTAAAACTATGCTGATCTGAGGCATTTCTAAGCTCACGTAATCCTGACCAGTCTTGTAGGGAATTAAGCTATATTATTATCTTAATTAAAGATTTTATTTTAAAATGATTTCAAAAAGGACAATATAACTTTTAAATACAAGATACCAACATTCAATTTTCCAAACTTGCTATTTCCATTACAAGGTTACAGGAACCTGACACTTATTCTAGCTTTTTCAGAAATTGCATACTAGGCCATTATTAAGCACATTGCACACAGGACAATTCCATATTCACACACACTGACTCAACTGACTGTTACCAATTAACCCTCCGTTTATGTGGGAGGAAACCAACATGCTTGGAGAAACTGAAATGCTTAAAGAGAAACCTTGCGTAAACATCGAGAGTTAAACTTCACTGCCAGGCTGGAGATTCTGAAAATGTAAAGCAGTATCTCGATCAGTTCAAATAAGATACAGACTGACTTAAATTTGTAAATAGCTTTTTATAGTAAATGCCAGTCTTCTGAATCCAAATACAGTCCCTCAGCGTCATGACCATATTAAGTAAGAATAAACTAAGTCATGTGAAAAAAGAAAATATATCTTCTTACAGTTCAATGGTTTGACATATCAGGACATAAAAAAAATCATCTGGTCTTTGTTCTAAAATTTCTTAAATCTGACCTCAGGTATAAAACAACACACAACAGATTCCATCGTGTCATTATTTATTTAACAAAAATGAAGCCAAAATGGAGAAACCATGTGTGAAAAACTAAGTACACCCCATGATTGAGTAGCTTGTAGACCACATTTAGCAGCAATAACTTGAAGTATTCATTTCTGTATGACTTTACTGTATCTGTCTTTCATATCATTGTATAGGAATTTTGGCCCACTCTTCTTTACAACATTGCTTCAGTTCATTGAGGTTTACGGGCATTAGTTTATGCACAGCTTTCGCAAGGTCCCACCACAGCATTCAGATCGGATTAAGGCCTGGACTTTGACTAGGCCAGCACAAAACCTTGATTCTTTCTTTTTTCAGCCATTTTATTGTATATTTGCTGGTGTGCTTGGAATCATTGTCCTCTTGTATTTCACTGTCAGACAGATGGCCTCACATTTGACTCTAGAATACATGGTAAATGGTGGAGTTCATGATCTCTATAGTGACTGCAGTGTGCCCAGGTCCTGTGATTACAAAACAAGACCAAATAATAACCCCTCCACCACGGTGCTTGACAGTTGGTATGATATGTTTGTCCTGATATGCTGTGTTTGGTTTTCACCAAATGTGGTGCTGTTCATTATGGCCAAACATCTTCACTTTGCTCTCATCTGTCCAAGGGACAACATTCCTGACGTCTTGTGGTTTTTTCAGATGCAACTTTGCAAACCTAAGCCGTACTGTCATGTTCTTTTTAGAGAGAAGAGGCTTTCTCCTGGCAATTCTTGTAAACATGCCATAATTCAGTTTTTTTCTCATTGTACTGTCATGACTTTTAACATGCTAACTGAGGCCTGTAGAGTCTGAAATGGAGCTCTTGCATTTTTTTTGCAGTTTCTCTGAGCATTGCAAGGTCTGACCTTGGGGTGAATTTGCTGGGATGTCCACTCCTGGGAAGACTGGCAATTGTTTCGAATGTCTTCCAGAATAATCTTTCTCACTGTAGAATGATGAACTTCAAATTGTTTGGAAATGGCCTTATAACCCTTTCCAGATGGATGGGCAGCAACAATTGCTTCTTCAACATCATTGCTGATGTCTTTCCTTCTTGGCATTGTGTTAACACATCTGAATGCTCCAGACAAGCAAACTGCCAACATTTTTATAGAGGTCAACACACTTGCAGATGATCAGTTAACATCTGGCTGCTACTTACCCTCTTGATTCCTATGGAAACAGCAAGGGTGGTCTTAATTTTTCACACACTGCTTCTACATTTTGGCATAGTTTTTATTAAATACTGCTTACTTCGCTTGCCCACCCCTCCATTCCCCCCCACCCCCAGGGCGCACTTTGCATCTCTGCCTCTCCCATTGTGAAGCGGGGGGGGGGGTGAACGCATGATAAAGAGATGCGGTTGCTCCTCTGAAACCCCCTTTTAAACGGTGATACAATAGGAAACAATTTTTTTTTACCTCCTCTATGCTCGATCAGCTGCTTTGCTACATTTTCTGCACGTCACACTGCACTTCGATCATGTAAAAGCCTGTACAGCAGCTGTCCTCCTTGTCTCGCGGGACGATAAAGTGTCTCCGAGAAAATCACGTCTCGACCTAAGATTTTTTTTTTTTTATATAATAGGAGGTTAGGACACATCACACTGCATTATTATTTCTCTCTAAGACCTACTAAGGATCAGCTCTGAGCCCTTTCTTATTTGCAGTGGTGATGGACAGGTTGACAGACGAGATTAGACAGGAGTCCCCATGGACTATGATGTTTGCTGATGACATTGTGATCTGTAGCGATAGTAGGGAGCAGGTTGAGGAGACCCCGGAGAGGTGGAGATCTACTCTAGAGAGGAGAGGAATGAAGGTCAGTAGGACCACCACGACAGAATATATGTGTGTGAATGAGAGGGAGGTCAGAGGAATGGTGAGGATGCAGGGAATAGAGTTGGAGAAGGAGGAGGAGTTTAAATACATTTAGTATCAACAGTACAGAGTAATGGGGATTGTGGAAGAGAGGTGAAGAAGAGAGTGCAGGCAGTGTGGAATGGGTGTTGAAGAATGTCCGGAGTAATTTGTGGCAGACGTGTACCAACATGAGTCAAAGGGAAGGTCTACAGGATGGTAGTGAGACCAGTTATATGAGTTGGAGACGGAGGCCCTGACCAGAAAGCAGGAGACAGAGCTGGAGGTGGCAGAGTTGAAGATGCTAAGATTTGCATTGGGTGTGACGAGGATGGACAGGATTAGAAATGAGTACATTAGAGGGTCAGCTCAAGTTGGATGGTTGGGAGCCAAAGTCAGAAAGGTGAGATTGCGTTGTTTTGGACATGTGCAGAGGAGAGGTGTTGGGTATATTGGGAGAAGGATGCTAAGGATAGAGCTGCCAGGGAAGAGGAACAGAGGAAGGCCTAAGAGAAGGTTTGTGGACGTGGTGAAAGAGCACATACAGGTGATGGGTGTAACAGAGCAAGATGCAGAGGACAGGAAGATATGGAAAAAGATGATCCGCTGTGGTAACCCTTAATGGGAGCAGGTGAAAGAAGAAGATACCTAAAACCTTAGAATTGAAAAAGGCGTACTTTCTTTTTCACATGACTGTATGAATGCACCTGCTTTCACATCTTCATAAAATTGAGTACTTCCCTTTTTCTTGTTTATAACATCATTTCTCATATTTCACAGTCATATTTTAAAATGCTTAACACATCATGCTTTCTTTATTAGGTGTTTTCAAATGTTTTTCACCTTCATGCAAATTATGACTTTTCTTGAGGTTGAAGTATTTTTAAAAATTTCTTCCTAAGATCCAGTTCCAAGCCTTGGACATCCGATTGTCTTACAATGATGTTCAGCTCTTCCTGTCCATTGCAAAATCTATTCCAACCTTGACAGCTACCACACCAGATTCTGTAACCCCCTTGCCCAGCCAGGACTCAGTCACTACTCCAAAGGATCTTTCTAGACTGAAGACAGAGGCTATTATTGGTGAGGGCATTTATTTTTACTCAATTATTTACTGTTGTGTGAACTCCATTCAAACTTTGTTCTAGCCTGTATTTTATTCCTTTTGAAGAGAGAAAAAGGAAACTAGTCACTAGATGGAAAATGTGCATTACGTTAAGTAATTTGAGCAAGGAATGTAGATGACAGTCTCTATTAAAATGACTGAATGTCACATTGTTTTGCTTTGTGATTTTTTTTATATGCCATATGCGTGCAGTCTCAAGATGCAGATCAATACTCAATAACATTTGTAAATTGAAAAATTGACAAATTCAGTATGTTTTAAGGCTTTTTCTTTCACCTATGCACTGCTCTAACCACCAGTGCCATTGTAATTTGCAAGAACAGACATGGAATTTTTTAAATTAGTAAAAATGTTTCACTAGAGGATACCATTTTATGTGGCAAAATAATATATACCATGATTATGAAGAAACAACTTCAGCTTGAAAAGCACCAAACCTTTCCTGTAATACTTGCTTAAAAAGTTGCTTTTTTATGCAGAAACACAGTTGTCTCTATTGCAAGATCTTGGCTTTAAGAAAGAAGACTGTCGGCAAGCACTGATCCTGTGCAGAGGTAAGCACTGGCAATCTTGTCCACAAAATAAAGTAAAATACTATAAGTTGACATATAAGGGGATTAGTTTGTAACGTTGCTTTTGGAGGTGCATCAGTGACTATGAATATTAGTGTTCCATGAATTCCATATTTGTTACTGTTACACAGAGAGCATTTGCTTTCATGTTTTATTTAAATTAACATTATCAGGTCACAAAATGAATATGATTCTATTTTAATACTACAGAGTTTATAGGAAGGAAGAGTTTATTTGAAGTTTCTTCTTTTGCACAAATGTTGGTGATGTTAGCAGGTGAATTCTTGGAGCAGATTATTATTAACTAGCAAAATACCCGCGCTTCGCTTCGGAGAAGCAGTGTGTTAAAGAAGTAATGAAAAAGAAAAGGAAACATTTTAATAATAGCGTAACATGATTGACAATGTAATTGTGTTATCATTGTCATGAGTGTTGCTGGCATATAGGTGTGGCAGAAACGTAATGAGACTGATTTTTTATTTACCAGTTTTTATTTTTTTCAAACATCAATGTTATCCCCTTCAAAGTAGTTCCCTTGGGCAGCTACACACCGATGGAGACGTTGTTCCCACTGTTGGTAGCAGCGCTGGAAGTCTTCAACCGGTATGGTCTTCAGCATGTCCGTTACACTCTTTTGGATGTTTTCTAAAGTCCCGAAATGACGTCCTTTGAGAACATTTTTCAGTTTAGGAAAAAGGAAAAAGTCACACGGACTGAGGTCAGGTGAATAAGGGGGCTGGAGAAACCACAGGAATGCGTTTTTTCGATTGTCCTTCTGCTCAATTGTGAGGTTTTTCGGCACCATTTTGGCACAGACCTTTCGCATGTGCAAATGTTCAGTCAAAATTTGATGAACGGTAAATCTGTTCAAATTTAATTGTTCACTCAACATTCTCAATGTTAAACGATGGTCTGATCTCACAAGAGTGTTCACACGTTCGATGTTTTCATTGGTTTTCGAAGTTGAAAGCCTCCCTGAAAAACTTGAGCTCGGGATAAAGAATGTTCCCCATAGGCCTGTTTTAACTTTTCAAACGTCACACTTGCCGATTCTCCAAGCTTAACACAAAATTTAATGGCACAACGTTGCTCCAAATTCCGCTGTTCCATTTTGCGTGACACACAACCAAAAACACAACTTCGCTAATAGCAGTCACAAAAATCACATAGTTAACGGAAGGAGTTGAACCTCGCACTGAGTTATGGGAGGGTACTGATACATGTGCTCTATCAAGGACAACAGCACAGCGTTGCCAGATCGCTTGCAGTGTTGCCAGTCTCATTACTTTTCTGCCACACCTCGTATAATGTATTGTCAGAGGTGCCAGGGGCGACGACCCGGCCGGGACGCCATAAAGGACCGGAAGAGGGCGTGCGCCCACCTTGGATCACGTGGGGGCCGCCACCCTGGTTGCTTTGGGGGCCAAGGGTTGAGGGCATGGAAGCCCAACCCTGTAGGGGCCCGTGGTCGCCGCCAGGGGGTGCCCCAATGCCTTGGGAACCCTGGACCTCAGTACTTCCGCCACACCAGGAAGTGCTGGGGGGGAAAGAGTAGCAGGGACACCTGGAATGGTTCCTGAGTACAACCGGCACTTCCGCCACACAGGGGCGTGTTGACGGGTGATTGCCAGGGAGCACCTGGAGCATATCTGGGTGAGGATAAAAGGGGCCGCCTCCCTTCATTCGAGGCTGGAGTCGAGTGGAAGAAGGACTAAGCAGAGGAGAGTGGAGGCGGCCTGAAGAGTGGAGGCATTGTGTGTTGGCCAGGACTTGGGGTACTTTGAACTTGTAAATAGTAATTGTAAATAAAACAACATGTCTGCCTGTCTGTGCCCGGGTTACATTCACAGTATATATATATATATATATATATATATATATATATATATATACTGTATCATATATTTTTAGAGCCATTCAGCTCTCCTGAAATTAAACAAATTTCAAAATGATTGCCAGAACAGTTTATTGCTCTGTTTAATCTGTGCTGTTTATTTGAGGACTCCTACCCTGGAAAGGTTTCTGGTTGAGCTGATAATATTCCTCAACACACACTGGGAAGTAAAACAAAAGGACTGGCTTCATTCTTCAACTTTTAAGAATTTCACTGTACTCTGTACATGTGACAATATTAATATTCCTATAACTAATACTACTTATATTCCGTGATCCTGAAAAATGTCAATTCAGATGGTTTTACTGTCCAAATTTTGCAGTTTTTGTTGTTTCTTATTTGTAACTTTCAAACGACATGATCAAGCTACAATGCTTTATTTATGTTTTCATTTGTGTATTATTTTTCATATACGGTAATAAAAGTTTTTGCCATGTCTGCTACCTTTTCTGATGAGTTTTGTTTATTTTACTGAAGATATATGTAATTAAAAATCTATATTTTATGGTAATTTTAGTAAAATGTCCAATTTGAAATTAAAGAAATAGCACAAATAAAATTCAAAGGGCATCATTCATAAAACTACTCATGTCCTTTCTACAGCTAAACATGGCATATTTTGTTATATATAATCAAACCACTAAGCAGCAAAAGGGGTACCACTTAGGCTTACTTATTTAAATTATTTTGTTTCGTGTAGTCTTGTTGATTTATAGTGTAGAGAACAAATTCACTGCAAGCTGGTCATTCCAAGATTTTTTTTTACTGCATTAATTATCATTAAATCCAGATCATGAAACTGTGCTCAAGAAATCTAAGTATTACTGAGGTTTTCACCAGCTTTTTGGTTTAATCTCACAGTATTTTGCTAATTGATGTGTATGTAAATGTAATGAATTATTATTATTATTATTATTATTATTATTATTATTATTATTATTATTATTATTTTTTTTAGTTTTTTTTTTTACTTTAGTCCTTGCTCTTGCTATCACTCTACTTTATAGTCTTATTACTTATGTTCACCCTGTTTAAATGGTTACATTTTTGCTTTTCTGGGTAACTCATATCAAAAGTTATTTATGTGTCTAACATATGCATATTTGGGGTTCAGTTCTGATTTTCTGAGGACAAGCAATAGCTTTGATAAAAAAGATTTTACATTTAATCATAGGGTTAGTTTTTTTGTTTTTATATTATGGAATTCTTTAACAGGACAGATGGACCAGGCAGCAAGCTGGCTCTTTAAGAATGCTACAGCAGTGACATCAAGACCTTCAAGTGCAGCTGCAAGTTCTTCTCACCCAGCTGTTCCACTGCTATCTGGGGTTGAGGTGAAGGCAGAGAGTGTTTGCATCTGTTTCATTGATGATTGTCTGGACTGCGATGTCCCACTAGCTGAAATCACCTTTTCACGTAAGTGTACTTTAGCAGTGAATGGGCATCAACTAACTGCCAAGTTTTTGGGAGACTAAGTGGTAATTGCATTTTCAGGACTGTACTTTCTGCAGCGAGTGGGTTCTAACGCTGAAGGCAATGCAAGCCTCACACTTTCAGGCGATTACTATAACCGAGAGCTATCTGGTAAGCTTACCCTCCACATAGAATCACTTTTCCTTTTCTGCTTGACGTTTTCATTTGCCAGTCTCACTCTGTATTTTGTATTTCAGGTTGGGAGCCCTTCATTGAACCTTGGCCTTGTACTATTAATTGGCAGCATCAAGATGCTGGACGCATACACCCTCCACGTTTAAAAGTGAAGGTGAAGGCGAAGCAGAGGCTGGACTTAAACATTACATCTGTCTTACTAGGTGGGTGTCTTCTATCCCCCAGTCACCAGGCAATTAAAAGAATTCTGTATAATTTTTTTTTCTGTTGTTCCAAAAACTGAGATTTACCCTGACTGCTTTTTGTAGAACAATATGACACAACCAAGTCATCTTGGCTGGCAGATTACTGTAAAGAAGAACAAGATGGACAACCACCCAGAAGCTCCTCATCTCTTCTATGGATGGGATCTTCTGTTGATCCTCCATCTCTTCGACCAAGTAAGTGAAATTGTACTGGAGTTAAAGTGTTCTGTCATTACAGTAAAGCCATTTTATTCATGTTGCCTTCTGGTAATCTGCCTTAACGGTGTTTGGAGGTTTTCTTTGTTTTTTTGATTTTTTTTAAATTTATTATCAGTATTATCAGTTTATTATCCAAATGACGTTAAAATAAGCTTGTTTTGTTTGAAAGTAATTGTAAGTTCTGAGAATGAATCTTGGGGATTCTGCTTATTTCATTGTTGAATATTTCACCACATGATGATCATGATAATTCACAATAATTCTTCTTTTGTTTGTGGCTCTTATCTTGCCCTCTGAGGGAATCAGTGGGCCTAAAGTGTGTCCTGAAGATGCACTCCACACTATAACCATGTTTCCTCTTGACTATGCAAAACAAACATTCAGGCTTTTGTGCATAGTATTTCCTAATGTCTACTTGTGAATTATGGCTAATGTGTGAATTACCATTTTCCACTTCTCAATGTGGTGTATACCACAGCCTCACCGTGGGATTCTCATCTATAAAGTTTGTGGTGGGATGGTTTTTATGGTCCAGTGTTGCTTGCCTGTTTTTACCTGCATCTCAAATCTTAAATCCCAGGTTTTCTAAAGTCTTTCCCTGTAACCTCTGTTCTAACATCACCTTAGTCTCTGTTCTTTGTGAAAACCTAAGAAAGTTGAGTGGTCTTCTCTACTAACACTCTTGCCAAAGTGCCCCAGCGGCAACAAAATAACCACAACAACAGCACAAATCAATGATGACACAATGAGTTTATACTTGCCTTGTATTAAAGAATCTTTCAGCACACACATCCATAAACAAGCTCTGTCAGGAGACCCAAGGTCAAAGTCTGCAGAGATAAATGCAGCCGTTAACTGAAATGCATTTGGTGCTCCTGTTGTTTTCTTCTGTAGATGTTGTATTAGTGTGCAGAGGTTTGGCAGTGGATGGCAGAAGGCAGAAATTCAAGTCCCAGGTTTGAGCAGATAAGCAGCTACGTTTCTCCAGTGTATTCAGGGTTAAGTGGTGTTTTGGTCTCAACCTACCAGGGTGTGGTAACACTTTTTATAATGTTAAGATAATATTGTTTTGATGCAGTAAACTAATCCTTGCCTAACTAGGAATTTTTCAAATCAGTAAACCGAAGAGTTTTATTTTTCACTCTTTCTCTCAGCAGAGCCCCTGCAGCACCTTCTCATACAGCACAAGAGTTAAAACAAAGGCAAGCAATCCATAAGAAAAGGGAGTAGACAGCACTGTAACATATTAATAATAATAATTATAATCAGAAAAAAGATATAGAAGAAAGATGATTATATGACAGCAGTTCTTATTAAATACACTTACCACAATAATGTACTGAAAATTGTCGATCTTCACAGCTGCCTGCACCAGCCATGGTTCTCAGCATTATAGTAAGCCATGTCTTCCCCACAGTTTTAACACATGACTTTAAACATTATGAAATATTAATTATCTTAATGACAACCCTGGTATATAAGCACATAAAATTTTGATCACTCACTTCTCAAGTGATTCTTTTATTCTGTTACTTTCCAATGCAGAATTAAATACAAGCATCTCAGTATAACTTTGTTCTCAATTTTATGGATGTTAAATGTCTTTAGAGTTAAATATTAAGTGACCCTAAATTTTTAACCTTTTGTCTAATTGCAATGCTAACAACATTCAGAGACAAGCTGAAATCACTACATTCTGTCTGAATGTGTAAATGAGGAGAAAACAACTTTCTATTATTTTGTGAAAATTCTTGAATTGCATTTTTCTACAGCTGACCTAAAAAGTACTTCAAGCTGTAGCTTATCTCTATGCCTGTACAGTATGTTTGCAGTCTAATTCTGATGTTCCCTTTCCCTTGCTCTTTTCTAACTGTATTTCTCTCATCTATCAGGTGTACCTCTTGCCTGTCTTAGAACTAGAAGCACCGCCAGCTTGACTAGTCTAGAGCAGCAAATCCACGCCAAAGGTACTGTCCAGAGTCTGGGCAGCCAGTTAATATAAGACCGGAATTCCTTATCTCTGTAGCTTGTGTGAGCTTTGGTTTTCAATTTGCTCAGTTTTGCCAGTTACTAAAATTCCAGTGTTTGCATAAAATTAGTAAAAGTTTGCTTTAAAATTAATGATGTTAAACCCTGTAATGGATTGGCACTCTCTCCAGGGTTTGTTCTAGTCTTGCACTTAATGATTGCTGGGATATACTCCAGCTTTCACCAGAGGTGGCCTTGAATAAGTAGGTTAAGAAAATGGATGGATGAATGAATGATGCTGGAATAACCTTTTTTGGACCATCCATCTGTCCATTTCATGTAATGCAAAGCCCTAAAGGGACTGCTGTAATATTTTAGGGTTACTGTCCATAGATCTGTTAATCACTTAGTGGCTTGTTTGTTTTCCCTTAAGTTTAGAATTCCTTTTGTACTTGCTACAGCATATTATCCTGCATAGCTTGTTATTTTTATTACTTTGTTTTCACCATCCATGCAGTTTGTTTTTTTACCTATTTAATTTCTTAGATATGTTTCTTCTCATTTTCACATTTTTTTCCATTATGCTATTTTGAGTCCTCATGTAAAATAATTTTTTTTGTTTTTATGACCAATGAAGAAAACTATCATCACCTTCAAACACACAGAAATCCATTCCCATACCTGTTAATTCTAATTCAGGATTGAATACAACTGTAAATGTTAATTTTTAGATGACTCAGAAGAATCTGGAGATAATGGATTATTCTGATCTTATTTCAAGAATATTTTCCTGGTTACTTGCAGTTGAGTAAGACTAAGAACCACAGCTTTACAACATATGTTAAAGTTTATTCTTATAGTTTTTGATGTAGATATATCTGATGTATTAAATTTATATACTATACAAGTATATAAGCTTAGTATTGCTTTGTGTAGGCTGCATGTAACCTCTTGTCTCCTTTTCCTGTATTATAGCCAGCACTAAAATGTCTAAAAGAAGGCAACCTTTTGTTCCATATGCATTGCGGAATCACACTGGATGTACCTTATGGTTTGCCACTTTGACTACTACACCAACAAGGTGAGCATAATGAGGCAGAGTCGGTCTAAACGGTGGTGCTAAAGGGCCTCTTTACTTAATGATTGTTTAGATGTGTACTAAGTTATTAGGCCACTAAACAGTAATCATTCATTTGGTTTCTAAAACTGTTTATTTCAATAGAGCCTTGGGGGGTGATGTTGGTGCTTTATGAGTTTACCTTTCTTTACATACTAGGGTCCAAGGCAGATACCGTTTACAAGGGTATTTGTTCATTGGTGAGTGCATTAATATATACACTCACTCAGAATAGGGAACTTTGGAGTCTCCAATCAACTATTCCTGGTCGTCTTTGCAATTAATGGAGAAAATTGTGCTATTTAGATTAAGCCTATATTGGTCTGAAATATGAAACCGAGGTTTTGGAGCTGTTAGATAGCAGGATGAACTACTGCACCACCCTGAACTCAGCATTTTATTGTGAATAGGATCATGGATGAAGAGTCATTTTCATTTTCTGGTATTTTTTAAACATTTTTCAACTCCATTTTCCTCCACAGGGTGGCACTGTCTCATAGTGGGAGTTCTGATGATATTGTTGATGGTGGTTTAGATGACACACACAATGTTAGCCAATGGCGTGAGGTTCTGCCTGGAGAAGAAATTCCCTTTGAATTCCAAGCTCGAGAGAAACTTCGACACAGGTGCTCTGTAGTTCATTCTAACTCTAAATTTCAGGTCCACATTTAATTTAGCAATTTGTTTCATTGATTGCTGAAACAAGGCTTAATTATTTTTCTTTAGAAAAAAGTATGAAAACACTGTAAACTAATGATTTCCTTTTTAAAGGATACTGTAATTTGTAACTCTCAACTTTTTTTGATTCAGTTAGGCAGCATTCACCTCAATCTATCTAGTAGGGTGAATCAAAGATACCCTTAACATGCAGTTTCCTTCTGATTTTGACAAGTAAATTTTTTTTTTTTAATTTTGTAAAAAAAAAAATAAAGTTGGAGCTTTAAAGTGATGACCCTGCCCTGGATAAATGTGTTTGGAAGATGGATGGACTTCTAGTTATTATTGATTATTATTATTATTTTATTTTATTTTTTTTAACTGGACAATGAGCTTTTGAAGTATTTAGATATAACTGCAAAAACTTTATCTACAAAAAAAGTTAATCAAATATATTTTAAAAATATAATCACCTAAGAAACTGTTCTAAAAGAGGTGATTTGCTGCATTGTGAGTTTATTACTGCTGTTGCATAAGTAGTGTCATGGTTAAGACTCAAGGTTTTTATTTTCATTTTGTTTTTTAAAGTAATAGCTCTTCTGAAAATGTAATTTTTCATTCATGTCTTAGGTTGATAAATGTGTTTGGGTAACAGGGTGACTCCCCAATTTTCAGAGCCGCTAGTTTTTCAGTATTTGAGAAATGAGTGCAAGTTTATCCAGTAACATCCAGTGGTTCATAAAATAAATCCTCAAGTAGTGGCTTCAAGACTTTATTAATCAGGCTTGGTGTCAACTCTGTATCGATTCCCATGGTCTTGCTATGGGATGTCCAACAATCTCATATAGTGATGGTCAGGTGTCCATAAACCTTTGGCCATAAAGTGTGTATTGAATCAAGATTAATCGTTTTCATGCTTTACAAAACACAAAGTTGCTTTCCTCTGCCTTCTCTCTATCTGGCTAATTTTATAGTAAATAAACACATATGTGTGAAAACACTAATCTGTTTTTTATGAAAGCTGAATATTCATTTTTAAGTATTAATTACTTCACCTGCCATGTTGGTCCTTTTTATTCTTTTCATCATTGAATTACTGCCACTATACTTATTCCTTACATCCTTTAATAAAGGAAAGTTACTTTCTAAAATCTGAACACATTGAAGATATTGACTATAGGTCAAATAGTGTAAAGAGAAGCTTGTTTCTTATGATACTTAAGCCGTGCATTTTTGTCTTGAAATGTATACATTGAAATTAGTAACATTTTAGGAAAATGAAATACATTAGTAGGAGTGATATTCTCCTTCTCCAGTCATCTAATTATTTTTTTCTTCTTGGCATCCCCTGTTTGTACCTTGACAGACACACTCATGACCTGAAGCTACACCAGCTGCTAGTACGTGTATGTGGCTGGGAGCAGGTGAAGCCTGTCTCAGTGGACAAGGTTGGGGTGTTCTTTCGTTACGCTGCCCCTGACCGCGACAATCCTTCTAATACAGTGAGTCTACTCAGAAATCAACATTTAATTTTAAGGTTCTAAAACTACTTTTCTTGTTGTCCTTTGTGTAGTATAAAAGTGGAAGAAAGGGTTTTTAACATTCTAAAATTAAATTCCTTGCTACAAAGTGGAATTTCTTGAATAAGTCTTGTTTTGTTATTATAGGTGGGAAGCCCAATTAGCAAAACCAACATAATTCATCCACATGTCTATGTAGGTATTTCTTGCTTCAAACTTTTTCATATGTTTCTTTCTAAATTGTTCTTTTTTTAAATGCTAATTCTCAGGCTCCACATTTGAAGTTAATATTAGCATCTTTTAGAAAATGTAAATCAATAATGTACATGTATGGCGCTTCTTAATCACTTTACTGGGATGCGTAACTATTAAATATCTAATGCCAAATCATACTTCTTCCACCAAGAACTATTTTTACATTGTTTTATTTCTCCTGCTTTTTTCCAGTCTCTCTCTCTTTCTCCCCTCCACCACAAAGCATTTTTTGAGAGTTACTCTGTATGATGTTGGTCAATTTCTTTACATATCTCTCTGTCACTGTGCTTTCATCTAGTTCTCAGCACTGCCACCTGTCCGTGTGGTCTTCTCAATTACCATGGAAGGTAATGTCCGGAAGGTGATCACAGTACGGTCAGCATTGATGGTCAAAAACCTACTTGAAGTCCCCATGGAGATTCGTCTAGATAGCCCCTCCGCACCCGATAGTGAGTTATTTATGTGTTGCACATACCTGTATATGCTGTTTGTTTGATGATTCAGTAATAGGGAAAAATAACAGATTCTGTTTGCTTAAGAAGGAAGAAATACATTGTTTGGGAACTATTACTGTACATACATGTGGAAAGCTATGTCAGGTAACACGTTAGTGCTGTGTGTAGCACTGACATATCACAGATCAACTTCTGGGGCTCAAATCTTGTTCTTGGATAGAGTCACTGTGGAGTTGGTGCACATTTTCCCTGTGATTGTGTGGGTTTTCCTCCCACATCCACCAAAGACATGTGTATTGGGATCATAAGCAATTTCAAACTGGCTTATGTCAGTGTGTGAATGAATGCTGTCTTTGATCGATATGTGTCCTGCTCAAGTCTGTTTTCCGTCCTTGAACCCAGTGATCTGGGATAAGCTCTGAAACCACGTGACCCTGAAAGTAGATTAAGCGATTTTGAGAATAAAGTGGGACCAGGTGGTAATTGAGTTATTATGCACTTTCTGTTATCCTCAGGTTTGTTGAACTGACCAAGTTTTTCTTGCTCAGGCTGGCTGAGAGCGATTTATAAATGCCATTGATCAAAATAGTGTGTCATTGAATTGAGGAAGAAACCCCATATATGTACAGTGAGAAGATGCAATCTCCATGTGGAGTACATTATAAAAAAATTGTGTTGCTGTGGACTCACATCACAAGGCATTTCCATTTGAAGATTTGCACTGTGGTAAATTGCTGGTGGTCAGCCACTAACCTGCAACGTCTGGTTCAGAAGCAATCTCCTTGCTGCATGAGCTAATAGGCAAACTCTAGTCTTATACTGAATTCACATGCTCTTGGACTATTTGGATCTCCGAGGTGAGGTTTCAGTGTGTGTTCACAAAGGTTTCTTCTCAAACATTTTGAAGAAACATGAGGTTGGTGCTGATTTTCTACTTGGTCTGCAAATAAAAAAAAAATAATTAAAGATAAACAGTATTGTTTTTTTTTTGGAAATAAAAAGTCAAAGTAAACATATTAAGTGCCTTCACTTTACCCCAAATTTAATTTGACCAAAAAATTGCATTTGTGGCTAAATGGGTTGTGTTTTGTTTTACACAACTGACTAAGGTGAAAGGTCAGTGTTATATCACAACTCGGACAATTCAGGTAGTTTTGTTTTTATCAAACTCTCTGACTTGTAGCTCCGAGTTCGTACGGCATTCATGTGGAATTTCTGACTAAGAAACTTGAATATACTTTCTGTCCGAGAATATATGAATGCAGCATTAGCTGCCTAGAGACTGCTTCTGAACACTGTGAGCAGAATCTTCCTGATGACATCAGCTAAGGGCTGCCTCTCTCTCTCTCAGCCAAAACTTTTTCTGTGAAGCACCACCACTATAAGAATTATCTAAGAAAGTCAAAATTTAATTATATAACTACATTATTTTGTTTTGAGATTGTGAGAGAAACATCAACATTTAGGAAAAGAGTGATCTGCAGTTTTGAATAAAACTGCATTTGGATTTTGTAATATGTCATTTGATTGATAGTCAGATATATATATTATATTATATATATTGTTATGAACTGCTATTTGAGATAGGGGAGTTCTCATTCACATAATAATGTAAGATGATTTTACCTTTCTCCTAAAAATAAATTTATAATCCATATATATAAAAGTCAACGTGTGTATTTATGTTCCAGCATCACGTCCAAACAGCTGGAGCGATTTTCATGAAACTTGGTACACATGTTTCTCAATGGTCAACTAAAAATACTGTAGGGTGAAATCAGCCGTAACCCACCCTCTTCTGGGTAGGTGGGGGGTGATCTTGCAGTCTTGTATGCAAGTTATCATCCAGTTGACACTTGGAACAACCACCAGAGGGCGAACTGGAGGCGACTTCCAGCATTCTTTATGTTTGAACGTCACGGCGCCCCAGTTGCTTTTGAAATTAAATCGAGTTCTAAGCGTGGAAGTGTGTGTGCCTGTACAGCCCGGAAGTAAGACAAAGAGTCTGGGTGAGGGCTCCAGCTCCGAGAATACACAAGCGAGGCCAGTACACCAGCAAAAGAAACCCTCCTAAGAAAGACAGTCGCTTAGCTGCTAATGCACAAATGATGTGAGCAATTCAGGAACATGAATCCTTCTAGCAGAGAGATGCCCAGAGTAGTTCTGACGATTTAAATACGGCTTACACAGTTAGTATATACCAGGCGAGTGCCAGCATACTTTATTTTTGAGTAGCACCGCGCCCCTGTTACTTTTCAAATTAAATAGAGTTGGCTGGTTCCAAGCATCAACTAGATGGTAACATACATACAAGACCGCAATACAAGGACATTAGTGAGTCTTTGTTTCTTAATTTATTTTTATTTTTAACGTTATGTATTTTTAATTGTGTTTTTCTCAAACAATTAAAAAAAAACACGAGGGCGAACTGGACATGACTGCCAACATTCTTTGTGTTTGAGCACCACTGCGACCCTGTTGCTTTTCAAATTAAATACAGTTGGCCGGTTCCGACCGTCAGCTGGATGATAACATACATACAACACCACAAGACAAACACATTAGTGAGTCTTTATCCATCTATCCATTATCAAACCTGCTATATCCTAACTACAGGATCACTAGGGTCTGGTGGAGCCAATCCCAGCCAACACAGGGCGCAAGGCAGGAATCAAGCCCCGGGCAGGGTGCCAGCCCACCGCAGAAAACCCACACAGACACGGGGAGATCATGTAAACTCCACGCAAGGAGGACCTGGGAAGCGAACCCAGGTTTATTGTTTATTTTTATTTTTAAAGTTGTGTTTTTTTTTATTTTGTTTTTCTCAAACAATTAAAAAAAACTTTTTCCTCTCGGGCAATGCTGGGTATTTCAGCTAATATAATATAGAGTACATGTACTGGCTACCTCATCCTCTGTGTCATTCTAGTGACAAGGGTCCTGAGCAAAAAGTCAAAGTAGTGATTTTTGCCGAGCTGCGTTTCCTGTTTGAACTTTCTGATATGTGTTACCATCACAGAACTTGACAGATAGCTTGTCACTATTTTTAGGGAATATTTTGCATGTACCATCAATAATTGTGAAATCATATCATAATTTTTGGACAAAATGGAAATCACATTTTTTTTTTCTTTCCCCGCCATTGCCACCAATTTTAATGGCTCTTTCCCTGGAGTGATTCAACAGAGCATACAGACATTTTGCAGTGACAAAACATAAAAATAAAATAGTTTGTTTCATAAGATATTTCTTGAATGAACTTATTTAAATGCAAATGCTTACATTAATTTGTTAAATATTGCCATTTTAATAATAAAATGACCTGATTACCTTCCAAGAGGCTTATACAAATGTGCAGATGCATATTTGCATGTGCAGATCCATAGCAACAAAGAAGTCGCCTTTTGCTATGCGACTGAGGTTAATGATACTTGTCTGGGTAGACATCCTTCAGGTGCAACAGAATGAATGTCCCTCTGTTGCCCATGACTGCATCACATATATTTTTTTCTTTTCCACTTGTATTTTCTTGGCAGCCGACATAGTGTTCTAGCTATAAATCTTATAATGGGGGAAAAATGCAATCTTTCTGTCTTAAAAGCTATTTTTGTACATAGCAGAAAGAAGCACATTTTAAGTATTATGTATTATGTATCATAGACAGGTATAGGATTTCCATACTTAAAAGGCAGTTTGAGTATGCTATGCCACTCTGCAAGATTCCATTGTAATTTGGTTTCAAGTCTGATTCAGTGTCATTTTACTATCATAGACCTTTGAGCCCATACCAGTCTTACACAATAATAGTTTCATTATGAAGAAGATGAGACAGTGAAATGTTGTTTTTCTTTACTAACACAAACATGATAACCTATTTTATTTCTTGTAAATTTATATCAGTAATTAGACTAATAAACATGCAGCATTTTACAAAATGTGTAATATGTATTTATCTTTAAAATTTTTTTGTAGAGCCAGTACTGCTTCCACCCATTCTACCTGGAGAGTCACAGGCTATGCCTCTTCATCTTACCTCTTGGAGGCTGCAAGCCCGTCCTAAAGGTTTAGGACTTTTCTTCTGTAAGACCCCCGTTCACTGGACCAGTGTGGAACGCATGGGTGAAGTAAACAGCAGCAAGAGAGAGTGCCACTCCACTGACTTTGAGGAGCACCCCAAACGCAATTTCAGGTATTAGTTTCCCTCATATTTCAGGATATGGTATCTATAGTGGCCCGACTTCATTAAAGGTCATCCATTTAACAAAGGGGTTTAGTGTTTGCTTTATATCAGCTGTAGTTTTATCGTCTATGGATTAGATAAAACAGTCTCCAGATCTCCAAGTTATCTGACAAATGACCAGCTAGTGGCTTGTTCACCCCCAGATGCACTCCTCAATTTTATTACCACTCATACCATGCCTTATGCATGTTTCAGATGTATTATCACTGGTAATATAAAACATGCAGTGCATTGCTGTGTTTGGAGTTAACTGAGCCCGATAGATAGATCTTTCTTTCTTTCTTTCTTTCTTTCTTTCTTTCTTTCTTTCTTTCT
>JANRMT010062816.1:8663608-8686579 GCA_026402145.1 Polypterus bichir lapradei | reverse complement strand
TTCTTTCTTTCTTTCTTTCTTTCTTTCTTTCTTTCTTTCTTTCTTTCGTAAACTCTTCTAAAGTATGTTGTATCTCAAAATACTAAACTTGCGCTTTGTTAATATTATGTTTTGATAACTTGTTTTAAATCCAGTACTGTAAACCAAGAAAGAATAAGCAACATTACTTTCTTCCTTCCTTCCTTCCTTCCTTCCTTCCTTCCTTCCTTCCCTCCCTCACAAGGGGAAATTCACATCTATATGATTGAGTCACGCAGTTGAAGTCATTCAGATGCCTTCTCTTATGGGCAACAGCATTACAACTTTCTTTCACACTCTGATAGTGACCATTAAATCAAATTAGTTGTGTTTTGTACCAGCTTTGCACACCTACATTTGGGCAGATTTAAATGAGTAAGTAAAATTGTTTAAGTACTTTCTGAATTCTTATCTTGTCAGCAAAGCTTCCAGTGGCTCTTTGAAACTTGAGATAAAATATTATTTCTTCAGGAAATGTACACATTTCGTTTTGCTGGTGTCTCAGATATGGATTAATGCAGTGTTCTCATAAAGACCTTCTTTTCTGTCCTAGATTCTGTGTTGTCATAAAAAAGGAGAGTTATCCCGACTATGTTCCTTCCCAACTCGCCCCAGACATCAGCAAGCAAATCTACCGGCAACCAGGACACACCATCTACCTTCTTCCTTCGCTGGTTCTTGTAAACTTACTACCATGTGACTTAACCTTTTACATCAAGAATACTTCAATTAAAGGCACCTTAAAGTCTGGCAAGGAAACAGTACTGCACACTGCTGACACCTGTCAGAATGTAGAACTTGGTAAGAAAAGGAAAATTCTGCCCTGCAGTCATTCACTTGCAGATCTGTACTAAGATTTATGCCAGAATTGCCACGATGAACACAATGTCTGAAGTTTAGGAACTGTGTATTTGGTATGAACAAAAGACAATATTTTTGTGTAACCTGACCAAAGCACCTTATCTATTTGACTTCCTGGTTGTCTGAATACTCCAGAAACACAGTAAAAATGATTCATTAAGGCTAATGCACAGTTTAACCACAACTTAAACTGTCTTGATTGATCTGTTTGATATTGGCTGAAGCACTAAATTTGAAATCTTACGGTTACCACTTCAAACCCTTCTTTTTATAATCTGTATTCCTCTGAGCAAGTCACTTAATTTGCTTGCAGTTTAGATGTAGAAAGTTACTGTAATCAATTAAACCTGTAAATTGCTTTGGGGTGGTTTTGCTATAGAAAGGTGCTATATGTAATAAGGAGTGTTTATTCTGTAGGGTTTATAATATAAATGAATGTTGTTAGCAATTTCTATTCCTCACATATTTTAAGTGAAGGATACAAACAATGTATTTTTTTCACATTCACAGGAGTTGTACTGGAAAATTTCCCAGTCTGTAAAGAGCTTCTAATACCTCCAGGCACTCAGAACTATGTTGTACGTATGCGACTTTATGATACCAACAAGCGCCTGTTAAATCTGACAATTCGTATCATCTTTAGGGCTCAGGGAGCTCTCAAAATCCTCATTTCTGCACCTTACTGGCTCATTAATAAAACTGGTGAGTAACTATTATTTATTTAAATAAATGAGCCCAACAGTAATCAGAAGTGGAGTGGGGAAATATTAATTGCTTTAAAATCTTTTTATTTTTTCTTTATGAAGTGCACCACCTCCTATGAGACCAACAAGGTATACATAAATTACATATATAGTATATTTAAACCAAAACAGAATAATAACATACAGCATAACCACAAAACAATTTTGAGACACCAACAGAAGAGCATAATCCACGTTATTCCAAGAAATAGGCATACTGCATGTTACGTGTATTTTTTTTTAAATGCGCTAAAACTTTAGGATGTTTTTCAGTCCCAGGTTCCTTGGGTCAGGAGCACTCTTAGGTAGATCCTAGTGCAAATAAATGTTGATAATCACAGGAGAACCATAATATCACAATGTGCTGCCATTTACCCTGGCAAGAATGGATCCACTTCAAGATACCTGAAGTGCCAAGGACACTTCAAAGAAAAAGAAAACATAACTTTCTTAAGCCCTCTAAATGCAATTCAGCAATGGGTGCACCAAATAGCCCAGGACTGGATTCTTGTACATCATAGGGTCCCATTCTCACACACACACAGGTGTTAGTTTAGAGTCACTAGTTGAGTTAATAACTTGCACATTTTTGAGCATGCTGGCCAAAACCCTGAGTACCAAGAGGAAGTGCATGCGCATGTAAGAATATGCAGACTCTGCCAGAATGATGGGTACAGAATTGAAACCTAGGATGCTGGATATGTGAAGCAGAGCAAATAACCACTATACTATTATATAATCACTAAAAATATCTGTGCATCACTGGTATAACTGAAATTTGCCATTATTACATTTATTATCAATCCTACCCGTTCCTGCTAATGATCTATTAGTGGAATGTGTAAAATACACATTTGTCTTAAGCATACTAACAAGTTATCTATGTAGCAATTTCTAATTGTATTTATAAATTCTGTAATATTCTTTATGTATTTTAATTATAAAAAGTTATACTGAGAGTGTGGGAAGATTCTGCAATAAGGCAAAAAAAAAAAAGGTTACACACAAGTGATCTCTGCATGTGGCATCATACGGAACAAAACAGCTCCTCTTTCCCACAGTTGCACAATACAACTTGGTTAATTTACAGAGATTTAAACAGCAAATCTTTTCTGTTAGAGAAATGTTAGCATTCATGTCTGTCTCTCCAGTAGGTATTTGGCATAAAGCTTCAGTTGTATGGATTACACCAACCAGACACAAACATAATGAATAATAGAATAATATGAATTAGTGTTTTTGAATTAAATCCAGTTCAGCCTAGGAAAATCAGCTTTTTAAGCACTTTGTTTTAACAGTCTTCACTACATATGCATTTTGTAATGTTAAATAGCAGTAGAATGTTGTACCGTGTTAGCCATAGATTGATACAGGAGAAAGTAGGGTGAAATGACACCTTTTATTGGCTAACTAAGTAGAATACAAATGCAAGCTTTCGAGGCAGCTAAGGCCCCTTCATCAGGCAAGGTGCAACAAAGAAACAGAAAAATACTCTTGCTTATATTGAGACAGCAAAGTGATTTTTTTCTTTCATCTTAACAACCTTTTTGTTCAGATGTTAGCAAAATTAATAAACCTTGGATGAATTAACCCTGAAAGAAGAGAACAATGAACTAATAAAATGTAGAGATAAGATAACCATCACTAGAGAAAGTCCTGTAAGGTTTTTTTTTTTTTTGAAGTGCATTGTCTGTAAGATAGACCTCTGATGTAATCAGCTGGTCAATCAGTCTATTAGTCTACATATCTGCTCATAAAACTCTTGTCTATATTAAGACCATTTTGTAGAGTGTTGAATTTAAGCATAAGTTTGTATTCCCATTCTCTCTTATCCTGTTGGGTCTTGAAATTACCCATAAGCACAGTGACCCTAAGATCCTTTATGCTGTGGCCTTACTGTTAAATGTTTTTAATGTTAAATAGTCTCTCATAGTCTGCGTTTTTTGAAGTGTATACAGTTTCTTGCAGTGTTTTTTTTTTTTTTTTTTTTTAATGTTTTTTGCTGCTTTAACCATTATATTAGATTTTTTTTTATTAGTTATGAGCAGGGAAGGTATTCCAATTTAAGCCATACTAACATACAGTTGAATTTAAGTTGATGCACTTTTATGATTATTTTTTTTTTTTTGTCTGTTGAGGGAGTTTTGTTCTCCTATTCTACATTTATATTTTTACAGGGCTTCCACTGATTTTCCGTCAGGACAATGGAAAGATGGATGCTGCTGGCCAGTTTGAGGAACATGAAATGGCGCGAAGTCTCAGCCCCTTACTCTTTTGTTATACAGACAAAGAACAGCCATACATGTAAGTGTGAATATCATTTATGATTGGAATGCATATTAGCTGTTTAAAGGTTTAATTATTGGTTTTAATTTTATTATGGCACAGTTTTACTTTCTTTTGTAATGTCCTGCGAAATAGCCCACAGAAGTCAAAACTTATTTGGAAATTAATGAAAAAGCTCATGTATGTCCTACATTTGCCTTTCTGTTTGACAGGTGCTCTATGCGTATTGGCAAAGCCATCCATCCTGATGGTGTTCCTGCCTGGTGCCAAGGCTTCTCTCTTGATGGAGGCAGTGGTGTGAGAGCTGTCAAAGTTATTCAGCATGGAAATCGTCCAGGACTCATATATAACATAGGTAATATTTATGAAAGACTAGCCGTCCCCCGCAGCTCCGTCCACGTTGTAGTGAAACAGGACAGTGAGGAAGGCCCTGCCCGGCTCCCCACACCTGACATCTAGCTTCCACCTTACCTCGGCCCGCAGTTTCTGTCTCGGATTAGCGCAAATATATCGCTCCTGCAAGTGAACTATGATTCTTAGGGTGATGAGAGAAGGCACAAAATCAACCACAATCTTCAATCAAATTATAGAAAAAAACCTGATGTAAATCCATTAAATTGTTGTCTCGCTCGCTAGCTAAGCAGAGGTAAGATACACCCTGAGGCTGACGCATGAGTGAGGGGGCCCCGCCCCCCTCCCCTCAGCCCACTGCGTGTCTCTCAGATTCGTGCAAATAACTCGGTACCGCAAGCAAACTATCATACATAGTGCAATGAGAGAAGTCACAAAATCAACCAGAATGTTCAAGCAAATTATATTTTATAATATATATAGAGAGAGAGAGATATGTTGTGAGTTTATCCGTCTTGTGACAGAAAGCAGGGCACACTCTTATCTTTTCTACTGAGTAACCATGAAGCAGCTTTTTTCATACTGTTTTAATACTAGTGTAGATTATGTGTGTTCGTACATGTGTATATCCAGTGTATACAGTGTTTGTGTGTGTGTATGTATAAATATAAAATACATTGCTTTTCTTGTCTGCAAATGACTTGCATTGTAAAGTCTCATTATATTTGTGTACTTTAAGTTACCCATTCTGGCAATATTTGTCATTTTATTACTGAAAATCTTTCAACTACTGTACTCAAAGAGTGGTATCAAAGAAAATATAATTCAGTATAACAGATTGTTTTCCTTCTTTATTGCAGGAATCAATGTAAGAAAAGGCAAAGGTCGCTACCAAGACACCCATGTGGTTACATTTGCTCCACGCTATTTACTAGACAACAAATCATGCCACCAACTGGCCTTTTCTCAGCGAGAATTTGCTCGTGGAAAGGTATAGTATCAATGCAGATTAAGTTGTATTTTGGGCATTTTTATTATACCTGTGTATCAGGAAATCTCATGTACATGTGGCATTTAAATTAAATTCACTAAATTGGGTATATCTGTTTTATATTGTTTCAGGATACTGTCAATCCAGAGGGCTACATTTCTACATTGCCTGGGTCCAGTGTAGTCTTTCATTGGCCCAGGAATGATTATGACCAGCTGTTATGTGTCCGATTAATGGATGCACTTAATTGCACCTGGTCTGGTGGATTCGAAATTAGCAAGCCCAAATCTTTTCACGTCAATATGAGGTGAGTGATCAAAATCATGAAGCAGACTCTAGCTCTTTAGTGCTTGTGCTATACGTGATGGCTATTTCATTTACCCATTCTTAGAAAAAAGGGTTAAATTCAGAATATATGCCAACCTCCAGTTTTACCTTCAAAGTTTTTACTTGGGTGCAAGCAAACATTTCAGCTATGTAGATTTTTAGTAATTTGTACATTTTTCTTTATAATTCTCATTTTCAAGATGACTAAAACTGACCTTAAAACCTAATGTGCTTTCATCAGAATCTTGTCAAAATGATCAATTCTCTATTCAAATACTGAAAACTCCACTATGTTCAAATTATTAACACATTTTCAGGGATACAATTGGCAATTGCTACTTTCTGCGTGTTGAAGTTACCCTAAGAGGAGCAACTTACAGGATCTGTTTTGGTGACACCAACCAGTTTCCTCCACCCTTCCGCATCGATAACTTCTCTGAGGTATGTGCAGTTGGAGTAGTCCTGGATTGTAAACCTTAATAGATGGGAATTTGTATTAATAGTGAAAAATAATGAAAGCCATCTAATTGCATTCCTTGTTATTACAAAGTTACTACTTGTGCTTCCATAGGTTCCTATCCAATTTTGGCAGCATGGTGTTGCCGATCTCCGTTTGCATACAGAAGTTAAAGCAGGAACATCTATGGACTATGCCTGTGATGAACCTGTTCTCCCACCTTACATCACAGTGACAGCTAAGGGAGCAGGATCTTCTCAAGTCACAGCAGATATGAACCTTTTTCAGGAAAATAGCAAGCTCTACTATGAGAACTTCATTTACATTGCTGCTTCTTACACTTTCTCATGGTATTTACTCCTTTACCTTATTTAGTATTTTTATATGTGTGTAGAGTGCTGTTGTTATATGGTGTTGAATCACAGCAAAAGCAGCTGGGCCATTTGTTTTCATCCTTGTCAGGTGAAATGCCTGTTTTTTTGCTGCTCAATATACTTAATTATTTCTCCCTTTCATAATATTTTTTCTTCTGGCTTGAAGATGTAGTTTATTTTTCAGCAATGTCATCCCAACTCTGAGCTGTTAGTTGCACTTAATAGATAATCTTATATAGCCTTTACGGTTTCTCTATTATTCACATACCCTGCACCACCATAAAATCTATAGGTTACTGGCTAAGTCACCTAGCTTATTTATCCAGTATTAAATTATTTACAGAATCAATCATTTAGTGACTCCATGCACCCAAAACATGGTATTTCATCCTGAACTAAGTTGTAAATAATTGGGAAAATTAAGTTCAATTCATAACTTCAGTGTTCTACCAACTGAATGTTAAATGGTAGTACATTTTGTTATATAATAATCTTGTGGTTAAGGTTCCATTTTTGTCTGTGCCCTGTAAGACTGCCTGTGCAGTCATTTTCACTGACTCATTGTGTGACCTACAGAAAGTCACTTAAGTTGCTTGTTCTGCAGATGAATTAATGAAGCTACATTTTAAATTTAAGTAACTACTTTCTGTGGATTCAAGTTTTCTTACTTTGCGCATGTATTGCCAAACCCTGGCTTTGCCACTTTAGGTCTTTTATTGATAACTAATGCTGAAGTTCATAAACAACGTACAGTAGATTTTTTTTTTTTTAACTTCAGTCAGTTGAACGCTTTTCTTTTAAAATTAATAAAAGCTATTTTTTATAGCAATGAGGAGCTAAACCAGAGAACAGTGACTGCCAAAAGAGGACCTTTGTGTTCTGAGTTAGTTCTGGATGTAGAGCCAAAGACCTTAAGAGTTATTCTGAAAAAAAAGGTACAGTATGCTCAATTATTCTTTAGTATGTCACATGTTTACTCCTAAAATCACTGTTTAATTTGGATTATATAACATTGTGTTATTTTATAAAGCAATGGTACTAAATTATATGAAAGAAGATCCTCTAACTTAAAGTAAAATTTAATCAGTTCAACAAATATTAAACAGAGTTATTGTTGCCATAAACTGAGTTTTACTTATACATACTACATGGCACCTACCACAATAAGTGATTGTAGGATTATGTCAAATTTGAGGCATTTTAACAACCTGCCATCCATCTTCTAAACCTGCTTATTCAGAGCAGGATCGCCAGGAAGCTGGAGCTTATCCCAGCAAACACCAGCCACAAGGCAGGAGCAATCCCTGCACAGAGTGACAACACGTTCAGGGTCAACACACACAGAATAGCAGACAATTTAACATTGCCAGTCCGCCTGTCCAGCATGTCTTTGGACTGTGAGAGGGAACCAGAGCACCTGGAGGAAGCTCATTTGAACACATATAGAACATGTAAACTCCACACGGACTTAAACCCGTCTTCTTGTTTCAAGGCAGCAGTGGCACCACTGCACCACCTGTATTCCAACCTAATACTTTCAAACCAGTGCAGTTCTTCATGAAGGGGAGTCTGTCCTTAGAAGACACATTCACATTCATAGACCCATGCTAATATGGGATTCACTTTCACAGTTTTCAGTGAACCTAACCTGCCTACCTTTTGGGACAAAGGAGGAAATCCCTCACCGCATTGGTGAGAACATGAAAACTGCAGAAGAACAGCAAGTGGTTTTCGATTTTGAAATTATAATGCTGGATCTGCGAAGCAGTAGCACTAGCCATTGCATCTCTGATGCCACCCATGAAGATTTATTATTTTTCTCATAATTTAGTAGAAGGGATTGAAGGAAACATTGATATCTAATGCTTAATATGGGGGTGTGCAATATGAAAACAACATCTCAATGCTGCCATATACTTTGGAAGATGTATAGTAATAGATTTGAATGTTACAGTAGATCATCTATGTTTAATCAGTGCTGATGGTTGACTTCCTGTTTATTTTTTTTATTGCTGTTCTTTATAATCTATTTAATATTTTCCTTGAAACCTTTCTTGTAAGGAACCAGGGAAGCGGTCCCAACTTTGGCGGATGACTGTTACTGGGATTTTATGCCATGAAGGATCTTCGCCTCCACAGAGCAAGCCTGCCCAGCCTAGGCCTCAAGAGTCAACCTTTGTACTTGACATTGCAGGACTGGCAGCTGTCACAGACAACAGGTTTAACTTTATATTTGGCTGCTCAATTTTTGGATTCTTTATGTGCATTCATCCTAAGTATCAATTTGTGCAAAAATCTGTTTAAAGGTGGGGTGGGTACGGGCGGTCATGAGGTTGCTGGCAAGATGTGTGTGGCACTCCTGATATCGCTGCAAAAAGGACGAAGGTCCATGTCTTTAGAGTCCTGGTGCTTCCTGTCTTGCTATATGGTTGTGAGACATGGACACTGTCCAGTGACCTGAAACGAAGACTGGACTCCTTTGGTACTGTGTCTCTCCGGAAAATCCTTGGGTACCGTTGGTTTGACTTTGTGTCGAATGAGCGGTTGATCATGGAGTCCCGAATGAGGCACTATGGCCATGTGGTGTGTTTCCCCGAGGGTGATCCGGCTCGTAAGATCCTCATTGTTGTGGACCCGAGTGGCTGGACCAGGCCAAGGGGTTGCCCACGTAACACCTGGCTGCGGCAGATAGAGGGTCATTTCCGGAGGGTGGGACTGGACTGTGTATCTGCCTGGGGGATTGCCGTGTAGTGGGTGCGGCAACGCACTGTAGCAGTGCATGCTCCCCGACTTGACTTGACTAGGTTATACTCCAGCCATTTTGAAGTCCCTTAAGCACAATTGCAGTGTTCTGGGTACAACGCTAAAACCAACCTTATAAAGGAATAACATTCTGCTGCAAGGTATAAACTCATACGTACAGGGTGAATGCACAGTCAACAATGAATTTAATTGATATGTTTTGGGATTTGGCAGGAATTGTGGAGTACCCTTAGGAAAAAAAAATGACATAAAAGACATAGACACAGGGAAGACATGAAAATACGCAAGTAGTGATTGGGCAAGGATTCAAACCTAGTCTCCATGAGCTGCTCATTTAATTAGACTTAAGAACTGACTTTTTTTTGTTACACTTTTAAGTTATGAGCCTTTAATGCTGAGAAAGCCAGATCGCCGGCGGAGCACAACTCAAACCTGGCACTTCAGCTCTGGAAAACTGACTTGTGGCCTTCCTCGACTAGTAGTGCAGGTGATATACCTTTATGACTTCTGTCTACTTTTTTGAATAATAGCCTATGCATATTAAATTTTCACTTGTTTTAATCTTTCACTGATCTATTCTTGTGTTTGAAATTTGTATAAGATTATTGTGCATATCACTTAAATTTTGCAGTGTTGTTTAGGTGTACATAAGAGATTTACATATTAAATGCAAAAGTCCAAGCTGACCACTTGATCATTATTAGCGCTGAATTCTCGGTGAAATATACAGGCTTTTTCCACACCTTTTGATTTATTTCATTGTAGTATTAGGCATACTGTTATGGCCCAGTTTGCAGTAATTACAGACAAAAAAGTAAGAATGCTGCTTAGGAAAATAATTTAGGTATTAATTTGGCTTTTATTAATAGACTTTAATGAAAAAAAGCAAAAACAGCAAACTAGAACAGTGGTAAACACAGAGACTCACTTTCTAACAGAACTGGAGATATTTTAATGAGAGCAAGTTAATCACACATAGTAACTTGTCAGTTCCTATTCACCCCACTAATAAAAAATATCAAGTTCAGATCAACAAACTTTTACTGTCAACTATGCTACCTGGTAACTTATTTCATGTACAGTATTTGTGTTTCTCTGTATGACAAGAACAATAGCTGTATTTCATGTTTTCCCTAATAGAACTGAGTTTTGAGTTAATGTATTCATTAAGTTAAATTTGCTGTAGTATAAACTAGCTTAAAGTTACTTTTCCTAATTTCTGAATATTGCAAGAAATGGTTAGAGGAGCATTTCATTGCTCATAAGCATGCAAGGCTCTGCTACTTTTTTGCTTGTCTTGTCTATTGTTATCTGTATCTCTTTATTTCTCACTCTCTCTTGCTTTATCACTTAATAGGTTAAAGGTGGTATCTCAGGGTTGGTCGATGGAGCTGAAGTTGTTCTAGGTCCAGACCCGAACGGAGGTTTAGATGCTATTATTCCACCTGAACAGAATTTTATTAACCAGAAGATGCGTCCTGGCTCAGGCATTTTAACAGTGCAAGTGCTGCCTGATGGGCCCACCCGAGTCTTGCAGGTTAGTGAAATAAGCCAGTGTATGACACTGACCTATCATCTATTCGATGTTTTCTGTATATATGTTACTAAAATGGTTGAATGAAAGAAAACAAGAAACCTTAATTAATGTTTCTATGTTAAAAGACTTGATTAATTATTTAAACATTTGTTTAGATACCAACTTGTAGGGCTTGGCTCAGCAAAGCAGAGATTGCCTGCAACTCCACCAATTATACAAATTTAATCCATTATTCTGTGTGGCCGAATATGTTAACTCAAGACACACTCCCCACAGAGAGTTATCTGACAGTTGCTGCAAATTTTATAAAATGGCAGCTCCTTTATTCAGTTCTATCTTACCTTCAGCTCAATAACACCTAGGGATCCATGGGTTGAATTACGCTCACTACTCAATGGATTGAATCTCAACTGTCATTACTGCCTAATACTTTCTTGCTTTCAAAGCCAAATGCCGTAAGATGGTCATCTCAGTTGGCATTGGTTTCTAATATTTGAAAGTAGGGGTTTCTGGACAGTGTTGCTATGTTTGTGTGCATGGTCGTGGCCTTTCATCTCATTAACCGTTAGCTAAACAAACAAGAGAGGTGCGCAGTGGCAGAACAGTCTTGGGGTGTCACCTTAAAAATTATGTAAAATCCTGAAGTATAAAGTACAGATATGTTTTAAAATGTCATTATTTACACAAGTTCTCAAAAGTAATGGTTGTATCAGAAATGTCTCTTAGAGGTGCTCAGTGGACTTAGTGCCGTCACCATCATTCAACATCTCTATTAATACCTTTGCAGATAACAGATATGAATCAGCGAAGACCTAACCGTTTATCTCCAAGTCAGGAAGATGAGAACTGGGGAGAAAACAAGGTGAAAAAGGCAGAAGAGGAATTTGAGGTATTACATTCAACTTTTTTCTCCATCTAGTAGACTTAATTAATTTTAGAATCCTATTTGAGAAGTGGTTTACTGTGTAACTGCAATGTAAATTTAAACAAAATGTTGCAAAGAAAGGAAACTGCTGTCATCGTAAACCATATCCACACCAGCACTCACAAAAACTCTTGTTACAACCCAGCTTGTAGGTCCATGTATTGTAAAAATGCCTACTTGGGTTAAGGTGAATTTATTTTGCATTGTAAGTGTACTTAAGTAGATGACCCAAAGAAGAATTATTCTTACAAAATTAAGTGCTAAAACATATGTTCTATTAATATTAGTACTTGTGGGTAAAAGGGGGAATGGAATGTAGTTTTTAGAGTGCTAGTGTGAAAGGTTCTGTAGTCTTTGTCTCTTATTTTAGTTACGTCTAAAATAACATGTTCCTCTTTTAGGTGTTGGTGAACTTGGAGGAAGGATTGGGAATATCATTAGTCAACAAAGTCCCAGAGGAGCTCATCTTTGCCACTCTTTCTGGAATTGATGTACACTTCACCAAAACCGCTACTAGTCAGGTCCTAGAACTCAATATTGGTGGGATCCAGGTAAACTGAACATCTATTGAATTGGAAGCATTGTGCATAAATCTCAAAACCTTTTTATGCAAGCTTTTTGTTTATTTTGTAAATTTTTGCATCTTGTAATAAATACTGTAAAGCATTGATTACAAGCAATGTAACTAAGAGGCCCTGCCATGTACTTGTATATTTGGCTGATACCTTTATCTAAAGCACCTTACAAGATCAGTATTCATTGTAGCTGTTTACATATATTTATTTTTTTACAATTTCAATGGAAGCAGGTTAAGGGGTTTGCTCAAGCTGTCACAGTAAGTCAGAGGTGGGGGTTGAACCAGCATTTGTGTGGGTCTAAAGTCTTTTGCCTTACCCGCTTCATCACAGTGTCTACTGTGGAACTACATTGTAGAGATCCAACCATTAAATATTCTAGATAATCCTTGATTTTTATGTTGCATTCTCTTAGGTGGACAACCAGCTACTCGGAACAACCCAGCCAGTGGTGCTGTGTGTTACTCCAAATAGCGTCGAAAGTGGTGTTCCAGAAACTGGTCCTGCTCTTCAGCTCAACACTATGAAAATCCCAAGCAGTCTCCTGTTAACTGAGCTCTTCAAGGTAGTTAATTCCCAGTCACACCATATGTTTTTTGATGTACTTAATTTAATGGTAGTACAGAAGCAATTGGTAAAGAGGAACTTTATATATTGGTAAGATTATATACAAAACACTGGTTATGGTACATTCAAATGAAGTCTAGGAATTTGTACTTAATCTGTGTATTTGAGAAGTCGGTTAAATTGTTTTATAGAAATGCATCAATTAATAAAAATTAACATACAAGCTAATATTTATTGCAAAATCTCCTGCAATGCAATTGAAAACAGCATAGGTTAAGGTTTAACGGCCTAAGCTACAATTCTGCAAGAGTGTGGCTGCTGTATTATTTACTAAGCATTTCTTATACTTGGATCTACCCAAGTATAACTCTGTTTTATAAATTAGAATATCCTGTTTCATTTCCAAAGTACTTTCTTTCTTTCTTTCTTTCTTTCTTTCTTTCTTTCTTTCTTTCTTTCTTTCTTTATGTATATACCTGTATGTATGTATGTATAGGGAACAATTGTCTTAATATTTGTAAGAATTTGTTGCTCTGTAAAATATTCAGTTTCCTTATTGTTGTTCTGTACTATTTGAAACTGAAATCTTTATAGTAAAAGTTGTTCATTATTTATATGTATAACTTTATATTCATTTTTGGATAGTTTTATTTCCATGTTATTGACAATGTTTTAATTCCAATAACTAATTTGTGATAGCTTAGTTTTCCAACAGTTTCTTATACAATGTCTTGTAGAATTTGTAAAAGATGATAGGTATTATTGGTTTAAACTTACCATGGATCTTCGTTGGAATGAATGAGTTTGAAAAATGAATGAATGGCTTTACTTTTTAGCTGCTGTAGTATGTAGCAGTCCACTGTGTGTCATAATGAATAATTGTATTGTAATTGTATGAAGGCCAAGCCAAATATTCAGATCTTTTTACTCTTAGAATATAATGCATATAACATTAAGGTGTACATTTCATTGTATAGTCCAAGGGAACAGTTAGGAATATTAATGTGGATCATTGGTACACTATATGGCCAAAAGTACGTGAACACTCCTTCAAATTACAGAACATAGCCAGACAATGGAATGGGTCCCACTGAAGATCTCAGTGATTTTTTGTCTTTGTCATAGGATGCCACCTTTGCCCAGAAGTCAGTATGTGACATTTCTGCTCTGCTAGATCTGCTCCTTATCAGCTATAAATCGCATTATTTTGAAGTGGAAGCATTTAGGAGTAACAACAGCTCAGCCGCCAAGTGGTAGACCACACAATCTCATTAGAGAGGGACCACAAAGTGTATGGTGCATAGAAATCAGTTATCCTCTGTTGTGTCACTCATTGCAGAGTTCCAAACTGCCCGTGGAAGTAACATCAGCACAAGAACTGTGCATTGGAAGCTTCATAAAATGAGTTTTCATGACCGCGCAGATGCACACAAGCATAATATGATGATGGGCAATGCCAGACAAACTGGAGTGGTGTAAAGCGCACTGCCGTTGGACTCTGAAGCAGTAGAAATGTGTTTTATGGAGTAATAAATACTGAATATGTATGTATTCCCAAATGATGGAGGCTGTTATAACAACTTTATATTAATGTCTATGGTTTTGGAAATGTGATGTCCAACAAGCTCATACAGGTTTCCTTAAACTTTTGGTCATATAAGATATCTCTTTATGAGTCAGCTACAAATTGCATCATGCTGTAATTCCTCACTTTAGTAATGTCCTCTTTAAGGCATTTCACAATATACAGTAATATGGAAGGAAGCAATTAACTTGACAGAGAACATATAGTTGCTGTCAGCCTGATTGAGCATTTTACACCTGACTAAAAGTTGATTGCATTCTTTATACACAGATGACACATATAGCATGTATCATTTTATACATTTTTAATGCTAACCAACTATATTATGTACTAACATTTTTGTGCATTGCAATGCATTTAAACCCTAAAACATATACCTTTTCTCAGCCTATTTCAGTTTCAGGACTAAAATACCAAACCGTAAAATATCTGTAAATGCTGTAATTATGAAACCCCTGAAATAGAAAACTACATTTTATTAGATAAAATAGTAAAGGTGCTAAATAGCTTGAACTGTTTACGTTTGTAATTTGACAATTGACTGACGTGTAACACGAAGTGAATATCTGTCCATTCATTTTTTGACCTTCCTTAACCCACTGTTAAAGTTGTGCAAAACTGCCAGTTGAAAATAAAATAGAAGTTTGAAATTAAGCAGTTCTTGAGTTACACTGATGTGAACTTTTTTTTTTCTGGTTTCTTACTGAATGGGCCATAAATCAGTAACACTGGTGAATTGTTCAGGGTACATTTTGTTCCCCAGTGTTCTTACTGAAAAAGTTTAAGTCCATAAATATTATAGAGTATGGTCTAGTTGTCTGTTGTGCACAATTAAAAAATATAATGGTAAACACTATATTTAAAAAGTGTGTCTTTGGGTGAATGAGCTCTTTTGTTCCTGCTTCATTTGAACATAGCGCAGATTCCATATTATTTTCTCACACTCCTTATGGTTTCATCTGGTATGAGGAACTCTTGCAAACTGCTTCATATATCCTTATCTCCAGGACTGTCCGGCTTCTGTCTTAAATCTTGTTCAGATCCTGAACTACTAACCTTTTGTTTTGTATACCAGCATAAAAAGCATCTTTTGGCCCTTCGGTAGACAAGCACAGCTAATCTTTAATGAAAAGCCTCTCTTAATTGACAAAGAGTCAAGTAAAGTGCCCATCTTATTTATGTGCAATAGGGAAATTAAAAACGAATGAGATGACACCCTTTCCTGTGTTTGTTTTCTTCATTATCAGATATTGTGATATGTGCTTCCTCCTGTCTGGTCTGTTTGTATACGATGATAGAGGGATGCTGCTATGTTTGCAAAAACATGGAACTGACTGATTAAAGTGATAAACAGCAATCTCTGCCTGCGTACTGTGAATATTTGTGATGTGTGCCATTACATATTCTGTCATCAGAATTAGATTGCTTCTTATCATTGGCCTCCTTGTAAGGATTGACAATTAGTGAGTTTTTCTCCCTGTTGTGTTATACAAATAATACTTGCAGCAGTGGGCAATTTCACCTTCACACCTTCAAGGAGGCCACATTGCCTGTGAGTTTTTGTTGTAGTCAAGTTGAACATTTGTAGCTACACTGAGCCTGCAGTAGAACTCTGTGCTGCTGTAGCCCTACTGTTTCCGTTTAAGGGAAACCAGGACTTATAATAAAAATGAGATGGACAAGCCTGTTTTAAGAGGGTTGCACTGGCTATAAACATACTCTTCGACCAGTTTCCTCATTAGTAACATGTTTTTTTTTTGGAACAAGTCATTTAATTAGATGATCTGATCCTTGTTCCTGTGGTGATTGTGGTGTGTCAGAAATTCTTAACAGCGCATATTTTATTTTTTTTTTCTGAGAATATCAATGGATGTATTATGGACTATAGAGGAATCAAAAGGCCCAAACTGTAAACTTTTTTTTGTAATATTTTGTTAAAAAATGTAATTAATGGTAAACACCCTAATAGATTAAAATGGCTCAAAACTCTTGTGAAGCATGTGAATTAAACTGAGGCCAAACATGTAAATCAGTGTCTGTTTTCTGTGCATTGTCTCATCTAAATCACTGGCTTGTGATACAGCCTCCAGTATAAATGAAATGCTACTAATTAATATTTTCCTGTTTACACTGCTGTCTTCTAATCATAATTCATTGCTTTATTGTAATGTTTCAGGAGATAAACTGTAAGATTTAAATTGAATAGAGTAGACACTGGCCAGTAGTATTCACAATAAGACAAATACACATTGATCATTTTTGAAGACTAAAACAAATTTCAAGCTAAATAAAGAATTCTGTTATGGGTTTATTTTAACATTTATTAGCTTCTACTTGTTTGACTTGTTGAAAGGAAAGCCAGAAGCCATTTTGGTCTGCTCTGTAGCTTTCATTACCTGCAACTGTGAGAGAGGTTTAGTGTATTATAAGTAAAACTTGACCACTTTTCACCACAAATACCTGAACTTTATCCCAAGCCTTTGCAGTGTAGTATTTTTCATATTCCATCCTAAATTTTTTGCAGAAACAGAGAAGGTTTGTGTGAAAACATATTAACAGCAGTTATAATTCTGTTTCATTTAGCACCTGATGTTGACAACCAGGCGGTTCACAGTGCAAATTGAAGAGAAACTTCTTTTGAAGATGCTGTGCTTCTTTGGCTATGGCCAGTCTCTGTCAGGTATGTCCACTTGACTTCTTTAATTTGCAGCTTATGCATCCATTTATATTCCGAATCATGCTAAATACATTTAAGGATTACCAGTGAACTAGTCCCCAGAACATCAGGAAGAAATGTGCAGTAGATGACAAACTGTCCTTTTGTCTTTGCTTTCTGACGTTTAATGCAATTGGTGCATTACAATCAATACTTCAATGTTGCTTACCAGTCCAATTATACATCATCTTCTTTTACATGTTAAGATGTTTTATGGCACGGTGACTATCCTTGCCAGTAATTTTCAGATATTTTTATTGTGTTGTTAAAATAAATGAGTAAGGAGGAAGGAAATCATATTTCCTTGAATGTAGGTTATTACCATGAAATTCAGGAGTTTGGTCTAGGCTTGTATTAGTAGATAAATAACTGGATATACACTATATTGCCAAAAGTATTGGGACACCCCACCAAATCATTGATTTCATGTGTTCCAATCACTTCCATGGCCACAGGTGTACAAAATCAAGCCACTAGGCATGCAGACAGCTTCTATAAACATTTGTGAAAGAATGGGTCGCTCTCAGTAGCTCAGTGAATTCAAGCATGGTACCGTGATAGGATGCCACCTGTGCAGTAAGTTCATTCGTGAAATTTCCTCGCTACTAAATTTTCTACGGTCAGCTGTAAGTGGCATTATAACAAAGTGGAAGCAAATGGGAACAACAGCAACTCTGCCAAGAAGTGGTAGGCCACATAAAATCACAGAGCGGGGACAGCGCATGCTGAGGCGCATAGTGTGCAGAAGTCACCAACTTTCTGCAGAGTCAATAGCTACAGACCTGCAAAAGCTCAAGAACAGTGCAATGTAGAGAGAGAGCTTCATGGAATGGGTTTCCATGGCCGAGCAGCTGCAGCCAAGCCTTACATCACCAAGTGCAATGCAAAGTTTCAGATGCAGTGGTGTAAAGTACACCACCCGCCACTGGACTCTAGAGCAGTGTCCTCTAGAGCAGTGGAGACGTGTCCTCTGGAGTGACGAAACACACAATCCGATGAACGAGTCTGGGTTTGGTGCTTGCCAGGAGAATGGTACTTGCTTGACTGCATTGTGCCAAGTGTAAAGTTTGGTGGAGGGGGATTATGGTATGGGGTTGTTTTTCAGGGGCTGGACTTGGCCCCTTGGTTCCAGTGAAAGGAACTCTTAATGCTTCAGCATACAGAGCCATTTTGGACAATTTCACTCTCCCAACTTTGTGGGAACAGCTTGGGGATGGCAACATGACTGCGCACACACCAGTGCACAAAGCAATGTCTATAAAGAAATGGAGGAGTGAGTTTGGCGTGGCCTGCACAGAGAGATCCCTGACCTCAACCCGACAGAACACCTTTGGGATGAATTAGAGCGGAGACTGTGAGCCAGTCCTTCTTGTCCATCATCAGTGCCTGACCTCACAAATGCTCTCCTGGAAGAATGGTCAAAAATTCCCATAAACACACTCCTACACCTTGTGGAAAGCCTTTCCCAGAAGAGCTGAAGCTGTTAGAGCTGCAAGGTGTGGGCCAAACTCCATATTAAAGCCTCTGTATTAAGAATGGGATGTTATTAAAGTTCATATGTGTGTAAAGGCAGGCGTCCCAATATTGTGTGTGTGTGTATATATACAGTCCATCCGGAAAGTATTCACAGCGCATCACTTTTTCCACATTTTGTTATGTTACAGCCTTATTCCAAAATGGATTAAATTCATTTTTTTCCTCAGAATTCTACACACAACACCCCATAATGACAGCGTGAAAAAAGTTTACTTGAGGTTTCTGCAAATTTATTAAAAATAAAAAAACTGAGAAAGCTTTGGAATTTCACTGGCTTTTGATAGTTTACCTACTGAAGTCCTTTCTGCTTTTGGAAACCACTAGCATCAATTATATTCCAACTCTGCAACGTCCTGGTTCAGCTGTTTTCCAGTCTCTCTGATCAACTCTTGCATGTAATCTGCAGCTGACTATTTTTGACTTCATTCACCTGGGATCAAACTAGTATTATTTATTCTTGACAGGCAGCAAATAACATTTGTTGCTTTCTACATATTATAGATGTAGACCCCACCCTACCCCAGACATGTGGCTCTTCTGGCACTTTTGACTTCATGAATTGGAATTTGCTCTGGAAAGTCTTACATTCAGTGGGTTTTGGTGATAGCTACAGTATATTAATTTGATCAAGATGTTATAATTCTCCCTATGGAGTTAATTTTCATCAACCTAGCTATCCTATTCCAGAAGGTGGAGGACAGGGCTTTATACTGTGTCCATTATTTTTTTTAATATCTCACTTGCTGTTGCTCTTTGCAATCTTGATTTGATCACACTAATTGCTGTTCATGGCTCCTATCATAAAATTTCTTTTTAGGCTGCTGACCTTGGTAATATGCTGTTTCTGATATCCCTCACATTCTTAGTCTCTGTTGTTCATCTTTGCTTTAGAACTTACTGTGTCTGTTGTGAATCTCTTACTGATATTCACAGGCATCAGTGGCTGTTAATTGTAAAGGGGGTCCCCTTTTATGAGGTGGTTTTAGGGAGTGGCTTTGTTTTTGTTTACTCTGCTGTTGTCTGACTAGAGTCACGACTGCTTTTTTTCTTAATGAACTGCAATAAAAATTTAATCACAAACAAAAATTTCTTTAAGATTCAATGTCACTTTGCTTTAAGCTGGAAGTGGCAAACGAACTCCTTGCTAGTGCATCAGACTGTGAGTTGAAAACTGACCTGGAGAGGAAACTCACATTTCTGAGAGTCTAGCACCATAACCAAGATTAAGGTCAGACATTGTCCTTGTGTCTAAATCAACAAAGCAGGTGATGATGTTGCAGCTGGCAGGAGGGCTATGGAAGAAAGAGAGCCAATTAGTAGTATTTAGTGGGTTACTTCCACAGTAAGGGGTTGTGTGCACAGTGCTAGCCCATAGAAGTGAGCTGCAGAATTGTTGCTATAGTTAGTCCCTCTGTGTGAGGTGTTAAACATCCTGTACTTGTAAGAAGAAAACCATCAGAGCAATCAGAGGCAGCAGAAACGACCTTAACTTTGCAGTGAATTAAAAGGAGCAATCCATGGGCTGTGTTACATAGCTTGGAATCTAATCAGCTTTCTCTTGGTTGGCTGGACAAAGAAGTCTAATCACCCAAATCACCTGATGACCACTTGTAATATAACTGCTAATGTGTTCAAGTACATCAGTAGATATATTCATTAGTCTGTTGCTTAAGGACATATAATTAGACACTATTCCTTCATAGACCTGTTCTAGTAAATTATTAACTTGTCCTTTGCCTTGGGCTTCTCGCATATGTGATATCTTCCTTTACATTCCTTAGCACTCATTTTAAATGGCAACTTAGCTAATTAAACCCATTTTTACTCTGATTAACCCCAGTCGCCGCTGTAAGTAAGCTTATGGGAATTAATGAGCTAATTTGAGACCACTTTAAATCCTGCATAGAAATATTACAAGAACCTTTAATTTGGCTTGAAAGTGAAACATTTTTCCTCTTTTCCTTTACAGGCTTTGTGGGTTTTTAAATTTTCTTTAATTCAACAATAGATGTTATACTGTAGTAGACTTGTCTTAGATTTTACTTATTACTCTCTTGTTTTTTTTTCTTTCAGAGATGGAGAATCTTGATGAAAATATGTATGAGAAGCCTAGTGAACAGGGAGGACCTATGAAGCGTTATTACTTTGAAAATTTAAAGATATGTGTGCCTCAGATTAAGCTGAGTGTGTATACTTCTAGCAAGCTTCCACCTGACCTCAAGGTACTAGAAGACAATAATTTCACTTTTTATGTAACTAACAAAGCCTGAGGAATTCTTAAGACATTTTCTTGGATTTAGAAAATATTTTGAATTTCAAGAGTCAAAAGCAGTGTGTTGTTAAATGACAAAATGCAACCTCTTGACAGTTTGATTTTCATATTTAGCTACCATTAGTGAAAGTCTAATATAACAGACAATGTGGTTGATTTTGTCCAAATATCTGTGTATTCAATGAAGATCTAGTGTTAAAGTTTACTGCTTCAGTAATTTCACTGGAAGTTGGAGGGGGTGATTAAAATTGCACTTACCATGAGATGCCACCTTAAAGTAAATCTGGTGAAAAGCCTGATACATTTTGTGCTGCTAGTAAAGCACATTCTGGCCACAACAGGATCATTTTTTCTTCTAAATAAAAGTGATTTTAGGACATATAAAAATAATGAGGTTTATTCGTTCCAGGCAACAGACACACTAATTTAGAACAGAAGTGACAGTAAACCACAAAGATGCTGGTTCAGGCCCACATTATAGCCTTGAGCAAGTCACTTAACGTGCCAGTGCTCCATTTGTAGAAATATGTTAACAGTTGTACTGAGCCGTTGTGTTTTATAAATTAATTTGAGTAAGTGCAGCAACGAAGTAGTTGATAGTAATGTGTTTATGTCATATACTTTTGTCTTCTCTTTTCAAAAAATAATTTTCTTCACTAATATGTTGTGCACCGTCAAATTTGCTTATATAGTCTTTAAATTGTGAATTTAAACCTTACAAGTGAGAGGAAGTCACTTTGATCTATGCACACACACACACACACCCACACACATATATATGTGTGTGTGTGTGTGATATATGTCTATATAGATATAAATGTATATGCGTATATATATATCTATACTAATAAAAGGCAAAGCCCTCACTAACTGACTGACTGACTGACTGACTGACTGACTCATCACTAATTCTCCAACTTCCCGTGTAGGTAGAAGGCTGAAATTTGGCAGGCTTATTCCTTACAGCTTCCTTACAAAAGTTGGGCAGGTTTCATTTCGAAATTCTACGCGTAATGGTCATAACTGGAAGCTGTTTTTCTCCATTTACTGTAATGGAGATGAGCTTGAAACCCGTGGGGGCGGAGTTTCGTCTGACATCACGCCTCCCACGTAATCACGCAGTACGTAGAAAACCAGGAAGAGGCCCAAAAAGCGCTGAAGAAAACATGCATTATATAATTGAGAAGGCAGCGAAACAATAAGAAGCGAGCGAGTGACATATACAACCATATTCATGAGTTCTGCTACTTCGGAAACAAAGCACGATGTAAACCTACACTTTAAATTAAGTTCATACACAGGCTGCCGCTGGCGTTTGTAATTTAGTGCCTGCCCATATGAGGCCGTCCGTCAGCGGCAATCCAATAGCAAACTGCCACGGGTAAATATTCACGGGTGAAGGACTGTGCTTATGCAGAGGAAGATGAGATGGTCAGGGTGGTGTTTGGCACAAACTCAGCGAAACTGCGAGAGAAAGTTTTAAGTAACGGGACTTCGGTAGCATTAGATACAGCCATGGACATAGCACGACATGGCACCAGCACAGCTGGGAACCTTCGATGCATGTACACCGAGCGGCTCACGTGAACTGACGCAGTGCACAGACAAAAAGCAACAGTTCCAAAGAGCGCTGAACAAAAACCGAATTACACAATTGAAAAGGCAGCAAAAAAATATGAAGCGTCTGATACATACAAACATATTATTCATAACTGCAGCTACTGCAGAAACAAAGCACACGGTGGAAAAAGTGAATGTCCCGCTAAAGGAAGACAGTGTTAAAAAAAAAACCCGTGCATGCAGTGTGTCAGGTCTCAGATAAAGAAGAAGACGAGCTGTTTATTGATGCAGTAAGAAACAAATCTTTTTCATAGCTTCTTTAACACACTACGTCTCCGCTGCGATACGCGGGTATATATATATGTATATATATACCCCGATCTACATACTCGAATAATGAATACTTTATTTGCAATCAATGATTGTTTTGGTAAAGCCATACTCAGTGTATTCATTAGATGAACGGTAAAAAAGTAAGAGCGAGGGGAGGGTCACTTATTGAGGCATGCAGGCAAAACCACATTAGC
>JANRMT010062816.1:8641789-8653608 GCA_026402145.1 Polypterus bichir lapradei | reverse complement strand
ATATAATATAAATAAATATAGATTTATGTAATACACTCACTCATCAACAAAACCACTATTTAGTTTAGTTAAAAAGCTGAAGCTTGGCACTTTGAACATGTATAACACTAGGTATTCGCTAAGAAAGGATGTTTTAATATATCAATATTTAAGGATAATAATTAAACTAAAAAAAATAAAATACCCAAAATCTCAAAAATGCCTTGAAAGATTTGATTGAAATTTGGTCATGTTATAGACAAAACTAAATTAGGAGATATGTATTTTTGTATTTTGTCAATTCATTTTTTTGTCGATATTTATTAATATTGTGCTAACTTTCGTGATCCTCTTTGCACTGAGAGCATGCTTTAATCAAATGAAGAAAACAGTAAATGGAGAAGGAAACATTGTTAAAACTCAGGGAAGACTCAAAGCTCAATGGTTTGCAAGAGCTGTTTTTTTTTTTGCAGTTAACTACCAGCACTTTTTGATGCATATCTATCTGGCCCTATCAACATTCAGCCCTCACTCATGATGTTGATAACTGAACATCATCTCCCAGTCGCCCGTTCTTCAGTCGTGGTGCTGCAAACTCAAAGGGAGAAATGTCTGTCTTAGACAGTGCCATTTGAATTTTTAATTAAGAAATTCTCCTTGCTCATCAGTGTAACACATAGGGTACTGTCACTTTTGTATATTTATTTCAAGCACTCCTTTGCATATACATTCAAATCTGCAGACTTTAATTGGGAACTAAATGCAACTGATGAAAAATAAGAAAGGAAATAACTGCTTGAGTGAACAACGTAAAAAAGTAAAATCAAAAACATCTAATAATGATGATAATATATGCAGTACTTAGGTTTTACATTATTTATGCTGATTATCTGTTTCAATTTAAAAGAACAGAAAATTGTGTAAAAATCTGTTTTGTAGTGACCATCAACAAAAGCCAGGTCACTAGAAAAGCAGGAATGGTTTCCTCATGGATAATTATGTATTACATGTTCAAAAGTAAGCAGCTTCAGTGATCTATTATTATTATTATTAATACTTACAATTTGATGGATACCATCTGAGATGCAATTACTTAAATTTCTTTTGTTTTTTCAATCAAGTGAATTGCTCATGGTTACACAGTGTCATTTGCAGAATTTGAACCCACAGCTTCAGGGCCCAATAATTCCTAATTCTAAAGCCTGAACAGCTACAATATACTGCCTGGCAATAATATTAGTCTTTTGGATTGACAATACATATACTGTATTGCACAAAGAAAAGCACTTAATTAGTTACATACTACTGCTATGCTACACTCAATTAAGCGAAGGCACTCAAACTGTTGCCCATTGTGTTATGAAATTTCCCTGGCAAAACCAGGTAACGCAGCTAGTTTGGTTTATAAGTATTAGACAGCTGTTCAAAATACCTCATCCAGATATTTGTGATATTGCTTCACATATGCTTTTACTTTAATATACATTTGTGTATGTTTGTATTTCTTATGGCATGGTAATCAAGAAACGCTGTAATGGGTCTACAATGTTCTTGATTTTCTTGTTAAATCAGTTTCTCCTGCAGGTCATATTTCCTACTACAGTAATGTCTTTGCTAATGGTTATACATTTTCTTCAAGGCAGACATAAGTTATAGACACAACTTAATTTAAGACTAACTTAAATCATCCATTCATCCATTTTCTAAACCTGTTCTATACTGAGCCAAACTGTGGTGAAGCTGAAGTCTGTCCCAGCAAGCTTAGAGAGGTGAATTTTAATCCTGCATATCGGGGACAAAGCTGCGAAAAAACCTAGTCCATCACAAGGCTTTTGCCATTCAGGGGCTAATTTGATATCACCAATTAACATAAAACTAGGCTGACCCACCTTTTAAGGCGACCGACTTTTAAGTTGACCACTTCTTAAGGCAATTCAATATGTAGATCAATTTGATATTTTATACAAACTCATTAATTTGGTTATATTGCATTTGAGCGGTATTACTTTAATACTCGTAGTTTCTGTTATTTTTGTGATGAAATTTAAACTTTTTTTCTATGTTGAGGTCGCCCTTTTGAACCCCCCTGATATTTACTACTCGGTGAGGCATTTGTACTCCATCAACATTAATTATTTCCAGAGACATAATTTTGTCTATTTTTCCAGCACATCACGCACAAAAGCAAGGGAACGATGGGAGCACCAGAACTCTGCTCACATCATGTTGCTTCATACCGCAAGCTGCAAGTAGTAAGTCTGTGATAAGCGGAATACCGATATGCTTTCCACTCACGGGACGGAAGGACAATCCAGACCGCTTTTATATAGTAAGAAATAAGAAGAAGATATCGTACAGTCTGGAGTAGAAAATCATCTTTTACCTGGAAAAACGAAACTACAAATCCCATCGTGCATTGCAAAATGGACGGGGCGTGTGTGAAACTCCGCGCCTGCGTAGCACTCATGGGACGGAAGGACAATGAGAATGTTATTTTTTTTGTTAATCAAATTAATGATTTGTTTATCCTTTTAAAATCACCTGTTTTATATCGTCTCCCAGTCTATGTCTTTTGGTTTTTAAAGGAGTAATGTTTCATCTTTAATTAACAGGAGTATACCATCTCCAATTAATACCTGTATATTAATGATGCATTTTTATATAAACAGGTTCAGGCCGCTTTTCTTTGTTCTAGTCTTTCCTCTAATTGTGTCTGGCAGAAATAAACAGATGATCTCTTCAAAATCTCTTTAGGCAATCTCAGTAATTGAAAAGAATGAGGCGATCACTCTGAAAGAACCAAAGTGCAAGAGAGTGATGATTGTGGGCAAAGAGAACATTTAAAAAATAGTATTTGTAAATTTATGATATTTATTTAAAAATTCAAAAGAACAACCTACATTATTTTTCATTCTGCTGCTGGAAGAATAAAGTTGGCCGATACTGTTGACAGTTTTTTAATAAATTTGCAGAATTGCCGGTCTGACTGCAGATGGCAGAGTTCTCCTTTCCAACGCAAGCGGCTCACAGGTTCAGCAAAAGTGGAATGAACTAATGTAACCTTTCCCATGGCCAAAAAATGTCATTTCTGTTCAGTTTTGAAGAATAAAGGTTGTTAAAAATTAATCGCTATTTCTGTAGTGCTTTTTACTATTCCTTTGTTCAGAACAGATTTGACAATTTATTCCAGCAAAAAAAAATCCTGTACATTTCAAACATATAGAAGATATTAACGAGTGGAAGAATGCCTGGGGAGGAAAAATAATGTACTCTGTATTTGTGTGCATTTGAAAAAAAATAATCTCTTGGGTTTTAAAGACAGCTGTTTACCCAAAGTAAATTTCTAAAATAATGCTACTTGACAAATTTCTGGCCTTTTTATTAAAAACAACTTCTTTTTCAATTCTGATGACACATTTGCCTTTTTTTTTTTATAGGTGCTGAAGAGCATGTTGGGCATCCCACTCATTCGTTTTGAAGATGCAGTGATTAACATGGATCCATATACACGTGTTCATCCTTATGAAAGCCAGGAGATAATAATCAATGATATCCTGAAGCACTTTAGAGAGGTAATATATGACTGATCATTTTGGTTGACCTCTCAATATCAATTTCATACTTTAACATAATTTAGAATTGGAAACACTTTACAAAATGTGAGCCGATAGATGGAATATTAGAAAAATGCTTGCAGGGATAAGTGTCCTAAGGCAATTCTGTCGACTTGCTTTCAAGTTCCTTATTGAATATTTATTCTTAGTTTCACATTTCATTTATCTTGATGCATCAGCAAAGTTTATTAAAAAATCTGTTTTGTTGACAAGAAGTGTTCTTGTTTGTTGATCTGAATAGGTGTCAGTTGATTTTAAACAGAGAATGACACAGAAGCATGCAAATATCAGTCAGAAATCTGACACTGAAGCCACATTGTGTTTTATCTGTCAGTTCAGAATATTCATTAACAGAGGAGAATCAAACTGAGTTGGCTCTAGTTGTGTATTATTATTCTCTTGTATACTTTAGGTTGATTTTGTTTTGAATCAGTATCTTAATCAGCATAGCTTTCCTGCCTTTACAGCTCTTGTTTACACACTTTCTCTTTTTCACTTTTGTTGGTGCATTCAAGACAAATACATTTGGTGACATTTATTGATTTATTAACTTTTCATACTAATACTAAGATATACTAATATTTTATAAAGGTGACATTTAGTTTAAGTAGCAGGATTAGGTACTTGTTTGCCAATCAGCCCTAACCAGTGTTAAATAGCTACTGCATTTTCTATAGCAACAGAAGTGTTACCCATACCATTAAGACACAATACAGTTGGCATTTGCTATAAGCCTTTCAAGCTCACATGTTTAATAGTCTATTGTTTTTTTTAAGTAGTTGGCAGTAGCAGGTTTTCATTAGTATTTTTTATTTTATCACTCAATATGTAACTCCTCCAGGCCATTAAACTCATTATAACAAAACTTTAACTGATACAGTATGGTATGAAAATTGCTGAGTGACACATACTGCCTGCTATTTGTGTCACACGTGTGCATGCCAGTCAAACTCACAGTGCATGCTGTGCCCAGTTATAACTTTGTTATGCCACTCAATCCTAAGGGTATGAATTGCCAGAGACACGTGAAATTATATTATGCAGATTGTTAGGTCACACATATGTATGTATTTAAATATTGCATTAAAAGTATTGCATTTAAATTATGCATTATTACAAAGTATAATAAAAGTTAAAGTTGAACAACCATATCCTTGTAGGCTAAAATGAATCAGTGTGTTGTACCTAACAAGAAAATCACTTGACTTGACTCATTGCACTTCATTTTTTTATTTTATATATAAAAGGGGATTTGGAATATGCATTATGAGACTACCTACCTATCTACAGTTAGATCCATAAATATTTTGACAGAGACAACTTTTTTCTCATTTTGGTTCTGTACATTACCACAATGAATTTTAAATGAAACAACTCAGATGCAGTTGAAGTGCAGACTTTCGGCTTTAATTCAGAGGGTTGAACAAAACGATTGCATAAAAATGTGAGGCAACTAAAGTATTTTTTTAACACAATCCCTTTATTTCAGGGGCTCAAAAGTAATTGGACAAATTAAATAACTGGAAATAAAATGTTCATTTCTAATACTTGGTTGAAAACCCTTTGCTGGGAATGCCAGCCTGAAGTCTTGAACTCATAGACATCACCAGATGCTGGGTTTCCTCCTTTTTAATGCTCTGCCAGGCCTTTACTGCAGCGGCTTTCAGTTGCTGTTTGTTTGTGGGCCTTTCTGTCTGAAGTTTAGTCTTCAACAAGTGAAATGCCTGCTCAGTTGGGTTAAGATCAGGTGACTGACTTGGCCATTCAAGAAGAATTTTCCACTTCTTTGCTTTAATAAACTCCTGGGTTGCTTTGGCTGTATGTTTTGGGTCATTGTCCATCTGTATCATGAAACGCCGCCCAATCAATTTGACTGCATTTAGCTGGATTTGAGCAGACATTATGTCTCTGAACACCTCAGAATTCATTCAGCTGCTTCAATCCTGTGTCACATCATCAATAAACACTAGTGTCCCAGTGCCACTGGTAGCCATGCATGCCCGAGCCATCACACTCCCTCCACCGTGTTTTACAGATGATGTGGTATGCTTTGGATAATGAGCTGTTCCATGCCTTCTCCATACTTTTTTCTTGCCATCATTCTGGTTGAGGTTGATCTTGGTTTCATCTGTCCAAAGAATGTTTTTCCAGAACTGTGCTGGCTTTTTTAGATGTTCTTTAGCAAAGTCCAATCTAGCTTTTCTATTCTTGAGGCTTATGAGTGGCTTGCATCTTGCAGTGCACCCTCTGTATTTACTTTCATGCAGTCTTCTCTTTATGGTAGTCTTGGACATCGATACGCCTTCCCCCTGGAGAGTGTTGTTCACTTGGTTAGCTGTTGTGAAGGAGTTTCTCTTCACCATGGAAATGATTCTGTGATCATCCACCACTGTTGTCTTCCGTGGAAGTCCAGGTCTTTTTGCGTTGCTGAGTTCACCAGTGTTTGCTTTCTTTCTCAGGATGTACCAAACTGTAGATTTTGCAACTCGTAATATTGTAGCAATTTCTCGGATGGGTTTTTTCTGTTTTTGCAGCTTAAGGATGGCTTCTTTCACCTGCATGGAGAGCTCCTTTGACCGCATGTTGTCTGTTCACAGCAAAATCTTCCACATGCAAGCACCGCACCTCAAATCAACTCCAGGCTTTTTATCTGCTGAATTGATAATGACATAACGACGGACTTGCCCACACCTGCCCATTTAATAGCCTTTGAGTCAATTGTCCAATTACTTTTGAGCCCCTGAAATGAAGGGATTGTGTTAAAAAAATGCTTTAGTTGCCTCACATTTTTATGCAATCGTTTTGTTCACCCCACTGAATTAAAGCTGGAAGTCTGCACTTCAACTGCATCTGAGTTGTTTCATTTAAAATGCATTGTGGTAATGTACAGAACCAAAATTAGGAAAATGTTGTCTCTGTCCAAATATTTATGGACCTAACTCTATCTATCTATCTATCTATCTATCTATCTATCTATCTATCTATCTATCTATCTATGATATATGTTGACTGTTAACATGTTTATTTACAAGCTTTTAAACATTCATACACAAGCATATTCAATTCTGAAATACTGATAAAAGTTCCATTTTAATTAACTATGGGGAAGAATATCCAGTGATGCTTTTCAATTTTAAGAATATTAGCTGCCTTTTCCACACTTCTCACTCAGGAATGACCATTTGTCAGTTAGGATGGGAGCAGACAAAGCATCTGCAGGAGATTTGGTTTCTACAGTTCTGAAGTTCAGCCAAATGTGACAAGTGATTTCAGCACAGGTTACTTGCTCCTCCATTTTGTCTTTTATTACATCAGTTAGTGAATGCTAAAGTCATTGTGTCAGACTCCTGTTAGCTGGAGTTGGAGAGGCAATCAAAGTTTGTAGTGTGCTCTGGTACTTGATTTTAACAGTGCCATTTAAGCTCTGTCTTCACTTTTGCATTGGGAATGCCAAAATGAACCCAAATGCTCTGCAGACAAATTGGTATTTGCCTATCTGCTGTAATACTAATGTATAAAGTTAACATATAAGTTGTAATGTAGAAGAAATACATTGTGTTATGCAAATACCAATAAAATGAATTGTTTGTACATTGCCTCAGATTTTATGCCACAAATGGTAGTAATGCACGATAAATTCTCTTACAAGACACAGAAAAAATCTAAAATGCTCCATTGACATTTTCCCCCCAAACTTTATCTTGCATTCCTGATACTTATTGGTACTTATTTTATTTGGTACTTATTTTATTCCCTTTTTATTTTAGGTTTAACTTGAGTAATTTTGTTTTATTTTATTTTTTGCACTGGAAAATTGTACCTAAAATTTCATTGTACAATGTCTCATTGCTACAATGACAATAAGGATTTTGATTTGATTTGATTTGATTTTGATGAACTGATCCCAGCACAGCATTATTCTTTTCAGCTTTATCAAAACACACTTAATTAGTTCTGTGACTTGCCTTCCACTGGCATTATCATATATTTTATTAAATAACAGAAAAAAACAAAACGTAATCATTAAAAGGAGAGCTTCGATTTTTACAAAGAACTGTACTGTATTCCAGCAAATTCTTATCCATGTAATATGGCACAAGTAATATCTGCTTATCAAACGAAAGCTGATGACTGTTAACTTCTCCGGTACAGATGTCACAAGTGGGAGTACAGTTCTTAAGTGTGTTGTGTTCCAAGACTAAGTCCTTTAAGGAAATTGAACCTTTATTCAGTCTTCGTGCAATTTTAATTGAATTGATCGTTGAATTGAGCACTGCAGATATTATCATAATAAGTCAGGGAGGTCAACAGTATCATGCAGCGGAGTATGCTGTGCCAGATTATAGGAAATTAAAAAAAATAATAATTCAATGTTGGCTTTATTCATCAGTTTGCTAAACCAATTCAAACTGGAAATCCTGATAAATTCTGGTGTGTTATATGAAAGTCAGATAGGAGTCCGATCATACACTTATTGGGTACCCCTCAAATAATGAAAAAAAATCATTAATAATCAATATAGTTGTCTTCAGTATAGGTGCAGAATATAGCTTTTAGGCATTAATGGAGAGTTTGCAAATCTCTCATTCTTTTTTTATTTTGTGAGGAGCATGAGGCTCAAATGAAGTATGCCTCCTTGAGTTTTTTTTTTTTTAATTATATTAATATGAACAATCCATTGCAGGTTTCAAGTTTCAATACTAAACAACTTATTTTTGTCTATAGTGCTCTTCATTGAATGTAAGCTCAGAGTGCTGTGAACAATTCTCAGTTAAAATACAAATATAGATGATACTAATTACTAAATACAGAGCTGGTGCATTTAGAAATGCAAGTTTGTTAAAACATAATAAGAACAAGGTAGCAACTGATTAAACACAAATAGAAACCAACAATATTGGCCCATTAATTAACTGATGAACTATGGCCAGTTGACAATGGTGGAGTTTAAAACTGTTCAAGAGAAAGTCAAAAATAAAGTCACAGTCAGTCCTGGAGACCTTGGTCAGCTGGCCACCTACCCAATCCTGAGTTTTTTTTGGTAGAGTCTGTCCAATTTCAGTATCCTAGTATTAGATACAGAGATTCAGAAAATAGATGAATGGATAATTCACTCATATATTCTTTTGAAATGTGGTTTTATTTTTCTAACTGTCCCTAAAATCCAGAAGCATCAAATCACATCTATTGCTGATGTCAGCGCAATTGGTTAATGTCAATCCACAATCTTCTGTCGGTTTAGTTCACTCATTGAATAATTCTCTATTTTATTCTTTTATGAATGACTAAAAATGAAACAAATAAAAAGCCCTTGCCTTTAAAAATATGTTCAGACTAACTATGCTAATTTTGGCTCATTTCTTAACATGTACTCAGAGCAGACACCCATAAAATTGTTTTCAGACTACTGGGACATATTCACCCTGGTCAGCAGAAGGAAGATCTGATCCTGATTGACGTGGCACAGTGAGAGTGTTTATTTGGCTGTGTAGAAGCTACATGAACAATCCCATATACAGAAAAAGACTAGGGTCATCGGAATTGTTTTTCCAATTGTGCAGTCACAGATAGTTCAAGACCTCCAACAGAGTACAAGCTGTTTGCTCAGGCTATTGCTCTCTGTGCTACCACTTTTATATGATAAATTAAAATCTTAAAGGTTTTTGCTGCTGCGTAATATATAATTGTATATTTCTGCTTAAAAACAAAATTCCATTCTTTATTTTTTTATGTTGTAGACTTGTATCCTCTAAGTTCCACCCAGTCACGTCAAACAGTAATTATCTAGGTCACCTAATACATTAATTAATATACAGCTGGGTTTATGAAGGTTCATGTTCATTTATCAATTAATTTGACCAGTGAAAACAATGGCAATGATTTTGTATCCTGTTTGCCTTGCTAAGCTAATTGCTGAGGTGACATACTTTATCATTGATATGATATGCTGTTTACACCAAGTGTAGCCTTACATTACAATGTATAACTTTGGTTTGTCTGCTTTTCATTTTAGGAGTTGATTGGACAGGCTGTGCAAATTCTGGGATCAGTTGACTTCCTTGGGAACCCAATTGGTCTGCTCAACGATGTCTCAGAAGGGGTCACAGAGCTCATCCGATATGGCAATCTTGGGGGACTGATTCGAAATGTCACTCATGGAGTATCCAATTCTGCAGCCAAGGTGCATCCAATTCATACATGCTATATGCTGTGAATGTCCTTAAATATTCCCAAGATTAGAGTTCTAATATTTGATTTATCTTCATTTCTGTTAAATGGGCATTTGAGCCATTAGTGCATTTCATTGCAGTAGTGCTTTCATGTTAGATTTAAGTTCATAACTGTAATTAGAAATTCAATAGCCACATTACGTACCAGGTTTTCAAAACCTACAAATGTGTAACTCGTTTTTAACATGATAATGAAGCTTTTCAGTTTACACAAAATGTTAATAATAATAAATGAAACACCATGCTCAATTAGGAACACACATTTTGTCGAACTTATCCTAAAGAAATCGCCTAAATTAAATCCTTCTTATTTTGCACACTTGTTTCTGCCTTTTAGCCTCGTTGATATACCACATTCACACCTTGGATATTCAGTGCTGTAATAGCCCAAGAACTATCTAGAAATCTAAATATAATTGCATCAGTCATTTTTTATTTTGGAAGTTTGTTTCTCTTCTCTGTTTTACCAGATCTTATTTAGCTGGGTTCAAGTTGATCATTTCCCAATCCCAAATCCATCTTTATGTACAATGTACAGTACCTCATCACTTTTTAGTTTCTTAGATATCAGATCCTGCAAGTTGGCAAATTGAAATTATTGTCTCCACTCATTTTTTATATATTAGGAAATAGTTGTGTTGTCATTGATCTCGTTAGTTTATTCTTTTCATTTAAATGCATTTATTTTCTATTGATTTTATCAACTTTTCTATTTTTTTTTTAAAAAGACTTCATCCATTTTTAAAAAAGGTCCTCATACTTCAATAAATTTATTTATTCATTTTCAAGTTCATTCAGAGTTAAAACCTACCGTAAATACTATATGTCATGAACATGCCATGTTCTTACTCCATTAGTTCTTGTAGTTGAATGCTGGCCTAATCATCCTTATAATTTGTTGTAGTACATAAAATTTTTGATATATTTTCCACAGTTTACACCTGTTCAATTGTAATGTAGCAAATTTCTTCTCATTCTTTGTCTTCAAGACCAATAACAAATGATGCTGTTTTATATGACTACATGTGACAGAAAATGACAAAAAATGATGTAATAGCCTTGTACTCTTACAAAATTTTCCTTTATTTTTCTAATTATTTAATTTAAAAACAATGGCTTTTAAGAATAATTTTGTTGAAAGGTGTGTCTGACGTTTGATACTGTTAATTTTAAGCAAAGAAAATTTATGACATATGCATCACATTTTTAGTTCATCTTACAGTCCAGTTTGGAAAGGAAAATTACTGCTAATTAAAACTAATTTAGCCAATACACATTATTTGTGGTATGCACACAGTCTTTGGATTACAATGGATTCTCACGTCAAGCATGGTGAGCACCCACTTTTACGTCATTTGTGAAAATGACCAAGTACATATGTACAAGCATATAAAAGTTTAGAATCATCTAGAACTTTGTATGTTTTTGATACTTATATTTTTTATCAAGGAACTGTTAAATTAATATAAAAATAGAGCAAAGACATTGCTAAAACAGCAAGCGGCTATTACCACTTGAAATGGCTGACACTTATAATTTATTTATTCACATATGACTGCAAAGCTCTCTTTTTAGCAGCCTTCGTAGTAAACTCTGTTAGCTCGTCCATAATTAATAATATTTAAATTGTAATTGGTTATTAAAGAAACCTTTTTAATTCCATTAGCATAGCGAAAATCGTAATGCTGTTCAATGAAGAAAGTTAATTGTCTTTTCCTTGGGTTTAAGTAACTTACATTCCTAAAGTTCATTTTAGGGTTCAAAAAATAGCAAAAGAAAGAAAGTTATTTACTTAGCTAGTTTTGTCTTTCTCCCCAGGAGAAAATTTGGCTTTTTACAGAATCTCTTTGAATAAATAAAGAAATTGATGTTAGAGAAATAAATATATACACTGTATATTATAGATATATATATATATATAGATATAGATATATATATATATATATAGATATATATATAGATATATATATATATATAGATATATATATATATATAC
>JANRMT010062816.1:8622148-8641389 GCA_026402145.1 Polypterus bichir lapradei | reverse complement strand
ATGAAAAAATAAAATGAAAGCACTGATTTATATATATTGAATATACTGAAATAGTTTTACTGTCAAATAATGCAAACAATACGCGGCACGTGTTTCGCCCTAATTCTGGGCTCATCAGGCGTACACACTCACCGTACCCCCTGTCGGGAATCGAACCTCGGACGTCAGCGTTAGAGGCGAAGCCTCTTGTGTTGCGCCACGGCGTGTGGTTCGTTTATTTGACAGTATGTAGATCGGGAGATTATATATATAAAAAAGATAACTCCTGTAGCCACAATAAATGCCTTTATTGAATAGACAAAGCGGGGTGAACAAGTTCCTTTCTACTGCAGCCACAGCCGCGACATCACATAAAAAACATCAATAATAACTCATAAACTTGCAATATTATTTAGGAAAAACGCAACATTTTACCCACCAAAAATTCGGATTATTTGTAAACAAAATCCATCCTCCTCTCTTTCCACAAAAACAGTTCAATTACTCTGTCGTACGGATTATCCGTGCGCTTCAGTTCCATCAAAACCTCACTTTCTATCGCCATCGAAGCTAATGCTGAAATACCCTATGGTATTTCTGGCATAAGTTTGAATTCGCTTTAGGGCTGAAAATGTCCGCTCGACAGAAGCAGTGTACACAGGAATGCTCACCGCCTAATATACCAATGTGTACAGCTGCCCCATGCTCTCATTCAGATTTTTCTGATGAAGGAAGTCAAGGAGATCAGTGGGAGATTCTCCTGCAAAATCATCCATGGCATACATTACAGTCAGTTCTGTTTTTAGCCGAGACAGATCAAAAAGCGCTCCGCGGCTCTTGTGTTACACTGGAGAAGGCTGCATGCGTGAAATTTTTCTTGTATTCCTGAAACTTCTGGGGCTCGAGGAGCGTGATAAACATCAGGTCTTCGTGGTCTTCAAATCTGGTCTGTGTCTGGCAAATAATATTGTCCAGAATCCTGCCATGGAGTTGGCCGTAGTGCACGCGACGATCTTTCGCTCGGAGCGTTTGCGGTGCGTTCAATGGCCTCGTAGAGTTCCTCATATCGGCTTCTATCCAATCAATGGGTCTGAATACGGTGACGTTGCCGTACGCCTGCTAGAGGGCCCTACTGACACCAACTCAAAATCTGATTGGTTGAAGCAACAGGTTAATCGACATTTATTCTGTGTTAGAGTGCCTCCACAACAGATTTTGAAAGCCTCTCTGCCTGGCAACAAATGATGGCTGAAATGTGATTGGTTAAATGCTTTAATACGAAACTCCGCCTCCCACGGCTATCGAGCTGCAGTCTATTCTCTCTGCCTGACAACAAATGACAGCTGAAATGTGATTGGTTAAATATTTTAATACGAAACTCCGCCTCCCACGGCTATCAAGCTGAATTCTATTACAGTATATGGACAAAAATACGTTCCAGTTATTCCGCGTAGAATTTCGAAATGAAACCTGCCCAACTTTTGTAAGTAAGCTGTAAGGAATGAGCCTGCCAAATTTCAGCCTTCTACCTACACGGGAAGTTGGAGAATTAGTGAATAGTGAGTGAGTGAGTGAGTCAGTGAGGGCTTTGCCTTTTATTAGTATATATATATATATATATATATATATATATATATATATATATATTAGCAAAATACCCGCGCTTTGCAGCGGAGAAGTAGTGTGTTAAAAACATTTTAAAAATAAGAGTAAAAAACTCACTGCACTCCCTCTCGGGAATCGAACCTCGGACGTCAGCGCTAGAGGCGAAGCCTCTTGTGTTGGGCCATGGCATGTAGTTTGTTTATTTGACAGTATGTAGATCGGGGTAATTACATTCAAGACATTCGTAGTCTGAATCACAATCTGACTGTATGGGTGGTTACCTACAAGGTAACGCTTGTGGTTGTTCAGCAAGTCGGCTAACATCCACCACGGTGCCCTCTTTCAGTTGTGAGAAGCAGATCATAGAATGGTTGAAATAGTTTTACTGTCAAATAATGGAAAGAGTACGCGACACGTATTTCGCCCTAATCCTGGGCTTGTCAGGCGTACACACTCACTGCACCCCCTCTCGGGAATCGAACCTCGCCTCTTGCGTTGCGCCACGGCGTGTAGCTCGGGATATATATATATATAGCAAAATACCCGCGCTTTGCAACCTGATTGTCAATGTAATTGTTTTGTGACTGTTATGAGTGTTGCTGTCATCAAGGATTTGATTATCATTATTTCTTTCGTTCAGCTTCGTATTTGGAGGATGTGTTGTGTTCAAGTTACATTCCGTGTTTGTCAACCGTTGTAAAGATAACAGGTTTCATTCATCGATTCCTTTCTTACTGCATCAATAAACAGCTCGTCTTCCTCTTTATTTGAGACATCACACACTGCATGCACGGGTTTTTTTTATACTGTCTTCCTTTAGCTGGACATTAACTTTTTCCACCGTGTGCTTTGTTTCCGCAGTAGCTGCACTTATGAATATTCTTGTATGCGTCACTTGCTTCATATTCTTTTGCTGCCTTCTCAATTGTGTAATGCGTTTTTGTTCAGCGCTCTTTAGAGCTGTTGCTTTTTGTCTGCATACTGCGTTCACAGTCAGTTCACGTGGGCCTCTCGGAGTACATGCATCGAAGGTTCTCAGCTGTGCTTCTGCTATCTCGTGTGATGTCCACGGGTTTATTTAACGTTAGCTAAGACCCGGCACTTAAAAGTTTCTCTCGCAGTTTCTCTGAGTTTGTGCCAAACACCACCCTGACCATCTCATCTTCATCTGCATAAGCACAGTCCTTCACCCGCAAATATTTAGCGGCAGCGTGTCTATTGGATTGCTGCCGACGGATGGCCTTATATGGGCAGGCACTCAATTACGTGGGAGGCGTGACGATGAGGGACGTAACTCCGCCTCACATGGCGACCGAGCTGCAGGCTATCGCCGATATATATGTACATAAGTAGGTTCCAGTTATGATCGTTACGCGTAGAATTTCGAAATGAAACCTGCCTAACTTTTGTAAGTAAGCTGTAAGGAATGAGCCTTCCAAATTTCAGCCTTCTACCTACACGGGAAGTTGGAAAATTAGTGAGTCAGTGAGTCAGTTAGTCAGTCAGTGAGTCCGTGAGTCAGTCAGTGCTTTGCCTTTTATTAGTATAGATACACACACACCAAAATGACTAAAAATGACAAACATTTAAAAATAACAAAGTCATCTGACTTGGCGGTCCCAGTCACAAGGAGGCATTATGGAGGCATATTGCCATGGGTATAAAGGAGCCCCTGTAGCATTTCTTGACACACTTGTGCTGATTAATTTGTTGACTGAAAGTGCTCAGTGTTAGTGTGTCAGAGGAAGAATATGTAGCATTGTTCCTAATGGCACTCAGTTTTGGTTTAATTCTCTTCTTTGCTACTACCTCCAGGGGGTCCATAATGCATCATATAACTGAGCCTGCCCTTTTAATTTGCTTGTTGATTTGATGGGCCTTTCTTTAAGTCATGTTACCAGCCCAGCGTTCTCAAGTAACATGGCGATCTGTTTTATTTTTGCCAAATAAATGTTATTCTATACTAAAGATTACCAAGAAAATCTAGCTTTCAAACAGAGGTGTCCAAAACTGTCTTGTCTTTGGTCTACCGTGACTGCAAAGTGTAATTTTCTGTCAGAAACATTAAACTTTCTAGGTGGTTCCAAACTTTTGAAGGCTGATGTATAAACTTCCATAAGTATAGAAATGTTGTTGACATTTTGACTTTTTTTTTTTTTTTTACCAGACTGCATGTTCCCTATTAAGTGGTTACTTTAACAATAATGATAAATAAAATAATAATACAGATTTGTAACTACTTCAAGAGAACCCATGCCAGTTAGATGTTTGTATACTCTTCTTTTTTTCATTGTTGGCCCATTCAGAACTGATTAGTCATAGGAAAGATGCTTAATTAGAAGTGTCAGCATTTCTGATAGTGATGCTTTTTGGTACTGGCTGTCATTTCATACTTTTGGACTATTGCTCTGGCCTGCACACTTTCACCTTTTATCCTCTCAGTTTGTTGATTATAGATGCATTGACCAGGTTCCATTGAGGAGATGTGCTTCTCTCCTTCTCCCATCCTTGTCTTGTATATGCAGACATTATTTATAAAATGACAGTGCACATAATTCACACTAGTCTCGCCTTAAATCAAGTTAAAGATTTCTATGAATATCTGCTTTCATTTTTTTCATTTTGGCCCTTGTTTTTCTCCATCAAACAAAAGTACTATGTGATTGGACATTCTTGTTGATGTTTTCTAATTTCTTGAATGTAAATTGTCATACTACTAAAATGGCTATATTATCATAGCTTCTAACAACACATTTTGTGAATTTTAACACTTTACATATGTGATTCTGAGAACCATAGAGAGGAGATAAAATGATTTTGAATTAAAAAAAAAAAAAATCTATTCTGACCCAATTTCAGTGGTGTTTGTACAAATTACAAAACCATCTGTCCTTCAGGAACCTTTAATCCCATTTATTGAGCTGGAGGATTTAAAACTTCCCCCTGCTGTCCTTCAAATTAGTTTTGTGACACTATGCCTTTAAACACAGCTTTAAAACTCTCGATTTTCATTGCCCACATTAGCAGCCTTTGAAGAGGCTGGTCACCTTCTGCATCCTCTCCTTTCAGCCTGTCCATGCATCTTGAGCTGCACATGTTCTTCTTTTGTTACTAAACAAGTAAGCCTATAAACTTGAAAGAGCATTTCTTTTTGTCTCTTCCCAAGAGGAGGAGAGTTGAATTGGAGGGTGGTGGGGGTGGAAGGGGGGGGGGGGGGGCGGCGGGGGGCTAGATTCTGATCTGGAAAGAGTATTAGTTTAGTTCCCAAAAGCAGCTTTGGCCTCCAGATGAACTCGAAGGGGACTTTGCAAACCGGGGTCATCCCAAGTTCATGCCTTGCTTGGCGCTGACTGTTTGTATAGCTCTCTGTACTCCAGAAAATTTTTTTTTCAGGCCTTGTAACACAAACCCATTTCCAAAGGGCACCTGTCAGGCAGATTCTTGGAGTATGATCAGCTTTGGGGAGCTGATTCCCATGATGCTTAACACTTCCTATGGGGCATTCTATGAGAAAACCTTACATAGACATTGGCTTTTCTTGTATGTGCTTGTATGCATAACTGTTAGGGCCTTCTTGTACAAGAACTTATTTTACAGTTAGGTTTTGCTGTCAACAACGTAAGAAATTTTAATATATACTTGTGTGGACCAAAACGATTAGCATTTTAGACCTGTAGTTGTCATTGGCATGGTGTGGAAGTGCTGGGGTTGAGGGGAGGTATGGTCATCTTAGACAAAGAGAGAAAGTGCATTGGCATAGCAGTCACCCTCACAGGCAAACCTCCGTACCCAAGGGGCCTCCTCAACAGACCTCTACAAAAATGTATTTAATTTTTGCAAAAAGAATAAAAAATAATAATAAGTAATAAAAAATATTTTGTGCATTTTCAGTTTAAGCAAAGTATTGAAAAATTAGTGTGTTGCATTGTATGATGTTATAAACAACAGTCAGGTGAACCCAAGAAAATCTGTATAAGTTAGCTAGTAGACAATTAAGAGATCCATCATGATAAGAAAAGACAATAATAAGTGTTGCCTAAATTAAGCAACTAGTACAACAGGTTATTGCCAAGCTACCAGAAATAACACCAATGCTTAAAGCATCAGTGTAAAAGGGAATTGGCAAAATGCTACCCATGGCATAAACCACGGGTGTCGAACTCCGGTCCTGGAGGGCCACAGTGGTTGCATGTTTTCATTCTAACCATCTTCTTCATTAGTGAGCCATTTTTACTGCTAATTAACTTCTTTTGCTTTAGTTTTAATTAACTTGACTCAGGCCCCTTAGTTGTCTATTTTTCCATAATTAATAGCCAAACAATAATGAGACATCAAACAAGCCACCATGTGACCATCTCACCTGTGTCCATCACACAATATCTGAAAATAAAGAAAGGTGAAAGTCTCAGTAAGGTTGATCTCTCAGGTCACCAAAACATTTTGATGGTGTTCTTAGAAAAAACAGAAAAATCAACAGATTTGGAAATGTCTGCTCTGGCAGAATGAGAGCAGCAACAAGCCATTGAATTAAATAATGGGCTTAATTAACAGCAAGAATCAGCTTCTCATTAAGAGACTGGTTGGAGTGAAATTGGTTGGAGTTTGAAATCCCAGTTTAACTGGTCATCTGTTGGCTCATTTCATGTCTCATTTCTGTTTGGCTGTGATTTAATGAAGAAAAGAATACATTTAGAGGACTGAATCCTTCCAAACAGGGCTATTAAAATGAAGGGAAAAGGAGTTAATTAGCAATGAAAATTACTCACTGAATAGTAAAAGTGTTACAATGAAAACCTGTAGCCACTGCGGCCCTCCAGGCCTGGAGTTCGACACCCCTGCTTAAACGAAGCAGATTACTGTACGTCAGGCGATTTAAGCATTGCAGCAAGTGTGACAGAAAAGTCATCTTCTGCTTGTCCTCCTTGCCTACCTCTTCCCATTGCAGATGACCCTGAGCTTATTTATTATGATGTGCCAAGCAACCTGACAGCTCCAGTCCAGATGTGTTGTTGAGGGTATGGGGGTCTTTTTTGAGGCTTTCGCTCCTGATCTTGGGTTTCCATTGCTTGATCTTTCAGAGAATCAACCCCCTACCCATCTTATGGTCTCTGGCATACAGCCCCTTGCTATTCAAGAGCCCAGTCATCCTCTCCCATTTTACATTCTGACATGGGTGGATAACTTGTGCTAAACTCTAATGGGGGTAACTCCCATCTCTAAGAATGTGCAAAACTCCTCAGAGGACCTCACCACCACTTTTCGACTCTGAAATACTTCATAGGGGAACACGCCCCTTTTCTTTAAATATAGGTACTAAGAGAGGCAGAGCTAACCCCTTAATAAGCGCTAAAGCTGTTGATGTCCCGCTCCAAACACAGGTAAAAAAATAAGGCAATGCAGTATTGGAATAGAAACAAGCAAACCGGAACATTGGGGTCTCTTTCATTATATGAGAATTTCACAGCACAGCAAACTGGCCAGGCAGAGCACAGGTTTAATTTAGACTTTAAACATTTGTTTGAAGAACCCAGCCACAGGGGATGCACAAACCAGTGTGTTTCTTTGTGCCGGTCACAAGCCCAGATAAATGGGGAGGGTTATGTCAGGAAGGGCATCCGGTGTAAAATTTTGCCAAGTCAATATGCGGACAACATAGATGATCTGCTGTGTCAACCCCTAACGGGAGCAGCCGAAAGCAGAAGAAGAAGAAACATTTGTCTGAATAGTTTTCAACATCAGCAGAGAGGTAAACAAATTTAAAATACAGGAAAACAATTAAGGTAATGTTTTTCTAGGGACCGATTGAGAAAAAAAAAAAAAAAAAAAAAAAGAAGTGTTAAAGGCAGGAAATTATCAATTTGATTTGTTTTAGAAAAATATGATTAGAAAAAAAGTAATGAAATTAAAATTTTTCAGAAAGAATTTACACTGCTCTCATAACGACTGTTTTGCATCCAAACCATTCATCCACACCGTTCTCACTAGTCCTGTCTGTTCTTTTCACCACTTGTTTCTGTGTTCAGAACACTGGGAGGGCTAAATGCGCTCAAACCAACATTTCTGTTCTTTCGTTTCTTGATTCTCTTCCTTGCCATCATAAGGGGACAAATTTGCACGCACCCTGCAATGAAATGATGGGAAGTAGAGCAGCAAATGGCATCCTTTAGATTGCGTCTGTCTGACAAAATTGTTTTGTTTTGTTTTTTTTTGCATGTGAGGCACTTTCAGGATAGACTGATTTGGACCAGTCATAAATTGTATCTCGGGATAGAGAAAATGAGAATGCGGTCAGTTTGAGCTACTTGTGTGAATGTAGCCTTAAAAGACTTATGCTTCTTCAGACAAGAGCTTTCTGATATCAACAACAGCATCCAAAAAAAAAAAAATGTTTAATGTATGAAAATGCTAAATATTGAATTATTCTATCATAAATGCTTTTTTTTCCAGGGAGAGGCCCCACCTCCATTATTGTAGGGGTCCCACATATTCTGAGCTTCTCCCCTGAATGTGTGCACTGTAATTCTAACAGCAAATGCATTGGTAATATTAGTATAAGAATCCTAAACCTATACCATCTTCATTGACTTCCACTTTGTAACTGTAAGTACTCTGAAACTCAGAAAAAATTATCACTTCCGTGTTTGAAAATAGTCATTACTGAACTGTGGCAGAATTTAATATTAAGCAACACTAAACTATGTAAAACACGAGGCATCAGACATGTTTGTTAGGGCCAGAACACCAGTTTTCAGTATTCATTGTAGCATTATAAGCATTGTAGTGCCTTACACACTGAGCCTACCAAAACTAATTAAGAAGAAATCAAATCAGTCGCAGACTGGATGGACTGAGTTGCTAGGAATGTCAGACTACACAACTGGTATTCACAGGCGTGTGCTGCAAATCCCTTCAACTCATTAAGATTATGTAAATGAAGTCTGCAAATGAAGATTACTGTAAGGGCTGTGTAGTGTGAGATGGCTTTTAACTGTCAAGCCATACTGCACATCAGGAGATGCTTCTTATTTCACAACTGAGGTCTGCTTTACAGCATAACCTTATTAAGAATGTAAGCTGAAGTATGTAGCAAAGGTGGTTCCCCGTTGGAGGAGATAGTTTGATATTCATTAAGATATGTCTCTTCTTCCCTTTTCAGTTTGTATTTCACTATTAATCTCCATTTGGTGGTGTAGTGGTTAGCACTGCTTCTTTGTAGGTCCAGTGTACAGTTTTTTGGTATACCGGTACTGGAAAAGTACCGAAAAACCCTAATTTTAAAATGATATGACACCACCATTTCAGAATTTTTTGTGCCGGAAATGTATGCTTTCCTCTCTCTCCCCAAACCCCCACTGACTTTAGCTATTGCAGTTGTGGATAAGCATACATTTTGTGAAGTCAAAACTGTGCTGTTAGATGCGATCATAACTTTACGTGGGGCCTACCCCTTTATTGCTTTATGGAACTTCCATGAAGTTGGAACTTAACAGAGATCACCAACCTCAAATCTGCACCTCACTTATTGCTTCGACATGATTGGGATTTCATGGAGAACTTCCCTTATTTAACTTCTGTGAAGTTAAAACTGCACACTTTAACATGATTGGGACTTAGTGGGAGATTTATTATTGCTTTGACGTAATTGGGATTTCAAGGGGAGTTCATGACTATCAAGAGGGAAGCGTGAGTAGTTTGGTGCAATTTTCGACTTAATGGGGGATCATCCGTTATTGTGATTGGAAGATTATGACAATCAGGAGTGAAGCATGCATAGTTTGGTGCGATAGGGCAACTCATAAGGGAGGTTGGAGTAAGGTGGAGAATTTAGATGTTATCTGTTATTTGCTTTGGAACCTTTTTTGTTCCGTTACTGAGGTCCAAAAGCTAGTAGCGATACCGAAACCTAATTTAGAATCCTGGGTTTAAAGTTTCGCATTAATCCAAGTCTACATCAAGGCTACACATTCTACCTATGTCTGCATGCTCCGGATGTTAGTTTTCCTCCAGCATCCTCAAAGGATGTTCATATTAGTTTAATTTTGAATCCTAAATTTGCCCTGGATAAGTTGTGGGTACATGTGCGATTGGGCCCTGTAATAGACTGGCATGTTATCAAAGGTTGTTTTCTGCTTTGCTTTTGATGTTGTCTGGATAGGCTATATCCCACTATAACCCTGAACACGATGGAGGAGTTGTGAGAATGTTACGTTATGCTATTGGATAAATTTGATGTGAAAACCCATGCTTTTCAGTGCCAGTTAAGCTGTCCTAATACAGTGCATTCTTCATTTGCAAAGGAGTTGCAGAATAAAATACCAGCAGCCATTCAAGGAAGCTGAAGCCTCTTGTTAGATGATTTCTTATTCGGCATGTGGAGCAACATGCTGAGTCGAATTAATGGGATGATAATCAGACACGCCACCATAGCTATGTGGGGGGCTCAGGGTTGGTCGACTAATCAGGCATTTCACACAGACAGCACAGTGGGGAACTTTTGACAAGTTAAGTGGCCCTGCTAATGGCTTCAAGAGAGGTTGGGGAGAGCTAATGAGTTGAGGGCCTGAGAATGTGAAGACACACCATGTGTTTTAAATGTTGGTCACTGAAGACAGTTACCCCTGCCTGCCTTGTGAGAGATCTCCTGCTTTCACTGAGCTTTGTAAAACAAATTGAGATATTGCATGCTAACTTAATAACCACAGAACATAGAAAAGTGTAGATGTTAAATCAGCCATGCTGGACATCTCTCTCTTTCTCTAGTGATCCAGAGTAGACTATTTTACAGCAGGAAATAGTGTTTTTTGACCTTGCATGTACCACAGAAAGGACATGACACAACATTTCCGTTGCTGTTTGCACATGTGATATCTGGCATCATTGTTGATTTTTCTGGAAGGTGTAATACAAGTATTTCTTTCGTTTTTGTCTTTCTTGCACGTGTATGTTCTTGTTCTGTATAATGTCTGATTCTCAGTTCTGTGGGTGACTAATGTTTTCCATAGCACCTTGGAATATTTTAATCTTTTGGCTGATAGCTTGTGGATAATGGTAACATTAAATAGTGCAAAAATGTTTAAGGTTATTTCCATTCTGAAAAGGAAAGAAGACAATGTTTCGGTTGTATAAATTTCATCAGGAGTGTGAATACTATACATAAAATAATATCTTCCTTTATTCTGAAAACTCTGAAAAGACATTTACTACATCAACAAATTACCATGCATAGATGTATACTCTTTAAATGTAGCTGTACTGCTATTTGCACAACAAAAATTGTACACATGAGGAAGCCCATCCATTAATATTGTATTCCTTCTCAGAGGTTCAGAGAGTAAGAACATAAGAAATTTTACAGATGAGAGAAGACCTTTTAGTCCTTCAGGCTCAATTGTTCAGCTAGTAGCTAAGTTGTCCCAATATCTCTTCCAGGTACTTCTTGAAGGTTTTCAAGTTTTCAGCCTCAACTACCTATCTCAGTAGTTTGCTCCAGATTCCCTGGCATCAGTCCTTAATGCTCTTCCCCTTCATTTCCACTGGTGTCCTCAAGTGCATGATTCACCATTGAGTTGAAAGAATTCTGCGGGATCTGCATCATTAATGTCTTTGACAATTTTGAAGACTTAGATAGATAGATAGATAGATACTTACTTACTTACTTACTTACTTAATCCCAAGGGGAAATTCACATAATCCAGCAGCAGTATACTGATACAAAAAAACAATATTAAATTAAATAGTAATAAAAATGCATGTAAAAACAGACAATAACTTTGAGTAATGTTAGCATTTACTCCCCCAGGTGGAATTGAAGAGTCGTATAGTGTAGGGGAAGAACGATCTCCTCAGTCTGTCAGTGGAGCAAGACAGTGACAAAAGTCTGTCACTGAAGCTACTCCTCTGCCTGGAGATGACACTGTTCAGTGGATGCAGTGGATTCTCCATGATTGACAGGAGTTTGCTTAATGCCCGTCGCTCTGCTACAGATGTTAAACTGTCCAACTTTACTCCTACAATAGAGTCTGCCTTCCTCACCAGTTTGTCCAGATGTGAGGCGTCTTTCATTTTTATGCTGCCTCCAAAGCACACCACCGCGTAGAAGAGTGCACTCACCACAACTGTCTGGTAGAACATCTGCAGCATCTTATTGCAGATGTTGAAGGACGCCAACCTTCTAAGAAAGTATAGTCGGCTCTGACCTTTCTTACATAGATCATCAGCAGTCCAGTCCAATTTGTCATCTAGCTGCACTCCCAGATATTTATAGGTCTGTACCCTCTGCACACAGTCACCTCTGATGATCACAGGGTCCATGAGGGGCCTGGGCCTCCTAAAATCCACCACGAGCTCCTTGGTCTTGCTGGTGTTAAGGTGTAAGTGGTTTGAGTCACACCATTTAACAAAGTCTTTGATTAGCTTCCTATACTCCTCCTCCTGCCCACTCCTGATGCAGCCCACAATAGCAGTGTCATCAGCGAACTTTTGCACGTGGCAGGACTCCGAGTCATATTGGAAGTCTGATGTATATAGATTGAACAGGACCGGAGAAAGTACAGTCCCCTGCGGCGCCCCTGTGTTGCTGACCACAATGTCAGACCTGCAGTTCCCAAGACGCACATATTGAGGTCTGTCTGTAAGATAGTCCACGATCCATGCCACCAGGTGTGAGTCTATTCCCATCTCTGTCAGCTTGTCTCTAAGGAGCAGAGGTTGGATGGTGCTGAAGGCGCAAGAGAAGTCCAAAAACATAATTCTTACAGCACCACCGCCTCTGTCCAAGTGGGAGAGGGATCGGTGTAGCATATAGATGATGGCATCCTCCACTCCCACCTTCTCCTGGTATGCGAACTGCAGAGGGTTAAGGGTGTGGCGGACCTGTGGCCCCAGGTGGTGAAGCAGCAGGCGCTACATGGTCTTCATCACATGTGACGTCAGAGCAACAGGCCGGAAGTCATTCAGCTCACTAGGACGTGATACCTTTGGGACTGGGGTGATACAAGATGTTTTCCAAAGCCTTGGGACTCTCCCCTGTTCCAGGCTCAGGTTGAAGATGGGTCCTCATGCTGTCTCCTCGGCATGAGACTAAACAGGTTTATTATTCTTGCCCTGTCAGAGTAGGACATACACTTTTGTTGCTCTCCTATACATATTTGCATAGCTGTTATGTCTTTTTTTTTTTGTAACATAGTGACCAGACCTGTACACAATATTCCAGATGTGGTCTTATTATTCTAAATATTATTCTAAATAAGAATAAATGGTAAAATAAATATCCAAAAGATATGTGGTTAAGGTGACATATGTAAAAGTATGAACACACACAGTGTTCGCCTCAAACTCATCTAAATGATATGTTGTTTGGAAAAGATGCTGCACTGTGCATTAAAGCCTGCAAAAAGGAAAGTGATAGGATCACCTAAAGAAAGCCCAGGTCAACTTTGTAGGTGGACAGTTATGTAACCTTTATGCCCAGCTTAAATATTGCCAAACGTTGGCCATAATTGCAACTACACATAATTTCAGATTTGTTTCTTCTTAAATATATTTTTCTTTTAAATAATAGACTGTTTTGCTGTGTTTTTGTCAATTTCAGTTTGCTGGTACCCTTTCCGATGGTTTGGGGAAAACCATGGACAATAGGCACCAGACAGAAAGAGAGTATATTCGTTACCACGGAGCCACCAGTGGAGAGCACCTAATAGCTGGGATTCATGGACTTGCTCACGGTAAATCATTAAAAAAAAGAAACTGGTATGCTCGAGTTATCCTTTCTGCCCCAGATTAAATTAATTCAAAACAAACAATCTTTTTAGCAAAATGCCTCTCTGGTTCGAGTTTAAAAAAAAAAGAACCTACAACAGTGGTGACTAAGTAACTTTTTAATTGAAGATTTGGTGTTACAGTTGAGCTTACAAGAATGTTAAGGTTTTGCCTTTTACCAGATATGTTTCTAAGGTCCAATAACAATATTCTTTTCACCAGGCATGCTATGCATATAACAACTTTTAACCAAATGTTTAGCTTTTCATTTTCATTGCAAGTACCATCTTCAGTTTTTCTTTGTAATGTACCTTTTACTTATTAACCTGTCAATTTTTTTTTTGTTTGTTCTTTTATTTCGCCTTATACAATTTCTCCTATTAGGAATTTGTTAGTTTTCACATACCCCTTGGGTTCGGAGCGCAGGGTCAGCCATTGTACAGCGCCCCTGGAGCAATTGCAGGTTAAGGGCCTTGCTCAAGGGCCCAGCAGAGTAGGATCTCTTTTGGCAGTGACGGGGATTCGAACCAGCAACCTTTGAGATAGTAGCACAGATCCTTAGCCTCAGAGCCACCACTCTGACCCTTTGCTTTGTCTTTAAATCTGTCTTTCTTTCTCACAAAGAAGGAAATGCAATGCCATTTTATAAATCAGTATTTGAATCTAAATATTTCTAGTGCTGAGTTTTATGTACTTGCCAAAATGTATATTTAGCTCTTTTTTTTTTTTGGTTTTGCCTAAAGGAATCCTTGGTGGTCTGACCAGTGTGATCACTTCCACAGTGGAAGGAGTCAAAACTGAAGGTGGGGTTAGCGGATTCTTCTCTGGATTGGGCAAAGGGCTAGTTGGTACAGTCACCAAGCCTGTTGCTGGTGCTCTGGATTTTGCTTCAGAAACTGCCCAAACTGTCAGAGAAATGGCAACCCTCAGCAGTCAAAGGTGAGTGTTTTGATACAAACTACAGTTTAGCTACAAAAAGAAACCTGCACATTTTTGAAATTTTAAAAATGCCACTATACTCTTTATACATGTAGTTATGTATAAATTATGAGGGATTTATTTTTCTTATTTATACATTTATTCTCTGAATCTGCTTCATCGAGTGCAGTGCTGTGGAAACCTAGAGTGTATAGTGGAAGCAAGAAGAAACAGCCCTGTACTGGATAACAGGCCCTAGTAAAAGCACATTTTTTTACAGAGAGCCACTTTCACTCAACCGATTTATAGTCATCTGGTGAACCTACTAGCCTGCTTTGAACAAGCCTGGATTAAGACCCCCACAGGCCCCTGGGTGACTTAGCTCCTTAACAGGAAGTTGACCACACCAATAAAAATGCAGCATAGGGACACCAAGGAGTTTAATGTTGTGCGGTTTTTACCAGTCTTTTATTTGGTGTGCATAGATTTGTGTGTGTACATTGTCTCGTCGAGCTGGGGCGCACAGAGACTCTTATCAAATGGATGGGTGGTTGTCTCCTTTGGTTATTTCAGCGCACGGAAACTCAGTTGTTTTATCATGCCGGGATAGGGCTTGTTTCCTTAAAAGGCCCCATGCCATCACAAGCCCCAGAACGCCCTGATGGTAGGTCCACCCCTGGCTCTGAACTACAAATGGAAATGCTGATAGACATTGGAGATACATTCATGTTCCACAAAGAAGGCAGTCCAGCCAGAAGTAAAACCCCAGGTTTCTTTTTCAGTTTTGTAACCAAGAATTTAACTCTGTTGTTTATTTGTAGCTCCCCATCTTGCATTTTTTTCAAATTAGAATTACTGGATCTGTTGTGAAATGCATCACTGTAGACTATATTTTATCCTAAATGAAACGTTATAAAATTCTACTGGATATATTTGCCTTACCTTTGGCACGGTGCTATTGAGCAGAAATAAAGAGTAGCTGCAAATGTCCCAACAGCCTCCAGTGTACATCACATTACACTACTTTATGGAGTTTTTGTTAACTCCATGTTGTCGTTGTCCATACAATGCCATCGTTTTTGCCACCAAGCATACTGATTTAAAAATAAATGTATAAATAAAATGAAATCTGTGCCACTTTATTGCAATGCAGAATGCATTCAGTATGCACTGTTTTGTGCATTCCTTTTAGCAAATTGGGAATCTCCCATTAGCAGTGTATAAAGCTTAATTATTAATATATCTGAGTTACAGGGACCTTTCATAATATACTTTATGTGCTGACACAAAGATTAGTAGCCATTAGAACATTTGTGATGAACTGACAATGTTAAAATTAAATGTGGATAATGGATTCACCTAAAGCGAACTTCAAGACTAAATCCCCATGCACTGTCAAAAATATCGAGTTGTAGTAAACAGAGTGAAATAAGTAACGGCAATTAATTTTAAGGAAGTTGTTGAATATAGTAATCGGGGCAGCCATTTTATTTATTTATTTATTTTTAATAAATTGCAATATGCAACGTCACGTGCATCTGTAGGTTGCACTGAACATTTTGGTGATCGTTTCAAAGGAGCGTTAGCTATAGAGATGCCTAAGACTGGCAGACATTTTACATTTCTAGCCTTATTACTGGTAATGATTTAAGTTTTTGTAAGTTTGCTGGCTGCTCCCCAGATTTTGGGCATTCTTTACTGCTGCTGTATTGATGTTTGTAATGCGTTAGAAATTTAAAAGATCTAATTAAGCTGAAACACAATGTTTATTGTTCAAGGCAAGAAAAACTCCACCTGGTTGCAGTTTGTAGTGATATTATATATTTATTTATGGCAGAAGGTTATCAGAACAGAAAGGATCGTGAAATATGGAATTTGACACTAGACTTGAATAATGATGTTCATTGATTTGTATAGTTTTATAATGCAGCTTAAAATTTAATTAGCTTTTTCAAAAACATGTTCATGGAGAGTTACAATGATATGAAACGTAAACCCCTGAATCGTTTTCTGACATTGCTTTTTGCAGGTCAGCATTGCTTTTACAACATTTATAATTAATGTTAATGTTAATTTTTCCTTTGATTGATGTTTTCCTGTTATTTCTTTCTGAATTGATTTATATGGCGTTCTTGATATTTGTTGTTCATATTATTTTGGTGGTGTTTGCAAATTGCACAGCATGTTCTGAATGTAAATTAGAAAGAGTAACAATCCCACAACAGATCCCTGAAGGTTTCTTTTGTTGACCTCACCCCATGTGGAGCATTCTTCTCTTATCTGTATTTTTTGTTTCCTGTCCATTAACCAACTTGCAATCCAATTTTGTAAATTACCGCCAACGGCTTCTAGCTTCACAATTGATCTTTAGAAACCGTACCTCAGCTTTTTTGAGCTCTGTGTAAACTTTGTTGGAAGCTTTGTTTTATTTTGCTAATCTAGTTGCCTGTTTAAAAAAACTTCTTGAAAGTAATTGTCTTGTTTATTTCTGGCAACAGTTTTCTTCATATCACATGAGATATACTGTAAGTAATGGTAATTGGTAAATATTTCCTGGGATGCATTTTGTCTTTCCTCTTATGTAAGGAAGCAGCATTTGAAACGTTCCAGTCATAATGTACTTCTTCCATCTAAAAAGATTTTTTAAATTAGTTTAGTAATGGTTTAGGAATTACAATATGGCATTTCTTTAATCAGTATCATACCAACAATGGGCTCTTGTATTTATTTTCTCTGAATATTATCTTACTCTTTTCTTTTAAAAGGCTTTAAAACAGAGTTCATTTTCACTCCTTCCTGAATCACTTCCACTTGTTTCTTTTCTCTGTACACTTAATGTATTTAGTTCATATGCTGTTTCCTGTTCATTGTCAAAAAGTATGCTTATCTCCTAAGCACACAAATATATTTTCTCTCAGCTCTGCACTTATTACCCTGTTCCTGTTGGAATATGCCCACATCCTCCTAGTTATTTATAACATAGTCATTTCAAACTTGAATATTCCTCATCTGTTGGGCCATATCTAGTAATAAAAAATAAGTATATACTCGTGGAACCAAATAAAAGGATGCAGTAAGCAGATAATTTGATAAAACTGTGATGCGGCACATAGTATTCAGTCTATCCCTAGATTATCCAGTACAGGCTTGCGATTTGTAGACGTCTGTCCTGGCAGCATTGGGCACAAGACAGAAATCAAAAAACAGCACACAAGTTAGACATGTGAGAGGAAAATCAGAGTACCTGGAGAAAAATTCACGCAAACACGTTTTGGGGAAGCAAGCCCCACACAGCTTGTGCCTAGGTGGGATTTGAACTGTGGATTCTAGACCTTAGATAAAAAACGCATCTTAATGAAAGGACGAGAGTCTGTGTGCGTTTGTGTATCTTGTGTGTCCATCTAGTACTATGTCTCTCTTATATACCATTCGGTATGGGATTTCTTGAAACAGTGCTATGGCTTGTGATGCACCATCTGTTAGAATGAAAAATGCAGTTTATTATATTACTACATGCATTACAAAATCCATTCCAACTAATGGTGAACTGTAAATTGTTATAATGCTAAATATGCTGAGGTCTTTGTTGATTATTTCAACCCGTTTTAGATGGGTAGCACAGCTGGTAAGAACATAATAGGTTTGACAGACAAGAACAGATCATTCAGTCAGTCAAATTTGCTTGTTTCACTGATAACTAATTTCTTCCACTATCTTTAACCAGATACTTCATAAAAGTTGCCAAGATCTCTTTTTATTCAGTATGACTTTGTAGTTCTTTCCAGATTACAACCATTTTTATAATGCAACTTAACATTTTACATGCTATTTTAACTGCTTCTGCAGATTTGTTAGACAAAGAGAATACTGTGTCAAGACACAGTGTAAGACAGTGTCTCCCATCTTGTATTTATACTATAATTAATTTTCATTTTGCCTACATTAGACTGTGATTCCTAAGTGCTTGTAATCAATTTTGAAGATTTTCCTGGTCTTTCTAATGTTATTAGGAGATACTGAGGAGTTAGAGCAATTTCTTTCCAGTTTCTATATAGTGATTGTAGTAAAGTGTTAAAAGTTATGGATGAAGCCCTTTTAGAAATAAATCTCCTGCTCCATTAGGTTTAAGATATTTTTGTGCCAGGAGACATCTTTTTTTTTTCTTTGCCTCTGTCCTAAAGTAACACCCAGCAACTTCAATAGGTTTATGCCTATCCCCAATGTAGCACTCATTCATGCCTGAGGGGAACCAAGGCCTTTCATTTTGTATTGGCAAGGCCCGAAGGACTGTAAAACCTGCTTTACTCCTATGGTTTAGAAAGTAAACTCTTCTAAAGTATGTTGTATCTCAAAATACTAAACTTGCGCTTTGTTAATATTATGTTTTGATAACTTGTTTTAAATCCAGTACTGTAAACCAAGAAAGAATAAGCAACATTTCTTTCTTTCTTTCTTTCTTTCTTTCTTTCTTTCTTGTTTTGAGGCCTGTAAGTTTTACTGTTTTAGAATAATTGCACTTTTTAATGTTCCTTTTCTTTGTTTCAATTGAGCATAATCAATTCACTTTAACAAAATTACTAGACTTAGCCTCAGATCCTCCTATGCTACATCGCATAGTAGGCAACAAGCATTCTCCAGCATTTCCAGTGGTCTTTGGCAAGGGTCTCAGAATCGTCCGAGCTGATGTTGAGCGCCTTCAGATCTTGTACGAACATTCTTCTCCAAGTGTTTAGTGGGCATCTTCTCAGTTGTTTGGCGTTGGGAGGTACCCATGTCATCGCCGTCTTCGGAATCTGATGGTTAACAAAGTTAACAAAGTAACTACTGAACAGTGTCATCTCCAGGCAGAGGAGTAGCTTCAGTGACAGACTTTTGTCACTGTCCTGCTCCACTGACAGACTGAGGAGATCGTTCCTCCCCCACACTATGCGACTCTTCAATTCCACCCGGGGGAGTAAATGCTAACATTTTTTTTTTTTTTT
>JANRMT010062816.1:8611456-8622048 GCA_026402145.1 Polypterus bichir lapradei | reverse complement strand
GCCTTTCATATCTATCTATCTATCTATCTATCTATCTATCTATCTATCTATCTATCTATCTATCTATCTATCTATCATATAGTGCCTTTCATATCTATCTATCTATCTATCTATCTATCTATCTGTCTATCTGTCTATCTATCTATCTATCTATCTATCTATCTAAAGAAGTATTAAACTTAGGTAGGAATGTGAAACTAATGGTAGAGCTTCAGCACAGGAGACATTTTAGTTTTCATGTAATAAACGCTGTTTTCACTGAATGTCTGCTAGAACAGACTTAATTGGTGGATCACTTGTTGGTACTGCCTTTTTATTTACATTTTAATTATTTAATTAGGTTTCCTTACAATGTACTGTATACATTACAGATCACATACTGTACACATTACTACGTCCTACTGAGAGCTGGTTACACTTAGCTTTTGCTAATTTAGGACTTTAACTGGATTGTATATTTTAAATATAGGATAATTTTTCCTGACTTTATTTGCATTGTTTAATGTAATACTAAATGCTGTTAACAAATCAGGCATAATCAAAAAAAATAAATAAATAAAGCTTAGGGGCTCCAGGGAGCACATATTTTAATGTCCAGGTTGGAATTCAGTAAAAGAAAGCAAGAGAAGTAGTAGACGTCTCGTGAGATGTATGGCATGGGTGTCAGTGGTGAGTTACAAAATTGGATTTTGTTACAAGGGACAAAGAGTACAAATTGGGTTAATGTGAAATGGATCTGCTACAAAGCTGCCATGCTATAAATTGTTGCAGGTGACATTTACAAAGCGTGTGACTTAAATATTTGGAAAAATGTAACAGTGGTAATTAAAAATTAACTAACCAAACAAGTTTGATGGACTTAATGGCATATCGTCTGTTTAAGTGAAGATTTTATGTTAAAGAAAAACATTTCATGGGGTGTACTTAATTTTTCACACTCCTGTTAGAAGAATGGCAGCTCAAGGCATCCTGGCTCAAAAGCCCTAATTAAACTGACTTTGAGTGGATAGTCACACTAGATACAGCAGTCTGTGCCCATTTTAATTGAAACTCTCAGAATTACTCCTAGGAATTGCACTAAAATTCTGACTAGGGTAAGAATTTGTGCTGTCCCAGAGGAGGACAGTGAGAAATAATTGTGATGCATCCTACATCCACTCCTAGCGAGGAGTAGGAGTTCACGTTTGGGTGTGAATAACGTCACAATTTTATGGCATCCCGAGCCACAAATGTCACTCATGTAGAGGTTTCCTTGGAAATAATGATGTGGCGTTGTAGTTTTCTGATACTAACACAATGGCTGCACTACAAAGATAATAAAAGTAATGAGATTCAAAAGGGCATGATTACATTCAAGTAAAAGATTCATGCCACTCTAATGAAGTACTCTAGAATCATGCGTTGAACCGGGTCACTCCATAACAACATTAAGAATGATGGGACAGACCAAGACACCCACCAAGTAAGAGTAAGCTCCATAGCGGGCATGTTTATTTAACAGTAAATGATTCACAGCCGAACTTTCCACTGTTTAGGCCACATGTGACGCCTCATAAAATAAATTACTGAAAGACGCTACAGCTATTGTTGTGCTGTTTCTGTAGTTGTGTTCACTCTTCCAGTGTTCCCGATCATCTTCAACAATTGCATGCTTTGTCTCTCTCTGTGATCACCCTTTATCTTCTGCTATTTATTCAGCGCCCTGGGAGTCCTTGTGTGTAATTTGAATGTTCAAGGATTTCGTGGAGTACAAAGCTTAGGGTACCTGTGTGATGTTTCAGTGCCAATCACCCACCCATCATCATCATCTATCTTCCATTTAGTTTACATTCATGACCACCTGAATGTTAAGACTGTGATATCATTTGTGCTTGACATATGCATGTTCATACACACTTCGAACAATGGCCTTTATGTGTGTGCCATCAATCACAACAAAAACTCCAGGAGAACCAGTAATTTGCACAAAGGCAGCTTGCTTTAGCATTATCTTACGTGGCAGGGTAGAGAAATGTGTGAATCTGTATATTACCTCAGACATTGTTTAAGGTTGTAAAATTAGAGAAACCGTTGGTTGTAACATGCCTACATCATTGCTATTGCATAAGCTGCATTTTCTGCATGGCTAAAAACCATAACATTACCAACACAATTTCAATTTCGGTTGACAGCATATGGCTTCTCTGCGTCGATGTAGCAATCGTGATGTACAGGATTTGCTGCGAATATTATTTCATCTCCTTCAGATCGATTTCTTTTTACGAGTTCATTATTGTCCAACGTTCCCAAAGGATTCTGCCTTTCCAGGGATGCACATACTGATCTCTATCTGAACACCATCTTCTGGAAGCTCCTAGCGAGTTAGGACATCTCACAAGCTCTCCTAAATCCAGGTGAAATTAGTAATAGTTTCCTAAATTAGGAAAATTGATAAAATGCTTTTATACCTTATGATATAGCAAGGTGCGTGGGGATTGTGCCACTTTAAATAAATAAATATATGTGCTCAGGCTTATGCAGAGTGTAGGTGTGAGTGTGGTAACGTGGCGGCGTGACTCCAGGGTGTGAATGAGCGTGCGTTCATGTACAGGTGGATGCAGTCAAGCCGACTTCCTAATTAGCACATTGGAGGCTAAAATATGCACCACCACTCCTGCATCCTTTAAAAAGTATATTAAGAAGCCTGAACAGGAAACAGAGGGGAGAACAGAAGAGAACAAGAAGAGAACTGCGAGTGACAGATCAGTATTGGTGGGGTGAGGGAGCAGAGGCAGAGCGGTCGGTAGGCCACAGAGGAGTGATTGATCAGTGCTTTAGGGGTGGATTGTCCCCAGCTGAATAAGTGGGGTATGATGGTGGTGGTGCCTTCTTAGGGATCCTGAAGATGCTCAGAAAACGTAGTAGAAGATGGAGGGACAGCCGGCTCAGAGCATTTTTGGCAGTTGGGATAAGAATTGGAAGTGGGGACCACAGCTGCTGACATTTCCGCCAGCTACAAGACTATTGTGGTGAGCTGGGGAGACAATGGAAGAAGCCACTCTGGGCTCTGACCGCGAGAGAGAGGGCAGAAAGTAGGCAATGACTTCATTCCAGTTTTATTGTTTAATGATTTTTTGGATTTTAACTCCCATACAGACGCTGGTTTTATAGATTATGTATTAATTGGATGAATCATTGCACTTTGGACACTTTCTTGTTTGTTTTGTAATAAGAGCGCTGCTCATCTTCAGTTTTGAATGGACGGATCCGGGTTCAAGCTGCCAGGGACCATGGAGCGTGTCCTTGTTTGTGCTCACGTTCATGCTTGCGCACGTGAAAGTGCCTCGGTGCATGTCTATGTGCCAACGGCCTACGGGCCTTTTGAGTGTGAAGTAACTCTTAAAATAAAAGATTTAAGTGTTGAACCGTATGTTTAAGGCATACAGAAGAAGAAATTAAGAACTTTTAAGTACAGAAATAACCAAAGCTTCTTAAGAAAAACTAAGTGTATAGAAGATACATTTTTTACTTTTTTTTGCCTTTATTCTATGTGTGTAACTATTTTTCTTTTTATTCTTGTATGGATTATTTGCCCTTAACTTTCACTAAATATTTTTAAAACAAACTTTTGGACTGAGAGATTTCTTTGACACGCGTCTTACCCGTGCCTGACTTCGCCTTACGCAACGGCGGCTACACTAAAGTTACACTGGACTGCCACACACCTACTTCTAAGAGAAGTGCTGGTGGTAGACTGTATTAACCCCAGAGGGGAAATTCTCTTTTTCGCTTACCTCAACTTACTTGGAGCTTTAGGGCTGAAGTGCGGGGTCAGCGATCTGTACAGAGCCCCTGGAGCAGTTGCAGGTTAAGGGCCTTGCTCAGTGCCTCAACGGAGTAGCATTCCTTCTGTCACTGCCAGGATTCAAAGCAGTAACCTTCGAGTTACCAGCCCAAATCATTTAGCCACAGAGCCACCACTCCATCTGTAGGACCAAATTTAGATAGATAGATACATAGATAGATAGATACTTTATTAATCCCAAGGGGAAATTCACATAATCCAGCAGCAGCATACGGATACAAAAAACAATATTAAAGAGTAATAAAAATGCAGGTAAAAACAGACAATAACTTTGAATAATGTTAACGTTTCCCCCCGGGGGTGGAATTGAAGAGTCGCATAGTGTGGGGGAGGAACGATCTCCTCAGTCTGTCAGTGGAGCAGGATGGTGACAGCAGTCTGTCGCTGAAGCTGCTCCTCTGTCTGGAGATGACACTGTTCAGTGGATACAGTGGATTCTTCATGATTGACGTGAGCCTGCTCAGCGCTCGTCGTTCTACCACAGATGTCAAACTGTCCAGCTCCGTGCCTACAATAGAGCCTGCCTTCCTCACAAGTTTGTCCAGACGTGAGGCGTCCTTCTTCTTTATGCTGCCTCCCCAGCACACCACCGCGTAGAAGAGGGCACTCACCACAACTGTCTGATAGAACATCTGCAGCATCTTATTGCAGATGTTGAATGACTCCAGCCTTCTAAGGAAGTATAGTCGGCTCTGTCGTCTCTTACACAGCGCATCAGTATTGGCAGTCCAGTCCAATTTATCATCCAGCTGCACTCCCAGGTATTTATAGGTCTGCACCCTCTGCACACAGTCACCTCTGATGATCACGGGGTCCATGAGGGGCCTGGGCCTCCTAAAATCCACCACCAGCTCTTTGGTCTTGCTGGTGTTCAGGTGTAAGTGGATTGAGTCGCACCATTTAACAAAGTCCTTGATTAGGTTCCTATACTCTTCCTCCTGCCCACTCCTGATTCAGCCCACAATGGCAGTGTCGTCAGCGAACTTTTGCACATTCTGAGACTTTGTTCCCAGTTAGGACCATTTTTGTACTCTGAGCTGAGATGCTTGATAAACACAGGTCTGACCTGGGATGGAGGGAGAAAGCTTGGTTGATCATGGATTCTGTCTTACGGTCAGGTGATCATAGCAGCCCTGCCCATGAGTTCAAACGGAGGTCAGGCAGAAGGGTGTCTCCCACTTGGCTGAGCACAGTGAGAAAAGAATAATTTTCGATGGGTGCAGCACTCTGTAAATTATCATTTCTCAAAGGAAAGGTGCAAGTTTGGTCGTCAGTAAAGAGAGAATTATTATTATTTTTTTTTTTGGAGTTGCAGATTTCTCCCATTTCTGTCAGACGTGTGTGCTTTACCTGCCTTGTGTATGAATAGATAAACTGTTCCAACTTGCCTTGGGTTACATTCTCCCATTGCAGGGTTGTCTTAAAGTTCAATGCAAATCAAAAGCTGCAAACAGGAAATAAACAAGTAAATGAGAAACAGACTGCAGTCAGTGGAAATGAGAGCATCAGGAGGATTATGGGATTGTCCATACTCATGCTGTGGCCTTTTGCCCTCCAAATGAACTCTCCAGTCACTCAGCACTCCCCCTTCCCCAAAGCACTAGGCTGTTATCCAAAGCCAGCTCAATTACAGACCTCGAACAAAGCACACAGGCTCCTGGGGCTCATCTTGTCTCCTTTCTATGCGTTTTTGCCTAAATTTTGGTCCTTGGGTTTCACCGTTGTGATACCTCGTTCAGTCTGCCACCCCATTAATTCCTGGGCATGACTGTACACGGCATGCATGCTTCTCTGTGGGTAGCTGCTGTTAAACTCCCAAAGGCATTTTTTTTTTATTCACTATAAATTCCTTTTTAGCATTGAGCAATTTAAAATGTGCCATGTTTGTCAGCTTTTACTGCTCTGTTGTGTATTTTTTTTCCTTTTCTGCCACATTTGATTCCAAAGATGCTTTGATGCAGCATTTGAGGATTATCTCATTATGCTGGAATTACTTGATCAGTAATTCTGAGTGGAAAATAAAGACAAAACAACATATCTTGTTGTCAGCTTCTAAGGTTGTCACTAAAGACTTTGGCTAAAAAAGATCCTTTTCATCAGACGGAGCTGTTTTTGTGCGGCCGTTCTGTTTGAATGAAAGGGCTTTAAGAAGGTGAGCTCAGTTCTCCCCCGCCTGCAGCAATTCACCACAAGGAAGAGCGAAAGGCTGTTTGTTTGCTTCAAATGACTGTTGTCTGGACCAGCGCCAGCCCCGGAGGTTGACCTGGAGTTGAACCGTGCCTGCTGAGGGAGAGGAAGAGGGCGGAAACCAGAAACTGGCAAACACAAGCTAAACTGGAAGTCTTAGTCTATTACCAGTAGGGCAATAAAGACCTTGAAACTGAGATGCTTCCTTGTTTTAAAGGCACCTGAAATTTGAGAAAAATATCTCTTCACAGGAAAGAAATTATAGAAGTGCCTTTGTTGGCAGTTTAAAAGATAAGAATCATTTGCCCGACCCCCCCCAAGGCTTGATTCTATTTTATTTTTTCCCATATTCTTTATTTCTTGAGTCTTCACAGCATCCATTAAGTTTCTTGTTTATTTGAGGTTCTGCCTGATTTGCCATTTGTAGCACACAGCAGTACGTCTGTCAGAATTCACCCGCCCATTTTAGCTTGAGTCTGACGTGGCTGCTGCCATTTCAAGATAATCTTTTTTTTTTTGTTAGTTTAATATTTGAGATCACTTTCAGTCATCTGGACCATTTAATTTGTAGTAAAAACACCTAAGAACCATATACTCACAGAGCAAACTATTAGGAAGACCTGCACACCTGCCTGCTCATTCAGTTATCTAATCAGTCCAATCATGTGGCAGAAGTGCAATGCATAAAATCATGACAATACAGGTCAGGAGCTTCAGTTAATCTTCCCATCAAACACCAGACATCTGTTTACTTTGCTGACTCACCACTGGGTACGTCTGCAAACAGCTTAGCACCATCATTAAGTCTGCTGAGGAGACAATGATGGTGGGTCTCATTAGCGGGGTATGAGTCAGCTTACAGAATGGAGATGCAGCGATTGGCAGATCATTGCAGTGCAACAGTCTGCTTCTTAATGTGGATAAGATAAATGATGGTTGGCCTCAGGAAATCCCATGCTGTCCACACCTCGCTGCACATTCAGGGTTCTGTAGTGAAATTGGTCAAGAGCACTAAATTTCTTGGTGCACACATGCCAGCTGTCCTTACTTGCTTAATTAACACCACCTCCATAGCCTAAAAAGACACCGCAGCATCTCCATTTCCTTCTGCGGCAGAGAAAGGCATGCACACCTTAAACCCCCAACCCCATCCTACTTTCTCACCTCAATTCAGCAGGGGTGCCATAGATAGTGTACTGGCCTGCTGCATCACCGTCTGCTTTGAACACTGCAGTGTCTCTGAACACAAGCTCCTACAATGCATAGCGCCACCACCATCTACTCAAAGCATCGTGATGTTCCAACAATGATGGATGGATTAAAAGCCAGAAGTCTGTATGACCATTTTCATCAAGTGACTCCATGAGAACCCTAACTACAAAGAGAACTGTTTCATTTATGTTAGGTAGAATGCCCAGAGGGGACTGGGCGGTCCCGTGGCCTGGAACCCCTGCAGATTTTATTTTTTTCTCCAGCTGTCTGGAGTTTTTTTTCTGTTTTTTCTGTCCACCCTGGCCATCGGACCTTACTCCTTTTCTATGTTAACTAATGTTGTCTTATTTTAATTTGTTATTTTGTCTTTTATTTTTCTTTTCTTCATTATGTAAAGCACTTTGAGCTACTTTTTATATGAAAATTGCTATATAAATAAATGTTGTTGTTGTTATCCGGAAAGATCATTGGGTCCTTTATGCCCTCTATTAAAGACATCTTTATCAAGTGTTTCATCCGTAGTGCCTATAGCGTTGTGAAGGACCGCTACCATCCATCCCACTGTCTTTTGGTCCCATTTCCATCTGACATAAGGTTCTGCAGTATCTGAACCAGTTCCTCCAGGTACTGCAACAGCTACTATCCCTTGGCTGTCCGGACTCTAATCTCTGTGCTACCTGACATCAATCAGATCTACTTCTAGTAGTTTAGTTATATGCAGTGCATTTGTTACATTTGCTACTACTGTTGTTTTTTTATTATTAGTAGTTATTATTTATTTACATATTTCTTACTGTGTATTTCAATTTATTACTATCTATTCATGTACCTATTATTTGTTTATCTATAGCAGGGGTCCTCAGTTACTGTCCTGAGGGGCCACAGTGGCTGCAGGTTTTCCTTCCAACCAGTTTCCTAATTAGAAGACCGTCCTGATAATAAAACTTGCTATTTAACTGTTTGGCTTGTTAGTGCTTTAACTAACTAAGTAAGTTTGAATCTTGGTCTGGGCCCCTTCAGAGTTCTCCGATATTGATAAAGATGAATCAGCAGAATTCTTTCATGGCATTTTTTTAACCTGCTTAATTCAAACCAGGGTCATGAGGTTATTTGGGGCTGTACTCTATCCCAGCCATCACAGGGCACAAGGCAGGAACATTCAGTTAAACAGAAATCTACCATAGGACCCCCAGTGAACATTAGTGACAGATAGATAGATAGATATGAAAGGCACTATATAATAGATAGATAGATAGATAAGAAATCCACTATATAATAGATAGATAGATAGATCTACTAAGTCACAGAGTTAAGTCAGAACTTTTTGATAATTCTTAAAAAGTACCTTACCAAAGTAGCTTACCAAAAATTAGCTTGAAAGACTAAATGGTCTCTCGTATTTGTGAAAGATCATTATATTATTTAAAGACATATATTTTTCTTTCTCCATGAACCCTTAAATATTAATACTTTTATCAAGTATCCTATAACATCATGAGATTAAAACAAAAAGTAAAAATACAAGTCATGTCTAATAAAAATGAGTGAGAAAAGCTTGAAGTTTTAACTTGCTTGTTGTTTGTTGTATCCCAAGCATCATTTGTCATGTATAATAATTAAGTGTCTTGTTGTGTACTCACATAAGAGATAACCTCTCCCCTGTCAAATTGTATCATGGAAGACCTCTGACTTGCAACATGACCTTTTGCAAACCGAAGTGTTCCATTTGGCAAAAGTTCACAGAAAAATATTGACACATTATGGTGAAAATTATACTAATCACTGAAATGCCGTGTGGATTAAGATTGTCGAATATGTCCTTAGACGTTGAGGAAAGGGGGCAATTTCATGCATTGATTATGTATTGAAGAACGGCAGAAAAACTAATGCTGTAGAAATTGCTTAAGAACTTACTCTGTTTTTAGTAGTTTGTAGCAAAAGAAAAACAAGTTTGAGACAAGTTTGAGAAAGTTTTTTCAGTAACAGAACATGTTGAGTTCAAGTGTGTTTTTTAAGTTTGTCGTTAATAATGGCTATCAAGCAACGTATTAACATGAAATTTTGTTTCAAATTGCAAAAAGCTCAGAAAACCCATCAGATGTTAAAATCGGTTTATGGTGACAGTGCACCGACAATTAAGACTCTTTATAAGTGGTTTGATCGATTTCATAATGGATCTGACTCGGTTGAAGACGAGAAAAGATCAGGACGTCCTTCAACATCAATAACCGAGGAAAATGTTGAAACGGTTTTATTCTTCATCATGACATCACTCCTTGTCACACATCCCTTCTAGTACGACAGTTTCTGTCGAATAAAAACATTACGCTGTGTCTGCATCCAACTTATTCAATGCGACTTCTGGCTGTTCCCTAAATTGAAAAAGACCAGGAAAGGCAAACTATTTCAATCCATTGAGGACATCCAGGCAGCCACGACAGGCTAACTAAAGACACTCTCGAAAGAAAACTTCCAGAACTGTTTCACAAAGTGGCAAGAGCGTTGGGATAAGTGCATCCGAAGTGGAGGAGAGTATTTTGAGGGTGACTTGTAGTTGTAAATCTTTTACTGCAATAAACGTTTATTTTTTTTTAAAAAAAACATTCACCGTATTTTTTGATCACACCTCTTATAGATATATAGGGCAGCAAAGTGGCATCATGTTTAGTGCTGTCAGAATGTTAAGATCTTAATTTTGGTAAGGGCATTTTCAAAGCAGGACCTATATATATATCCATCATCATAATATCACAGATAGTACAAAAGATACGATTTTATTGTTTTTTTCGGTTGTTTCTTAGAAATATCAGGCAGAGCATTGTTCACAGATGGTGGAAGTACTGTACCTAACATAAAATTCTCAATCCCACTAAATCCAATGTAGGGTCACTGGAACTAAAACCTGACTCAGTGCAGTTAACAAGTTCATGCTTTTGCCAAGAAAGCAATTAGTATTATATGATCACACACTTCATAATTTATCTCTAATTATTTATTGGCCCTTATTGCAGTAGACACACAAACTGCAGCTTTCACAACCTAGTTTTGGTGGAACAGGAATCCAAGCCATCTAACAAGTGACCATTGTCCTTGCATAACACATGCATGGTGCCGGTGCTTTCCATACACTGTTTGTTCAGTATTAACCATGCTAATTTTTTTTTTTTTAATTTGGATTATCTGGTAACTATTTTAGAAAATGTTTATCAGTTAAGTAGTTCCTATCAAACGGATGAATGAAAAGGACAGTATCATTATCAAATTTCACTCAGCAGTGTTCAATGAAAGAATATTAGTGCCAAAATTAAATGCAGTCCAATGTGTTAACTATGTTAAAATACTATATATA
>JANRMT010062816.1:8574962-8611356 GCA_026402145.1 Polypterus bichir lapradei | reverse complement strand
TGAAATAGTTTTTACTGTCAAATAATGCAAAGAGTACGCGACACGTGTTTCGCCCTAATTCTGGGCTCATCAGGCGTACACACTCACTGCACTCCCTGTCAGGAATCGAACCTCGGGCATCAACGTCAGAGGGCGAAGTCTCTCACGAGGGCAAAGAGGGCACCGTGGCAGACGTTAGCCGACTTGCTGACCAACCACAAGCGTTACCTGGTAGGTAACCACCCACACGATCAGAATGTGATTTAGACTACGAATGCATTGAATATATATATATATATATATATGTATATGGGCTATTTAATTCTGGTATGGTTTTATCATGTGATTATTAAAAATAAAAAAAATTTATACCGAATGAACGATTGCGTTTTCCTCTGCCATGCAGTTTTCATTTCACTTTAAAATGCAGTACAAAAGTGCATTGCATTTTAATTCATGTCCATAGATTCGGTGTCGTAACTAAAAGCCAAGTAGACGTATTACTGTTTGTTTAGTGACGGCTCCATGTGTATTGCATTTCAATTTGAGACCATGTTTTAATTGTGCCAAAACTAAATGAGATCAAATGACCAATCAGCATCAGACTTTGGGGCAAGTGACATCAACAGTTGACAAAAGAACCATTCCAATCACAAGTCTGTTCTGCTTGGAAAGAAGGTAAACAAGGAGTTGATAAGGAGGGAGATCTGTCGCCTCACAGAATGGGTGGAAGCTGGTGATCTAACTGAGTATTTCATTCTTTCATGTGTCGAAAGACGGGAAAAACTATATAATATCTGCTTATCACAGAGAGTATAAATAAAAAGCTACGAAGATACCAAGCTCAGTGACGCTAACAAATCTTTCACTTTAATCAGTTTTTAGTTAAATTTGCTAGCAACCCACACCTTGCAAATTTTAACTACACTGCTTAATTTAAAATGTATAGAGAGATAATAACTTAAGGCAACTTAACATAAGAGTAAATCTTTTCCACGAGATTTAAACCATACTATTTTGCTGTTTCAGTTCACCTCTCCCCAGTCCATATTGACTAAACTTATGCTCACTGCCAGAATACAGAAACGTTTAGAAGTGGAACTACTCTTTCCTCAACTGTTGACGCCTCTTGCCCTACCTTTTGATGTTGATCGGCTATTTCATTACTTTTAGTTTTGGCATGATGAAAGTGTGGTCTCGAATCGAAATGCAATACACATGGAGCTGCTGCTTAGTAAAATGCAATACGTTTGCTTTGCTTTCAGTTATGAAATGTGATCCATGGACATGAATGAAAATGCAATGCGATTTTGTATTGCACAGTAAACTGAATCAAAAAATTTGAGTGCCATAGTGAAAAGCAATCAGTCATTTGGTTGTTGTGTCTTTAATTATGACACAATAAAACCGTGCCAAAATGAAATGTCCCACTTGCATATGTATGGCATTTCAACCTATCGAGTTATATTATTTTCTGTTATGTATTTGCAATATATAGACAAGTGTCTTTTATTCAGAATGAAGATATTTCACCAAATGCAAAGATATAAGTCAGTTTCCACAATATTTCTCTGCAAAGTCTGTGCAAGTACATCCCTTCTCTTGTTCCTACTTTGTATTTTGTTTTCCTGTTTACAACTGTTGGCTTTGTAAGTGCCTGAACTCCCAAATACTAGTGCTGCTATTTGGAAGCAGTTTTCCTCTTTCACTGGCACTAGAACACGTTCTTCTTTTACCGTTAATGATGGCTTTCACTACATTTTTGGTTTATTATGTGCAGGATGAGTTGCCAAAGTTCTAACCTCAAAGAATATGAACTCAAGGTTAGTTTGACAGTTTAGATACCTGAAACTGACAGGATTTTGTCAATATCAATTCAATACGAGCAAATAGAAGCCTTTCTCCTCCAGTATTCCTTCAGAACTAAAGGTCAGAACTGCCACATTCTGGCCAATTTGGTCCATGGGGACCTGATACTGCATCTTGCCAGCCCTGCCGACTCTACGAGTCACGCTATAAGATGATGGCACTCAGTTTAGCCATGGCTGGATGAACAGTAACAGCTGTTGGCACACTGCCCTGTTGCAGAAAGAGAAAAACGGAAAAGAGAGACTCAGCACAGTGCCGTCTTTGTGAATTGACTGGAAACCATCAGCTAATATAATGACCACAGGAAAGATTTAAGACAGATGTAGAAATTCCTCGGCTCTGGAGTTCAGCACCACAATGGTAGCCAGAAAAGAGGTCATTGGTAGGAGGAGTGACTACCAAGTTTGGCCTTTCTGAGGAACTGCCTTTTTATTCAGTTGTGCAGTGGAGGTGAACTAGAAAGCATTTCTTCTGCTATATGCTGTTGAGATATTCCTTGGATTCTAAAAAGGGTAAAATGAAAAAAAATATTTGATCTCCCCACCAGAAATCTAAGAAAGGTAATTAATTTCTTCCATCTTTTGACACCACTTATCAAGTTCAAGGTCAGAGAGAGAGAGCTAATGACTATGAAACCATATCAGGAAGGTATGCCACTCCATACCAGCGCACACCTACACTTGTTCATGGGAGAAAACGATGTACTTGCCAATTAATCCAACCTTCATGTGTTTGGGATATAGAAGGATATTAAGCCTGTGATTCTTTTCTTGCGTTTTATTAATTCCTTCAGTCCTTCATGTGCTGTGAAGTAAATAACATCCATCCTTGACCTGAGCTGTTGATGATTTGTGGTATGAATACTGGCTGGTATGTCACCTGCTCACAATTTTTTAACATATCTGTAGCAAATAGCTGGATTAAAACTAAACTGACACTTTATAAATTTCTGTTACTGAATTGCATGCAGTACACTCCTTTCTTCTTGGATGTGCAATTGAACCTTGTAAAGAAACAACATACTGGTACGTGAGGTCTGCTTCTTGCCTTACACCCAGGGCTGTTGCAATAATAATGACACAGGTATTTTTAAATTCAATAAGACTAGGGGGCTCTGCCCCGTGCTCACTTTGCTCGCCAACCCCTGGGCGGGCACTATGTGCTAGCCTCTTCGCGGTTCTGCCACTTGCATATGGGGAAGCGGATGTACAATTTAAACAGATTGTTATTTTCATGGGAATTGTTACATATGCATAATAGAACTAACTATTTTACATTACAGCGAGTAATTAACCATAGTAAAAAATAGTAAATAATATTGAATGAAAATTATGTTTCATGTTGCGTTAGAGGTATTTGTTGCGTTATACGTTTTCATTCTGTTTGGCTTTGAAATTAACACGCAAATACTTTTTAAACTTACACTTTTACTGTAAAACTTCAGTAAAAACAATTTTTTTAATTAACTTTTCGTCAATATCGCATTGAATTTTGATTCCATGTTTGGGCTTACATGGTGACAATGCAACGTATAACTGCCCGTGAGTAAATATCGTTTCTTTCTGTCTAATATATAAACTGACTTTTTCGAACGTTTCTCCCTGTGATTTGTTAATTGTCATAGCAAAAGCTATTTTAACGGGAGACTGTAAACGTTTTAATATCAATGGCATATCAAGATCTCCTTTGGTGTCTAATGTTATCCGTGGAAGATGTACTACATTACCTTTCTTGTCGGCTGTTAAATTTTTATGTCAGAATTGTTCGACCAATTTCTTGTCCTATTGCATAGCCCATCACTCAGAATACATAATTTGCACAAATAACATTGCGATACACGCTTCTTTCAACAGTAATTTGGCCAGTGGAAGACCGGACGATGTTAATGGTTGTAGATATTCTATGGGATATTGTAAGTTGATGTTTTCATCTTTTGCACCATCACCGACCAACTGTTTCAGCGTAGTCTATTGATATGCATTTAACCAATTTGCCTTGTAACCACTTGACAGTTTTCACGTTAATTCGTTTGACTTCATCGTTTCTCGGTGCTAGGATTGCCTTTGTACTCATTTCTTCTGTTGATAACCCTTTGGGGTGAAATTCTTAATAAGATTTGGACGTAATAAGTCTTCTTTTATTGCGAACTTAAAGTGAGGAAAATGTAAAAATTTATTTACACGATTGAGAGGTGAGAGGACCGTGAGTGTGGTTGAAAATGGTTGAGAGGAGGGCGGGTCTTAAAAAAATCTCTTGGCCATAGTCTCGTCTCATGGGACATTCTTTTATAATAGAGAGATAAGTGTTAGATTATTGTTTACTTTAAAAATCAGTCGGACTATGTAATGCATGTTACCTCTTACCGCTATGTTCTCATCTCATTAACTTAAATGTAACAATTTCTGAAATACTGAGACAGATTATTTCAACCAGAAGAATAAATAATGCAATCACCGAAGCACATGCCTCAGGAAATTTATCTTGTGGACCCTTCTACTCACGGCTTCTGAAAGCGTGTGTGAACCTAACACATGTGCAGGCGAACAGAGTGCAACAAACATGCACAGACTACAAAATCCTTAACTGTAACCCGGTTAAGGGTTTACACGGCCATATAACTGGGCTACTCGTGGAGAAATCTACTTGTGTTAATGGTAGTGTTCTCAAATTAAAAACAAGTATGGTTGTGCCATGCGTTAACTCTGTCTTACAGATAAGGCACCATTGTGAAGAACCATTGACCATGATGAAGCCTTTATTGCCACTCGTACCATGTATAACAAAATTACAAAGCAACTACCACTTCAAATGCAACAAGAAACAATCATTTACACAGTAACTATAAAAGTAATACAGTGTTTTTAGGGGTGGGGGGTTTCTGGGTTGGAGAGAGAGATTAAAAAAGAGAGATGGGGACAGGGACATAGACACACAGAGAGATGCTCTGTACAGGCTGAGATTCAGTGTAGTTATGAAACTGTCCCCAAGTCTGGTCATCCTTAATTTAATGGATCTGTAGGGCCTACCAGAGGGCAACAGGTCTATCAGGTGAAAGCCCGGATATGTGAGGGGTCTGTCAAGGTATTTTTTGGGAAGTATCAAGTTTTGTAGGGAGCAGCCAACAGTCTTCTGAACTGCACTGATGACATGCTGAAGTCCCCTCCTGTCTACTGCAGTGCAGCTTCTATACCACACCGTGATACAGTATGTCAGCACACACTCTATGGAGGAGCGGTTAAAGTACACTAGCAGCTTTTAACACAGGTTATTCTTCCTAAGCAGTCTCAGGAAGTGAGGTCATTGATGTGCCTTTTTAATGACTGCTTTGATGTTTGTAGTCCAAGATAATCATCAAGAAGTGAATTACATTTTGGTGTGGTGCTGCCAAGGATGATGGGAGTTAAGTACGTAGAGAGCTCAGCTGACGTCATCAGGTAGTGATTTACTCACAGTGTTCAGAAGCAATATCTGCTTGGCCAGGACCAAGAGTACTCCTTTAGCTAAAACTATAAAGAAATGTCTCCTGAGGCCCATTGTAAGCTAGATGTTGCAGGTTCATGGCTTACCGCAGTGAAAACCTGCAAACTGAGATGGTTTGTGGCGAGGGTCCAAGCAATTCATGCATACTAGCATATTCTCAAACCCACTTAATTCAGTTCTGGGTTCTAAGAGTCTGAGCATCCGATGAGCAGCATCACATTTGGCAGAATTACTAATTCAGATTTTTTTTTTTTTTGTGATGTTATTTTAATTTGTTTTATTCTGCAGCAGAGTTGTTTGGCTTTTTTTGGGACAACCTGTAAAGAAAACTTACCTGGAGGCTTCTGTTGACTTCTGTAATAACCTTGACATTATTGAAAGTCCTGGTTAAATCTAATGATTAATTTTCAGTTTATATTTTTGCTAATTTAGTTATTTATTTATTTTCCTCTTTGTTTATACAGGCTTAACATCCAGCGTGTTAGAAAGCCACGATGCTGTAAAGGACCCCAAGGGCTCCTGCCACGATTCAATTCCATTCAGGCTGAAGGCCAAGAGCAGCTTTTTCGGCTCACCGACAACATCCAGTCTGAGTTGTACGTAAGATTATCCTTTCAAAATACAAGTCGGCACTCTTTCACTCTTTCTGTCCAACTTTGTGAGCGCTGATTCTGTCGGTCTGCCTGTCCGTATGGATTCAAATGGGTTGTAACCTCTTGCACTCATTCTTACTGGCACAGTTTTGTGTGTAGCCTCATCTGTTTCCAATTATTAGCCAAGGCAGAAGAATGCTTCTTTAGGTTTGTTTTAAAAGTAATGTTACAGGAATGCTGAAAGAGCAGGAGTCTGCTGTGAGGAGCAAGTCTGTCTTGCTCAGAAGCTAATTGAACCTGGGCTGAACCTAGAACAGACTTCTAATAACATTTTTGCTTCCCTCTCCTCTTGTGTTTTTGAATTTTAAATCACAGCAGGATTGTTAAGAATGTAAGTTCCAATTTAGAGGTAAAAAGCTTTTTAGTATCTCCAACTGAGCACACATCCATGTTTCCACCCCCTGCTTTGTTTAATTTCTGAGGTATAAATTAAAACAAATAAAAGGCAAATGAAAACACTTTCCCATATTTCTTAAGATAATGGTTGTAGCCCTAAGTGATTTTTAAATCACAAGTGGATTTTATGCATTCCAAGTTATGTGAATCTACAGAACAGAACCTTTTCTACAAGGTAGTACAGTGGCAGGCTTTTCTGCCAGATGCCTGCACCCTCTTTACTAAAATCTGGGTGCATTGAGTGGGCAGCAGGTTCAAAGCAGGGACCATCTGGAATGGGATAGTCCATTGTTTCTTAAACTCATTCCTTGGGACCCCAGTTGGCTCCAGTGTTTCTGTGTCAACCAGTTTCATAATCAGTGAGTCATTTTACCTCAGATTGACCTCATTTAATTAGCTGGTCTTTTTTGTCTCATTTTCTGCACTCAGAAAATCACAGAAATGTGATTTTTATATTTATATGACAATTACCTTTTTAATTTAGCTATAAATACCTACCTCTTCTTTCCTGTTAATTTGTGTTTTTCTGCGTAGTTTGCACCCTTAATTATATCCTGTCAACTAGCAGAGCAAACACCTTGGCAAATGACACTGAATGCTGAAACATTGGATCTTCCTCAGTGACAGACCCACTGATGCTCTTATTAGGAAATAGATACAACTTTGTTTGTCCCCAGGGAGGCAGTTGGCTTTATACAGAAACTCTTTAAATACTTACACACATAGATAGATAATAGATAGATAAAGGTACACACACCAGAATGACTAAAAAGCAAGAAAATTAAAAAGAAAGAAAACTTCTGACTTACAGTCACAGCGAGGCATTATGGTGGCATATTGCCTGTTGGTACAAAGGAAGCCCTGTAGTGTTTCTTAACACACTTCCACTGAACAATTTGTTGTCTGAAAGTCCTTAATGTGTCAGAGAGAGGATGTGCAGCATTGTTCATAAAGGTTTTCAGTTTTGTTTCAGTTTTCTCCTCTGCATAACTGAGCCTGCCCTTTCAATTAGCTTGTTGATTTGGTGGGCCTCTGTTCAAGTGATGTTACCAGATGTTATTTTTATTTATATATATATATATATATATATATATATATATATAGTAAAGAAACAGACAAAAATCATAAAGATTTGGTGTTTTCTGGCCCCGTATACTGTAGAATATCAATAAATCTCAAAAGATTATTGCCACGGTCAAGTACATGAAATCAATGTAACATTTGACAGTCCAAAGAGGGCGGGGGAGGAATATTTATGAAGGAGGGGCCGGAAGTAGGTGTATGCTGGGTAGGAGCCGTGATGGATGGTGGGATCGATGATGTCATAAGGAGTAGACGGAGGAAGGGCGGAAGTAACGTAGTGCGGAAACTGATGAAGGTAGACTCATAGCGGCGGTGCGTCTTTCTGTAGGAAACAAAGAGAGAAAGGTTAGTACCCCGCCACTCCCTCCTGGCGTATGGTTTTACGATCTCATTTAGGTCCGTCTGCGGCGTCCTACTCGCACGTGCGTGACACGAGATATATATGGTTGAACGTGTCTCGTACTCTGCATTATTTGACAGTAATACTATTTCAACCACTCTATGATCTGCTTCTCGCAACTGAAAGAGGGCACCGTGGCAGGTGTTTGCCGGCTTGCAGACCAACCACAAGCGTTACCTGGTAGGTAACCACCCCACCATACAATCAGATTGTGATTCAGACTACGAATGCCATGAAAATATATATATATATATATATATACAGTCCCTGACAAAAGTCTTGTCGCTTCTCTATTTTGTAGAAACTCCTGCTATTAACCTGACTTTTAATTAATCAACTGGTGTTAGAAATAGCTCATATGAAAAGCTAAAGCCCTTCCAAATGATGTTTAATGCACTGAAATAAATTAGTTTCACTGAAAAAAGATTTATAATTTAATCAAGACAGAAAGGTCAAATTTGGGCAAGACAAAAGTTTTGTCGCCTATACAGAAAATGAACAACTTTACTGCAAATCCAAAAATATGTCAGCAAATTAAGTAGTGGTGCTATGAGATCCAAATTTAATATCTTGTATGACTTTCATGAGCTTGAAGGACAGCATCCATGCGGTTTGGCAAGGATTCATACAATTTATTGATGAAGTCATCAGGAATAGCAAAGAAAACAGTCTTGCATGCCTCCCAGAGTTCATCAATATTCTTTGGTTTCGTCTTCCATGCTTCCTCTTTCATCCTACCCCACATATGCTCAATGATGTTCATGTCTGGTGACTGGACTGGCCAATCCTGGAGCATCTTGATCTTCTTCGCTTTAAGGAACTTTGATGTGGAGATGGAAGTATGCGATGGAGCACCATCCTGCTGCAGAATTTGGCCTTTTTTATGGTTGGGAATATAAGTGGTAGCTAAGATTTCTTGGTATTTTAGACTATTGATGTTGCCTTCCACCCTGCAGATCCCTCGCATACCCCCATACTGGATGTAACCCCAGACCATGATTTTGCCTCCACCAAACTTCACTGTTTTCTAGGTAAATCTCGGCTCCATGCGGGTTCCAGTAGGTCTCCTGCAATATTTGCGGTGACTGTGGTGTAATTCAACAGAAGATTCATCTGAAAAATCCACCTTCTGCCACTTTTCTAGCGTCCATCCTTTTAGCAGGCTGTGGGCCTTGGCAAATGCCACATGGTTTTTCAATTGTCTTTAGTTTAGTGCTGGCTTATGGGCACTGATTCGACCATGGAGGCCATTTCAAGACAGAATCCGATAAACTGTTCTGGTTGACACAGGGACTTCAGGTTACCAGGTCTCGTGGAGCTCTGCTGCAGTGGAAAATGGGCTGGCCTTGGATTTTCGAGCCAACAAACGGTCCTCTCGAGCAGTTGTCTTGCGGGGTCTTCCTGACCTGGGCTTGTCAAAAACGTCTCCAGTCTCTTCAAATCTTTTTTTTATCCTCTGATCTTGACGCTGAGACACATTAAAGGTGTTTGCCACATCAGCAGTGGATTTGGTCTTCAGCCTCTTGATAATCAACACTTTATTCTCAGGGTGAATCTTAGGCATGTTTGCAGAGGTCTAGTTGCAGTTGATGTGAAGGTCTAGTGTATTGGGTTTCTTTTTATACACACCTGAGACCTAATTGATCGATTATTAGTCACAGGTGAAGCTCATATGACAAGGCGACAACACTTATGTCTTGCCAAAAATTGACTCAATGGGCTTTACCAAGCTGTGAATATTAGAATACTTTTTGTCAGTTTCGTTTTGCACTGAAACATTATTACAAAAGCTGATGGGATTAAAATGACCCATTTCTTGTAACAAAATCTTGATTAGAAATAGAAATATATTTTAGCGGCACTTCAGGTCAATTTCTATACAAGCAACAAGACTTTTGTCAGGAACTATAATATATATATATATATATATTATAATATAATATAATATAATATAATATAATATAATATAATATAATATAATATAATATAATGGAATAAGTAACCAGAGTACCTGGAAAAGTACAGTGAAAACCATAATGATGATGAAAAACCAAGTTAGAAAAACACTAAATTATCCCCACGTAACACATAAATGCTTTGGTACACTCTAAGTTAGTTTAGAAATGTTTACATTGTCTCTTTAACGGAGGAACTGGCAAATAACAGCTTGCTTAATCAGGCTAGGAGTCCAATTTAAAACAGACTTTTTGGAACATAAACGTCTAGCCACATGGGGTTTCCAGGATGGAGTTTGGGAAATGTATGATTGAAGTGTTTAAAATCATGACGAGAATTAGTACAGTGGATCCAAGCTGTTAACTTAAAATGAGTTCTTCAGCAAGAAAATGTGGACACAGAAACTCATTAAGTCTGCATTTTTACAAAAACATTAAAAAATGTTTTTCTTCTCTCTGAGAACACACATTGAATGCATTATCAAGTAGCATGGTAGACAGTAGGACTTCAGGAACCTTTAAATCTCAATTTGATGTCATTTTAGCGAAATTATGTGATTAAAACATAAATACTTTGTGATCAGAATGGCCCGTTCTTGTCAAAAGTGTTTAATGTTCAATTGAAGTCTGGCCGTCCTGGTAATGATTAGTTATTTTTACTTTCATTCTTTTATTTCAAGTTTTATCTGAACTCACTTTTGCGCATTCCTGAAGTTAAAGTGGTAGGGTTAAGTGGCTCACTGCGGTTCACAGCTTGAACCAACAGCCTTGTGATTTACAGTTTACAGCTCTCATCACTAAGAATGCCTGCAGTAATTTTTAATTAATTTTTTTTTTTTTTTTTTGGAGAACCAGATTATCATATCCAGTGATAAAACAAGCAAAACTGGCTTTGTGCAGGTGTAGATCATCAGGATAAGCAGAGATGGAGGGAGTGTTTATTTTGGTGCTAAAAGTAAAACCACTGGAGCCTTTAAAAGGTCTTAGCAGAAAGAATGGTACATTAACCAGAAGGTCACAATTTTAGATCCAAGATGATGTTTCAGCTGCTTTTGGGCCATCAAATGTGTGCGTTTCACTTGTGCCCCCGCTATTGCTTCTGCATACTTTCTAAGGTCAAGACAGATGCTGGTTTATTTTTGTTTTTCATTAGAGCTGGAGTTCTACCCTGTTGTGATCATTAAGAAAAGTTAGATGAAGTCATTGCTCAGGCACTGTGCCTGTAGGCACGCTAATAGAAAAGTTGAGTGGTGTGCTGCATATTAAAGCAGAAACTGTAAAACAAGCATGTGATTAGAGTCATCTGTCATTAGCACGTTGTTTGGCTTCCCTGCACACTCCCAGATGCCCTGTGTGCTGAGAAAACTAATTTATCACCTCCCAGGCTAATTAATCCACATAAGCAGACCCCCTGCTTCCCATCTGACCTTTCACCCCTAAAGTGTTAACCAGGCAATTACTCTTCTAGCTTCTGTGCTTCATTCGGCAAAAAGTAGGCCTTTTGTGGATGTGTGTGTACGGCGCACTTGTGTATGTGTGTGCCTTTCTTCCGGCAGCATATGCCTATGTCTATGTCTCACGTGGCAGCCTATGGAAAGAACAGTGTTGATGCTCCCAGAGCCAGACGTACTTCATCATTTTTTCCTAATGGCAAGTTTGATCTCCCTGTCAGAAGTAAGTAAAATACAGTGAAGGAAACGGGAACTTTTTCAGGCTGAAGAACGCTGCACATTTTAGGTTCCCCAGTTGGGTAAATGTTTCCATTTATGCTGTATGAATGAGGCTTTGTCATTAGGCACCATTTATCAGTTTGATAAAATGCTTAAATGTTCCTTTCAGTTAACAATCGAGCAGCTTTGTGTGTATTCTGGTGTAGAGATTTCATCCTGACAAGACTTTTTGAAGTTCCTTTTTAAGTGGTCTCATGGGCAGACAGCTAACATTTTATGGTACCCCTGGTTTGCTTCTGATTGTATCCTTGTGGCTTGGGGCACATGACTGCTCCGGATTTCCATCACTTGTTCTGAAACATGTATTTTGATCCCATACATAGCATTCACGCCAAGAGATAGAAAAAATTGTATCTCCATGTCTTTATTCACCCTGTTAATGTTAACAGGTCTGAAGCCCGGGTTGCTTGTAGTTTTGGCATTTTCTTGAACCCACGTCATCAGTAGTCATGAAACCAAAGATGGACTAGTACAGTGAAGACTCAGTCAAGCAAGGTTGGTGCTTCAGAAGTGCTTAGCGCCGTTTTTTTAAATAATGTGCAGTGCAAGTCAATGAATAAATAAGTAATCCATAAAAAACAGTCATTGGGAGATAAAATCAGTCATCAATCAATCTTCTTCTTTTTTTGGCTGCTCCAGTTAGGGGTTGCCACAGCGGATCATTCTCTTCCATATCTTTCTGTCCTCTGCATCTTGCTCTGTCACACCCATCACCTGCATGTCCTCTCTCACCACATCACTAAACCTTCTCTTAGGCCTTCCTCTTTTCCTCTTCCCTGGCAGCTGTATCCTTAGTATCCTTTTCACAATATACTCAACATCTCTCCTCTGCACGTGTCCAAACCAACGCCATCTCGTCTCTCTGACTTTGTCTCCCAACCGTCCAACCTCAGCTGACCCTCTAATGTCCTCATTTCTAATCCTGTCCATCCTCGTCACACCCAATGCAAATTTTAGCATCTTTAACTCTGCCACCTCCAGCTCTGTCTCCTGCTTTCTGGTCAATGCCACCGTCTCCAACCCATATAATATAGCTGGTCTCACTACCGTCCTGTAGACCTTCCCTTTCACTCTTGCTGACACTCGTCTGTCACAAATCACTCCTGATACTCTTCTCTACCCACTCCATCCTGCCTGCTCTCTCTTTTTCACTTCTCCTCCATACTCCCCATTACTCTGTACTGTTGATCCCAAGTATTTAAACTCATCCACCTTCGCCAACTCAATTCCCTGCATCGTCACCATTCCACTGACCTCCCTCTCATTCACACACATGTATTCTGTCTTGGTGGTCCTACTGACCTTCATTCATCTCCTCTCCAGAGCAGATCTCCACCTCTCCAGGGTCTCCTCAACCTGCTTCCTACTATCAATAAATAAATAAATCTAAATCACTGCTAAAACCAAATATAAAACCTCTGAGATAACAATGGGTTTCTTTTTACTCCAGTGAGCCTCCTTGCCTCTCTGCCCCGTCTCGTCTTCACATACCCATTACGTCTCCTCAAAAAGGCTGAGACACCAGCATGCGTGGTTATCAATTAAATCGACTTGGTTCCCAGCCACCTCAGTCGTTCACCCACTGGGATACCCAAGCCTGGCTTCGTTGTCCTACCACCATCATTCAGCGTATGTAAGATGACCCTTGAAACCCCTTCAGCCACTCCTTAAACGCTCAGCAGGAGCGACCAGCCCTTGGAGGGTCATTCTCTTCACTCCCTGTGGGGGCCAATTCCCGACCACCATGCCTCCCAATCTGTTGCAGTTGGCTTACGCTCCTGATCTTCCTCCTATTGTCATCTTAGGCTAGGGGGCGATCAAAAAAAATGGGGCCAGTTAAAGCCCATTGAGCCATACCTTGTGTGATTTTTGGCCATATAGTAAATAAATTTTTGTTACTATTGTAGTTTTCTCAAACCTGTCTCTTCCTTGATTTTATCCCCTTCTTTCTGATCCTTTCTTTTTTTGTTCTCCTTTTCCATGTCTTTCTCAGGCTTTTTTTTTAATATGCTTGAGGGTTCAATTGCTTTGCTGAATAACCTGTGGAGCGTTAATGAAGAAACTGGCTGATCTGTTGATGTTTGCACATGAATGTGCGATTAACCAATTTCCCCATGAAACACCCCAGGGCCACACAGCATTGCAGCACCACACGCCTACCAAACCTGAGATGCACTTTTTTATTCCCTAAACTCCTGCACCACCACAGACCCACCTTACTTACTTACATACTTACTTACATCACCACAGCAGGTTACTGGATTAGTTTTCTTCTCACTATAAATAACACTTTGATCCCTGGACCAAAATACCCCGTTCAGTCTGCCAGAAAGTGCAGCACCCTAAGGAGACATTTATCCAAGTTTGTTGAAAATTTCTTGTCAGGTTTGTAAACCGCTGCCTCTCACTGATTATTTATCTCTCTTTTGCAGTTTTATAGCAGTGGAGCCCATTGATACCTACTGGGTCGTCATTTCCTCTAAAATGGTGTATTTTCTGAAGCCAGGCGACTGTGCTGAAAAGGAAAATGTTTTCTTAGAAGTGAAATATGATGACCTCTACCACTGCCTGGTCTCCAAGGATCATGGGAAGGTGTACATTCAGCTCACTAAGAAAGCAGAAAACACAAGCAGTGGGGTGGCAATCCCAGGACCATCTCACCAGAAGCCGATGGTGAGTTTTGCTTAAGAGGGTTCACCCCCGTAATGGGATATGAAGGGTCAAGGTTACTCCTTTTCACTAAACTTTGAATAGCTGGGAATACAGATATGTGGAGTGTCATTTTATGCTATTTTGAGGTTGCCGATCACAAATATGATCATATTTTTGATGTTTGATTCTTTATAAGTTGACCTAGCCCTCCAAGAGCCACTCCCAGAAGGGTCAGAAATTACACATTTCATGGGGTATTGTTTTAGACTATTTCAAGGTTGGCGATTATGAATGTGATGTCATTTTTGATTTCTGATCCTTTGCTAGGGATGTAGTCCTCTATCAGAGGGTGAAAATGACAAATTTCTGTTACAATCGAGAATATTTAAATTTTAAACATTTGACTTGAAGCACACATTTTCATATTTGAAATTATTAACTGTTCTTATATATTATGTACTTCTACTTCATGAACACCCCCACGAATTAGGGTAGCATATGCTAATTCAGACTTTTTTATTGTTTGATTGTTCAGTTTAATTCTGCAGGCGATCCAAATTTGGTATCGGTGTGTACAGGTATTTACCCTGAATGTGCCCCGCTTGCTCAAAATGAATAAATTCAAATTTGTCAGAGAGATAAAACCAAATGATCTACCATGAACGTCAACTGGCTGCTGTACTACCTAACCTGGTTTTGTCCGTGAATTCGTCAGCACATTCAGTTCAGCTTATTTTTAATATAGCTGTCTTCATTCGGTGCAGGCACAGAGTGCTATGACAAATTGTCAGGTAAAATGTATACACTTTACAAATTAGCACACATAAAGATTTGCTAAAATACACAGAAAATGAAGTAGAAACTGATTAGCATAAATGAAAACCAGCAATATCGGCTTGTTAATTACTGAATTATTCACATTTATGGATACAGCATTTCAGGCCTCATTTATACATGCTCCTTCCAGTGGCTGTAAATTCCCTTTACCATCTTGCAATCCTGACAATGGAGGAAATGGAGATGATAGCAAGGATGGAAAAAAAAACAGAAAATGAAAGATAGCAGCTGTTGTTTTGAGTGGAGTTTCCACTGTTGTATCTGTGCGTAGAAACTGATGTATGTGAGCTTAGAGCAGGGGTCCTCAATCACGGTCCTGGAGGGCCGCAGTGGCTGCAGGTTTTTGCTCCAACCCAGTTGCTTAATAAGAAGCACTTATTGCTCAAGTAACACTTCTGCTTCACTTTAGGTGTCTCGCACGCTAAGATTTTGAACCCTTATTGCTTATTTTAGTCTTAAACAGCTGTATTCTCGGTTTTTAATCATGCAAATGACAAAAGAGACCAGCATTTCTCCATTTAGCTTGTTACCATTTACACCTCTGTGTGTATTTATCATGCACTATTGGGTTTAATTAAATACTTGGAAGGAAAGTGAAGAGAAAAAAGTGAAGGACTGAGAATTACTCCTCCATTTTAGCCTTTGGATGATATCCTTAGAAAAGGGAAGAAAATCTAGGATATGAGAATGTCCTGACATAGCACAGTTAAAGCACTGACACCCCATGAAATTAAATTACTGGCAAGAATTGCTTTCTAATTAAGCAACCGGCTTAGAAAAAAAACCTGCAGCCACTGCGGCCCTCCAGGACTGTGATTGAGGACCCCTGGCTTAGAGCAAAGACTGATGGGGGTGACATATGGAGGATTTTAGTGCGTTAATAGCAATGTGACCCTTTCAGAATGTGGAGGGGGACTTTTGATTATTTATGTCAACATCTGTCTGCATGATTCTTCATGAGCATCTCCTGGCATGCTGAGTCACAGTGATACTGCAAGTAGAGGATTGCTTAAATTTTGAGATAAAATTAGCAGGGTGTGTAAACTTGTAGACAATTCAATATCAGTTGTTCTATATACTGGATTGACACCACAAAGCAAGTAATTTCTCAGATTTGTACTGTGGTAAACTGTTGATGATCAGAAGCAATCTCCTTACAGTGTGAGCTAATAGGAGAGCTCCTTTAGTCAGTCATGGAGAGACCATTTCTGGACACTGCGAGCAGATGGCTTACTGGTGACATCTGCTGATCTCTGTCTTGCTGCGTTCACATACTCTAAAACAGGCGGTAAATTGGAGTTGTCAAGTCAGAAATGCCACGTGAACACTTGCCGAACTTGGAATTACAGCTCAGACAGTCAGTCGTTCTCCAACCCACTATATCCTAACTACAGGGTCACGGGGGTCTGCTGGAGCCAATTCCAGCCAGCACAAGGTGCAAGCGAGGAAACAAACCCCGGACAGGACGCCAGCCCACCACAGGGCACACACACACACACACAACTACACACCAAGCAAACAGTAGGGACAATTTAGGATCGCCAATGCACCTAATCTGCATGTCTTTGGACTGTGAGAGGAAACCCATGCAGACACGGGGAGAACATGCAAACTCCACACAGGGTGGACCCGGGAAGCGAACCCGGATGTCCTTACTACGAGGCAGCAGCGCTACCCACTGTGCCACTGTGCCACCCACAGCTCAGACAATTATGATAAAATAAAGCTACTTAAATTTCATGAGTTGTGACGTAATGCTGGCCTTAGTCAATTGTTTAAAATAAAACATATAACCTGGCCAGCCCAAAATGTCATGTTTTGGGAACGAAGTTGTACATATTAAGTATTTTTATTTGGGATTTTATTTCCACAAAAAATAACATTTATCTTTAATTCCTTTTTTTTTTTTTTTTTGGTGGACTATTTTGTAGACATTTATGTGTGTAGCATGTTTTCATACAAATGATGTAGCTTACAAGATGAAGAAAAATTATAAAAATTAGACAATACTATTTAAATAATTAATTTAAAGAATAAAGTGATGTCAAATGGCCGGGGAGAACAGAACAAACAAAAAAAAAAAAAAAAAGAAAACTCAAAATCTGCAGGGGTTCCAAGGCCACGAGAACACCCAGCCTCTACTAGGCATTCTAATATCAATGATCTCAATCAGTCCTCATGGTTTTCAGGCTTCATGTGGAAGAATTCGAACAGTGTCTCCCAACCTCGGTCCTGTGGCCCATTGTGGCTGCAGGTTTTTGTTCCAACCAGCTTCGGTTTTTAGTTGGACTTCTGGGCAAAGTAAATTAAGTGATGTGTTATTTCCCAAGTTCTGTGTTTTCGGAACAATGTAGAAATTAGAAAACTAAGTTTGATAATATATATATATTAAAATGTACCAAGCAGTTATATGGGAATAATGTATGTTTTTCTTTTTAACAATATTTTCATCTTGATTTTCATTCTACTTTTCTAGGTGTTTGTTTAATTAATCCATTATTTACTAATTAGTGGGTCTGACACTAAAGTACTTGCAGCCTTTGATTACTCCGTGTTGTTTGCCAGCATGTCTGCTGTGCTCATTTTTAATTGTCATTAATAAGATACAACGAAGGGGAAAAACTGCACAGAGAAAGGGCAAAATATAATGAAATCAACAAAAGAGAGTGAAGCATTTAAATTGATAGCAAAAGCAGAAATATTTCTAAATATCTTACAAATGTAAAAATCATGCTGCCTTTCTTTTCTGAATGTAGAATAAAAGAAAAATAATAGCAGCTAATTAAATAAGATCAGCGTGATCAGGTGTTGTCACTGATTAGGAATCTGGTTGGAACAAAAACCTGCAGTCACATGGGGTCCCCAGGACCGAGGCTGGGAAACACTGAACTAGAAGATGCTGGTCATGTGGACATTTGGCCTTCAGTCCTTTAATGTTGGGGCTGCACGGTGCCCTGATCAGGTGGTGAGGGCGCAGATCGCCACCACAGAAAACTGGAAAAAGAACAGCAGAGAAAGTAGGGGTTTGTACGGATTTTGAAGCCATGATAAAAAATAATAATTTGATGCATATACAGAATATCAGGGTTACACTAAAAGAAAAGCCATGTTAAAGTAATGGAGTTTTTAGCAGTTTTTTAAAGTGCTCCATCGTATTAGCCTGTTGAATTTGTGTTGCAGGTTACATTCAAGTTGCCATTGTCAGTATTTAGATCACAGTCTTATATGATACTAAATCTAATACAAAGTTCAGACATTTTTTTTGCTGTTCACACTTCTCTAAAAATATCAAATCTGTGTCTTCACTCATATGAGTGACAAAATTGGAATTGAGCTGCAGTGTGAACACAGCCTACATGAGTCACCTCAGCCTAGTGAAAGAGACCAGTTTGTGTGTGTGTCTGTGTGTATTTTATGTGTCTTTTCTATTTTTCTGTTTCTAGTAGGTGTTGGGCTTCTACTTGTCATTACAGACCACCCAGCATTCCCTCCTCTGATGAAGTACACGCTTTGTCTTCTTTTTTTTTTTGTTACTCTGAATGCAGGTTCATGTGAAAAGTGAAAACTTGGCGGTGAAGATCTCACAGGAAATCAACTATGCAAAGAGCCTTTACTATGAGCAGCAGCTAATGCTCCCAGTCACTGAAAGTGAAGACTATCCAGAGCTGGACTCCTGACCAGTATTGCCAGAGGACGCCAGATTGCTTCAGTGAGTCGTCCTGGTTATGGCCAAGGCTGTCCCCATCACACTGTTGTCAGTGTGCGGCCTCTCGGTATAGTTTACTGTTTCACATTTGATCTGTAGAAACCATAGCAGCTCTGCAAAAATAACTAACATTAAACGTAAAATATATAAAAATATATATATACATGTAAATTATATGTGCAGAGAGGACTCATTTAGAGAATATTTAATTATTTAAAATTACAGATTGTAAAACAGATAAATTGTGAAGAAGAGATTTTTTTAATTCTGCAAGAAATTGTGAAGCACATAAGCATTGGCACTTTCATCCCCAATTGTAGTGAAAGAGGAAATGTGCCCCTTCTGTAGGGGTCTGCTGCTATCTCCTTCAGATGGGGTATTGAGGGCCGTGGCCCAGGTTCATGGCTGCTTTGACATGTGTGCACTTAACTCTTCCTCCTGTGTGTTGCAATATCAAGGGAGAAGCACAGTGAAGTGAAACAAGAAGGGGGGAGGGGAGAAGAATTAGGAAGCATGTGACCAAAATAAAAAAGGAACGATGGGCTGGAGCTTCTCACCGTCTAAAAGTTCACCTTCTTGCAAATGATACCCAAATAAGGAGGTTGTCCCAACACAATCTTATTAAACGTGGTGTTTATGTTTATGTTGGGCTTAATTTGTGGTGTTCTGAAAATGTAGGGGGGCATATGATACCCATGAATACGCCTTGAGTTTTTTGGCCACTTGTGCACATTTTACTTAAAAACGAGCCATTTTTAAATCAAAGTCAATGATTTCTTTCCATCGAGCAAAGCAGGCCCTGCAGGACGGGCGAGTGGGCAATTTGAATTCTGCACTGGTGAAATACGTCAGGTGTACTGTATGTGTTTGTGGAAGCGCCACACAACCAAAAAGTGTAAAAGCAGCACCCCAAAGTCTCGATTCTCCCGTCTTTTTACCCCCCACCCTTTGATGTCTCTGCTTACGGAGTTCAGATTTAGACTCTTCTTGCGGTGTCTCTTATTTGTCCTGGTTTTTCTCTTTCCTTTCTCTAGCATCTTATTGACTTATGAGTTTTTAAATCGATTCAGAATTACCATGTAATGAAAATATGCCAAGGCACATTTGTAAAGCTCAGTTCACTGAGGACAAGTTTTCTATTTTTGAATGTACAGTGTGTAAAGAATAATAAAGTCATTTTCTTCTCTAATCTTTGAAAGTTTGTTTTTGTGGATTTGTATTTGGGTTTTATTAATTTTCTTGGCACAGCTGTTGGCACTGCTGCCTCACAGGTCGGATGTCCCGGGAATGAATTCTATGTTTAGTTGCAGTCTTTGTATGTGGAGTTTGCATTGTTTTCTTTCTGGATATTCCAGGTCTTCATAGCTCATGGACAATATTGAACCTATGACAGAGATATGCTTGTTAAGGTTTGTCCATGAATTACAGTGGACTCTCAGTTCGAACATTTGCATTGTGGTGAACTGCTAGTGGTCAGTCGCAAACCGGCAATATCAGAAACGGTCTCCATACAGCATGGGCTAATAGTCAGCTGGGTAATATGAGCGGAGCGTTTCCTAGTGACGTCAGCTGATCTCTGTTTCTCTGTCTCTATTAAGCCCCCACCTTTCCTGCGCAGTGTTGCCACTGCACTCCTCCCACCCACAGTTCAAATCCCATCCTCGTCACCAAGTGAATTGCTGTGGATTCACACCACAAAGCAAGTCATTTCTCAGATTTGTACTGTGGTAAACTGTTGATGGTCAGAAGCAATCCCCTTACAGCGTGAGCTAATAGGAGAGCTCCTTTAGTCAGTCACGGAGAGAGACCATTTCTGGATACTGCAAGCAGATGGCTTACTGGTAGCATCAGCTGATCTCTCTCCTGCTGTGTTCACGTGATCTAAGACAGGCGGTAAATCGGAGTTGTCAAGTCAGACATGCCACGTGAACGCTTGACAAACTTAGAATTACTGCTGGGACAATTCTGACAAAATAAAGCTACACAAATAGTCCGAGTTGTGACACAATGCTGGCCTTAGTCAACTGTTTAAAATAAATCATAACACCTGGTCAGCCCAAAACACCATGTTTTTGGTCAAAATGCCTTTGGAACAAATCATACATACATATTCAGTATCAAATAATACCATTTATCTTTAATTCCTTTTTTTGTAGACCAATTAACAATAGCAATATGTATTTCTATAGCATGTTTTCATACAAATGATTTTGCTCAAAGTGCTTTACTAGATGAAGAAAGAAAAAAGAAAAATATAAAAATAAGATTAGGCAATACTAAGTAACAAAGAAGGGACAGAAAAAAAAAAACAAAAAAAAAACTCCAGAGGGCTGGAGAAGAAAAAAAAAAACAAAATCTGCAGGGGTTCCAAGGCCACGAGACCACCCAACCCCCACTAGGCATTCCCCCAAACATCAATGATCTCAATCAGTCATTATGGCTTTCAGGCTTCACATGGAAGAATTAGACAATGATTATGGTCATGTGGACCTCTGGCCTTCAATCCATCAATGTAGGGACTGCATGGTGCCCTGATCAGGTTGTGGTGGCGCAGATCGTCGCCACAGAAAACCAGAAAAAGAACAGCAGAGAAAGTAGGGGTTAGCACAGATTGCGGGGCCAAGAAAAAATGGTAATTCAATGCATATACAGAATATCAGGGTTACACTAAAATGAAGCTATGAGAAAGCCATGTTAAAGTAATGGGAATTTGGCAGTTTTGTAAAGTGCTTCACCGTATTAGCCTGGCAAATTTCTATCGGCAAGCTATTCCAGTTTTTAGGTGCATAACAGCAGATAACAAATCAACAGAGGTTTTGCATTTTTCCAAATAGTCCAAATCAAAAACCCACATGAACACACTGAAGGGAATGGTGAAATGTCACAAGTTGGAGCTCTGAACGCAGCCTCCGTGTCTCTACTCCACTCCACTCATCCACAATGCAGCTCCTATTCTCATCGCCAATTAAATTTCTGTGCACCCACCCCATGAAGCATTTCATTTTTAAGATCTGCAAATTAGTGAACTTCCAATGATCATCTGGCTCAAAAGTCAGACTCCGTGCAGAATAAGCAAAAGTACATCAAGAGGGGACATGACTGAAGTGTTAAAAATTATGAAACAACAACAACAACAACAACATTTATTTATATAGCACATATTCATACAAACAGTAGCTCAAAGTGCTTTACATAATAAAGAATAGAAACATAAAAAACACAATAAGAAAACAAAATAAATCAGCATTAATTAACATCGAATAAGAGTAAGGTCCAATGGCCAGGGGGGGACAGAAAAAACAAAATAAAAACTCCAGACGGCTGGAGAAAAAAAAATAAAATCTGTAGGGATTCCAGACCATGAGACCGCCCAGTCCCCTCTGGGCATTCTACCTAACATAAATGAAACAGTCCTCTTTGGATTTAGGGTTCTCACGGAAAGGCTTGATGATGATGGTCACGTAGAATTCTGCCTTTTAGTCCATCCATCCATCCATGAAAGGAATTTAGTCCAGTGGATTGAGGCTGTTACTTTAAAATGAGCTTAACCATAACATATGTGCACAGGGTGGAAACTTAAGGGTAAATTTCGCACCAACATTAGTTAGAGAATCACATGGAATAGGTGAATAAGTAGTGTGGTAGACAGTAGGACTTCAGAGACCTTCAAAACTCGACTTGATGTTATTTTGGAAGAATGAAGTGGGCAGGACTGGCGAGCTTTGTTGGGCTGAAATGGCCTGTTCTCGTCTAAATCTTTGTGATATTCTGATGACAGCTGAACTGTCTCTGTGTCAGCCCCTGCCTTTTCTGAACAGCATTGCCACCACAGGGCTCTTGTGCGGTGTGTTTGGGCCTTGCAGTGTTATTGTTGGTTCTTGCCATTAGTTAATGTTCCCAGGATAGGCCTCAGCCCATGCAATCCCAAATTGAATTACGCTAATGTTGAGTTGTCACTGTTCTTACTGTGGGAGGTCTTACCCTTGGGGATTAATACAGTGTACCAAATACCAAAAATAAGTAAATAAAATAAAAATTGGTAATAACATAAGGTGACATTCTTGAACCTTCTTGAGCCACTTGAGAACTACATGAGTCCAGAGCTTATGCTGGCAGCACTGGGGGCAACACCTTGGAAAAGGGAATGGGAAAGGGTCGCAAAGGGTTTGTGAAGTGTGCTGCGATGGGTGGCAGTATTTCACATTGCTCTGCTATGACTTGGCAGCAATTGCCCAAGGGGGGAATATGTGCAGATGTAGCGGTGCCACATAGGGGGTTTCATTTGTTTCTAGGTATGTCCCGTTTCTCGAATGTTAATAACAACACTGGTTAAGCAGATTCCTGTTGGGGTCAGCATCTATAAACAGGTATGCAACGATGCGGAGGGGCTTGTGTGATTTGTAGTTTGAGGTTTGTAGGCATTGTGCACAAGAAGGGAACAGAAGGATGTGGCAGGACTATTTGATTTGTTCATTTGTCGATGACTTCATCTTCAGAAGCAGCTGAACCGCTTTATCAACTGGATGTTTATAGCGGAGGATTGTGCGCGGCCAACAGATTTAGGGACGGCGGTGGGTTCTTTTGTTTCCAATCCGGTCCATCAATGCTGTTTGTGAAGAAGCACCTCTCAGAAGACTATTTATCTTCTGGATTCTAGTGGTAGGGTTGTGTGCTCTATCTACGTTCTGGGAAGAAGTTCTCTAAAGGGAAGTATTCTGCCACATCTTTCCGTCCGTTAACCAGTGATTGCACTTCAACATCCACCCTCATCACCTACTTCAAAGGCTTTTTCCAGGACTGTAAGTATCGTCAGAGGGGGTTTGTTCATGGTGTTTGTTTTGTACTTTTGTCCTCACTTTTCTTTGTCATGTTTGTAATAGTTATTCTAGTAAATAAGGAATATGTATATCTGTTGCTGAATATATTAAATCTATTTGTACATTTTATCTGAAGTGTTGTTAATACTTGGGTGTCGGGGTTGGCCTGATTCTATCTGTCCTTCGTTTTAAACGTGTAGCAGCTTTATCATTATGCAAATCTGGTGGAAACCTATGCGCTGTCCTAGAGGTCGGGGTTTCCTTCAAAGATGACGTTCCCTTTTTATACGCCCTCAGTGTCCCTTCTTCCGATCCCGAAGAACGCCTCATCTGGCCCCTTCCAATTACCTAGCATGCCTTAACGCAGTTTGTTCTCTATGCCGTAACCCAGAAGGAAACCTTTAAATCAGTAGCACACGTGCATGTGCACAGCCCCAGACACTCCAACCTCGACTACTCTCCAGCGCGTAACCTCTCTCTGTATCTCTCATCTCTCCCCCCGGGCCCTTTTCAGCTTCAATAACTTTCCTTGCAGCTCAGTAGCAAGGCGCGTCAGGTTGCCTCTTCACGTCCAGGTTTGGATGATTCGTGTAACGCTCCACAAGTTCCCTGCCACACTGCCTCAGCCGCGTGCATCCATGCAGTTATTTTGCTGTTTCCCTCGCCAGACCTCTCATTGGCACCATCACCAGCTGCTCAAGGTAAGTGCCGAGTAACTACTGAAACAAAAAGAGAATGGCTATGAATAGTTACACACACTGTAGCACCAAAAGGCTATCAATAGTTAACGCGGGAATATTAAAAGTGGGCATCATTTTATCAATTTACTGGAACCTTCATACGCTATATGTTGATTGTGGATTGACTTCAAAATTACGTTTCTTATTGTAATTCAATTTGAGTTGTTAATCTGATTTTGGTTCTCGTTTTGTTTCTTTACCTTATGTATAAAATTATTTTCTTATGTAAATTTGTTTCTCCTTTGTAATAAACAATATTCATATAGTGGAATTATTCACTTTAGTTGATAGATTGGTTTGTTGATTGATGGTTAATAATTTTTTATTGTTCAGTATATGTAATTGTGTTAAGGTTTCTACTTACTCTATTTTGTGGTATAAACAGTTTCACACACACAAAAACCATTGTTGCAGCGTGGCAAACCAAAAGTCTATAAATATTTGCACACCCACAAGGAACCATCAACGTACTGCGGCTCACCAAACGGTTATAAATATCTATACACCCACAAAAAACCATCACCATAGTGTGATTCACCAAAAAGGTATAAATATTTATACATTCACGAAAAAATGTCACTGCACCTCGCCGAACGATTATAAATATCTATACACCCACTAAAAACCATCTCTATAGCGTGATTCACCAAAAAGCTATAAATATTTAAACACTTACGAAAAACCGTCACCATACCACTGCTCACAAAACGGTTATAAATATCTATACACCCACGAAAAACCATTGCCATAGCCCGATTCACCGAAAGGCTATAAATATTTACACACACGAAAAACCATGTAGAGCGCGATGGGATCCACGTTTTTAGAAATGTTTATTTTTGCCCAACCACACTGAAATGCCACGTTGTCATTTTTGAGCATCTCTGGCTATGGAGACCATTTTCAAAAATGTTCGTTTTCACAGATTAAAAATGCTGGCGTAGTGTGGTCAAAAGGAGAAAAACGAAGACAAATGTTTTCAATGTTAAATGAAAATGTAGCAAGTAGTGTGGACTGGGCCTCACTCTGAAAAGGCTGGTTTGTCTGGTTTATACCACACAGTGTTATCATGTGACGTGTAGGATGTGTAAAAAGGGGTTGGGGGTGGTGTTTACCCCTTTAACTGTCAAACCAGCATTTAAAGCCTTGGCCCATCCACGTCATGCACAATTTTGCCTAAAGTGTCCCGGCAGTGGAATGGAATCACACAAGCGGAGAAGTCTAAAACCTGAAGAAAGTCCCACTTGCGGCTCGATCCTCCATCGCAGCCACACCTCTTCCTTTCACTCCATTCTTCTTCTTGACTGGCAGTTTAATGAGGGCAGGGGGGTCAAGCCCTAGCCAGGGTGGGGGGGCAGCCGAGGAGCCGTTTATCTCTCTGCAACTGCAGAGATGAATGGCGCGGGCTGTCCTTGTGATGGATGAGCCCCGTGCCAAAAGCTGGCAGGCCAATCAAGCCTGGCGCAGAGAAGGAAATGAAAGCCCCAATGCTGGTCTGGGAAAGAACGTGAGGTGGGTGAGGGATGTTCTAACCAGAGGGGTAGAGGATCCATAATAATGTACTGCCACCGGAAGGTACCTGAAACGCCACGTCCGTAAATTCAAATTCCGACGTAAAGGTGAGCTTGTAGAGTGGCAGAGCAAGCTGACCCCGGAGTTTTGGCAGCAGGCCTGCCAAGTGGAATGTATTTCATAAGGTGTTTGATGTCTCTTGGGTTGAAATAGTTTATTAGAAACCACTGTACTGAAACCAAAGAATGTCTTGTGCTTTTTTGACATCTGCACAACATAAACAACTATCAGCAGGAGATTCCAGCTTTGCTAATTTCGACGTGCTCTCATGCAGACTCGAGGACTAAAGCCCCAGTGAAGAATTGCAAAAATGTATCAGGCCGCGTCTTTAATTTTATTTATTTTTTTGCTTTCCTTTCTTTCTAAGGGGGCCGTGCGTGCGGTTTTGAATTTCACAGTAGGAGAGGCCGGCGCTCGTGGCCGTCCCTTTTTCTCTTCCCTGCTGCCTCCTCCTCCTCCCTGATCTCCACCTGTGAGAGAGGCTGAGGAGCAGCACTTTTCACCGGGTGAAGAGTTCAGCACAGGGTGAGCTGTCTGTCTCCCACTTCTGCCTAATTTATCCACTATTTGGCTAACCTTGCTCTGAACTCGGCCCCATGAGAGTGGAGTCTTTGCTCTGTAGTTTGAGTTCTTCATGCACGCGCGCGCACGCACGCACACACCCACCCACACACACACACACACACACACAACCCGATACACGTCGTCAGCCACCACAAACACCTCCAGGAGCACTTGGAGATCTCACCCATTCTTCATTCCAAGAACTTCAGATACGTCAACTGTGAGACTTTGGGGACCTTCAGTGCTCAGATGACGATGATTCAGACCCCTTCACTTTCTACACACTTTGTTGTACATTTCATTTGAAATGGCTACTTTTGCCATTGGTGCCCGTCAATCCACACTCAATAACTCATAGTGACAAACTGAGTACATGTTCTCGGAAAGGTTTACAAATTTAGCAAAAACTAGCACGATACCCGCGCTTTGAAGAGGAGAAATAGTGTGTTAAAGAAGTTATGAAAAAGAAAAGGAAACATTTTAAAAAGAACGCAACATGATTGTCAATGTAATTGTCGTAGGCTTATTTTAGTATTGAGAGTGAATTTGATGATTGTAATGAGCGTGGCGGACGGCCGGGGGATGCCCCTTCGACACTGGATCCGGGGGAGCAGCCATGGGATGCACGTTACGTCCCCCGGAACACTTGGTGGCAGCCCCCCTGGGTTCTACTTTGGCTCATCCTGGTTGGGCTCCGTGGCCACCACCAGGGGGAGCTGCAAGGCTTCCTGAGCCCGTGTGGGTGGCAACGCAGCCACACCCGGAAGTGCAGCTTAATTGAGGTTAATTAGCACCTGAAGCACTTCCAGGTGGGCTATTAAAGGAGCCTGCGGCCACAACTCAGGGCGGCAGAGTCGGGAGGAGTAGTGGAGGAAGAAGAGTGTGATTTGGGGTGATTTGTCTTTGTATTTTGGGACTGTGTTGTGCATGTGGGGTTCACGGGGAAGACATGCCCCACAGGTGAAGAAGAAAAATAAATCTTTTTGTGTATTTTGCCCGTGCCTCTGGTGTCGGTCTGTGTCTGGTCAGCGCCAACCTCACAAGAATTTCAGAAACGCACCTTTTTAGGATCTCTTTGTAAACGACGTTTGCAGTTCTGCCCTCGGGCTGTAAAATGACCAAGCTGTCTGCTGAGCTCACTCTTGAGCATACAACGTACAGTCGGCCATGTGAGACGCCATCCTGTGTGAAGTCAGTGGTGACCTTTTTTTTAGAGTCTGACCCTGTGACTTATTTATTGTCATAGCCAAGCAGACCCTTACTGGAAATTGGAAATTGAATTGGAATTGGAGGTCAGAGGTTATGAGAGGGATGCGAGGAATAAATCCAGTCTCCGCTGAGCCAGCTCCAGTGAAGACAGTCGCCTCAATGAGGTCCTTGATCTGAAGCCTGGTGCCGTTACAAAGTTTTGGTGGTTGTAAGTTTCAGAGTAACATAAATGGTGTGCCGACCTTCAAAAGTAGAGTATGCGGAGGCATGGCCGCAGGATTAAGAGTGTGAAGAAACTAAATGAAAAGGCAGGAGTCACCAGCAGGAAGACGTGAAGCAAGGCCAACAATAACAGGCTTGAAGCGGTGGAGTAAAGAAGAAGGGAGCAGTGAGTACGATGAACAGCTGAGGAAGGTAAGGAAGTGAGTGAGGAGGCACATGAGCGCGGGATGTCGTTAATGTATATAGGCAGGGAGCCAACCACGTGGTAGGTGCGCGGACAGCAGCCGTGCGGAAAAAGGAAAGGGGACCGGGGGCGGCCCTTGTGCATCTCTGCCGTGAAATAACTCTGTTAATGGAAATAAGGAATGAAACCGCCAAAAGGAGAAGTCAGTTCCGAAAGTTCCTTACGGCATAATGGTGAGAACTGCCAAAAAGAAGACGTTATTTTTGAACGTTCGTTACGGGGGACGGCGCGAAATGAAACCTACTTAACGTTTGTAAGCACAGTGTAAAGGATGAGCATGGGAAATTTGGGCTTTCTACGTATATTGGAAGTCACAGAAATAGGACGGGTTTCCCCTGTCTATATACACAGTTTAGGGGGTACATCCGTTTCCCCCACTTGGGTGCTGCAATGGGACATGAAACATACCTAACTTTTGTAAGTACACTGCAAGGAATGAGCGCGCGAAATGTCAGCTTCTCACCTACATGGGAAGTGGGAGAATCAGTGAGGAGTCACTGAGGGCTTTGCCTTTTATATGTGGAGATCAGAAGAAGACACTGCAGATTGTGCTCTGGTTCATCTGGTGTGCTTTCATTCTCCTTGAGATGTTTCTAGAACCTGGCTGGATGAAACCTGTGGGCAAACTGAATTCATTTGACGTTGTGTGGACAGGCACACGATGTAACAACAATTCACACGGCATGGCAGGATAAAAAACCACGCCATGAGTTCCAGGGAACCCTCTGCAAACCTCCATGATGAAATGGTGGTGAGGCAGACGTCAGGGGCAAAGGGACAAAGCTTTCAGTGAGGCCTCAGTACCTTCTTAGGAGTCGGCCAAATAGCCAAAGTGAGTAACCAGGCAAAAAGGGACTTTGTTATTTAAGTGAACAAGACCCCGATGTTCACTCGGACAGAGCTTGAGATGTGCTCTGCTGACAAAGGAGAACCTGTCAGAAGGAAGGTCATCGTCTTAGCAGTAACTCCGTCGAACGGGTCTTTATGACAGAACGGCTGGACTGAAGCCCCTCTCGAGTCAGAGGCATTTAAAGGACTCTGGTCGTGTGAGGGAAAAACAGATTCTCTGGTCTTGAAGAGACAGAAACTGAACGCTCTGGACATGTCTGGTGATGACCAAGGTGGGCTGCTCATCACCTGTCTATTATCATCCCTTCTGATGGTGCGGGTCGGCTCCTTACTCCCTCTTCCACAATGGGAGCCTCTTGAACCCGACACCATCGATAACCGGATGAGCTGAGTTGAGCTGATGAGGGCAAAACACACCAAGCAAGGGGATGGTGAAAAGTATAAAAACCAAATCCAAATAGTGTCCAAAAAAAAAAAATAAATCAATAAATAGTCCATAAAATGAGAGTACAGTGGAGGTTAAAATCCAATAAATAAGTAATCCATTAAAACGAGGTTAAAATTCAGGCGAGTCTTTCACCTTTTAAAACCGACGCCTCTCCGGCTTACCCTACTTGGACCTTGCAGCACAGTGAGATGTCCACCAGCAGGCACAGACATCCTTCTAAAGTTTCCCGTGTCCGAGCCACCAGACCCTGCTCCCGTGCCCACCGCAAGCTCCACCCGGCGAGAGGATCCTTCAGAGTGTAACGATCACTCCTGCTCCTGGTTGCTCTGTTGGAGTGGTCCTCGCCCCCCCCCCCCCTCCTAAGCGCTGGCCACGTGCCACCTCCTGGGGCACCATGCCCATCCGCCTGCTTCCACTCTAAGCTGCTCCTGCCTTTCTCTCTGTCCTTTAACCTCCACTTGTCACTCTTTCTTACGCTCCCCTTTATAGGCTGGGGGGCTATTGCCACCCTGGACTTGATAATGTGACAATCAGACTGCCCGTGAGGCAACGCATGGATGGACGGCTGACCACCTCGCACCAACCCGGAGAGGGACATCTGCGGCAGACCACTCACACGTGCTCCCACTCCCCAGCGCGAGTGCATTCATGATTTACTCATTAACTTGGCCACTCTTTTTGAGCTGCGGACCCGCTATACCACATCTCTGCAGTGAAACATGGCGGTGGCAGCTTTATGGTATGAAGGTGCAAGGGCCGAGAGACTGGTCAGAACTGAGGGAAGGATGAATGCGGGCAAATATAGAGGGGTCCTTGAAGAAAACCTGCTCCAGAATATACTGCACAGCGAGGAAAATAAGTATTGAGCGCGTCAACGTTGTTACACTTAATTTATGGACTTGTTTTGATTTCTTTATATGTGTGGATTACTTGGGTTGTTGCCAACATCTGGTGTAAAGTTCATGTCAATAGCCCCCCATCAGAAAGATATTTACAGAGAAAAACGTTGACGTGTTCAATATTTATTTTCCCTGCTGCATAGGACCTCACACTGGGGCCACAGCGCCATGTCAACGCTGCAGTGGCTTCAGGATTGTCATTGAGTGGCAGCAGATTTAAACCCTGTAGAATGGAGTGGGCAATGCCAGTCCTGCAGGTTTTTGTTCCGAGTTTCTCAATGAGAAGCCCGTATTGCTCAAGTGACGTTTTGATGTTTCATTTTAGTGGCCACACCTCGTTAAGGTTCCTCATCCTTGATTGCTTATTTCAATCTTAAAGAGCTGCATTCACATTTTTAATGGCTCCTTATTAGCGATAAGCTGCAGATGACAAAGCAGCCAGCAGTTCTCCATCTAACTTGTCCCCATTTACATCTGTGTGTGTTCATCACGCACTGTTTGGTTTAATCAAACACTTAATGAGGAGAAAAAGAAGAAGGCCGCCTCACCACTTCTTTTACGTTTAGCTCTTGGAATTCTAAGCAGACCCTCATTTGAAGATCTAAGGTTACGATTTGGAGTGTAAGGTGAGAGGCATTCTGGGATATGAGGACTGAGCGAGATGATTGAAGGCTTTGTAAACCATAAGAAGTATTTTAAAGTCAATTCTAAATGGCACAGGTAACCAGTGTAGTGACGCTAAGACTGGGGTGATGTGCTCCGATTTTCTTTTTCTAGTTAAGATTCTGGCAGTCGTTGCAATCGATTGAAGCCAATCCTGGCCTGCCTGTCCTACAATTCCTTACGTACTCCATGTGCAGTATTTTTAAATACAGTTAGGTCCATACATATTTGGACAGAGACAACATTTTCCTAATTTTGGTTCTGTACATTACCACAATGAATTTTAAATGAAACAACTCAGATGCAGTTGAAGTGCAGACTTCCAGCTTTAATTCAGTGGGTGAACAAAACGATTGCATAAAAATGTGAGGCAACTAAAGCATTTTTTTAACACAATCCCTTCATTTCTGGGGCTCAAAAGTAATTGGACAATTGACTCAAAGGCTACTTCATGGGCAGGTGTGGTCAAGTCGTCGTTATGTCATTATCAATTCAGCAGATAAAAGGCCTGGAGTTAATCTGAGGTGCGGTGCTTGCATGTGGAAGATTTTGCTGTGAACAGACAACATGCGGTCAAAGGAGCTCTCCATGCAGGTGAAAGAAGCCATCCTTAAGCTGCGAAAACAGAAAAAACCCATCCGAGAAATTGCTACAATATTACGAGTGGCAAAATCTACAGTTTGGTACATCCTGAGAAAGAAAGCAAGCACTGGTGAACTCAGCAACGCAAAAAGACCTGGACGTCCACGGAAGACAACAGTGGTGGATGATCGCAGAATCATTTCCATGGTGAAGAGAAACTCCTTCACAACAGCCAACCAAGTGAACAACACTCTCTAGGGCTTGGTCGGCATATCGATATCCAAGTCTACCATAAAGAGAAGACTGCGTGACAGTAAATACAGAGGGTGCACTGCAAGATGCAAGCCACTCATAAGCCTCAAGAATAGAAAAGCTAGATTGGACTTTGCTAAAGAACATCTAAAAAAGTCAGCACAGTTCTGGAAAAACATTCTTTGGACAGAAGAAACAAAGATCAACCTCAACCAGAATGATGGTAAGAAAAAAGTATGGAGAAGACGTGGAACAGCTCATTATCCAAAGCATAGCACATCATCTGTAAAACACGGTGGAGGGAGTGTGATGGCTCAGGCATGCATGGCTGCCAGTGGCACTGGGACACTAGTGTTTATTGATGATGTGACACAGGATTGAAGCAGCTGAATGAATTCTGAGGTGTTCAGAGACATACTGTCTGCTCAAATCCAGCTAAATAACGTCAAATTGATTGGGCGGCGTTTCATGATACAGATGGACAATGACCAAAACATACAGCCAAAGCAACCCAGGAGTTTATTAAAGCAAAGAAGTGGAAAATTCTTCTTGAATGGCCAAGTCAGTCACCTGATCTTAACCCAACTGAGCAGGCATTTCACTTGTTGAAGACTAAACTTCAGACAGAAAGGCCCACAAACAAACAACAACTGAAAGTAAAGCCGCTGCAGTAAAGGCCTGGCAGAGCATTAAAAAGGAGGAAACCCGGCATCTGGTGATGTCTATGAGTTCAAGACTTCAGGCTGGCATTGCCAGCAAAGGGTTTTCAACCAAGTATTAGAAATGAACATTTTATTTCCAGTTATTTAATTTGTCCAATTACTTTTGAGCCCCTGAAATAAAGGGATTGTGTTAAAAAAATACTTTAGTTGCCTCACATTTTTATGCAATCGTTTTGTTCAACCCTCTGAATTAAAGCCGAAAGTCTGCACTTCAACTGCATCTGAGTTGTTTCATTTAAAATTCATTGTGGTAATGTACAGAACCAAAATGAGAAAAAAGTTGTCTCTGTCCAAATATTTATGGACCTAACTGTATAAGAATGAGTCCAAATGACGTTAACACTAATGGATTCTTATTATGTTGACCACACCTTTCCAGGTCGATGGATGGGCCCTGGTGGACCATTGCCATGGGCTCCACACTCCCCTGACTTCTGGTTATGAGGTATGGTGAAGGAGCGTATGTGTAGAGCAGGAAAGTTTGTGATATCAATGACCTGAAGGACAGAATACGGACTGTGGTATCATCTGTTCCCCGTGAAATGTGTGCCCGGTGCTGTTACTCATTGGTTTCTGTGTGTTGAACAACATGATGGCAAACAGGTTGAGATATTTCTGTAAATCTTCCTGCACATATTAAGTATGTCTGGTGAATAAATTGTTTCCGCCGTTAGAAGTACAATACTGTATGGCAACTGAGTGACAAAAACAACAACAGGATATGAAAAAAGTGAAGAATCCAAATAGTTTTCGAGTTTCCTCTGCCAAGTCTGAGATTCCCCACCGCGCAGAACGTCTCCAACTTTGGGGCCTTTTTGTGACGAGGAGAACATTTCGCCGGGATTCGGATTGTGTGCACTTCTTCTCCTCTTCTTCTTTTTTCAGCCATTTGCCTACGGTTTCCCTCAAGAGTTTTAGATCGTTGCCCTGCTGGAAGACCACTTTCAGGCACATGTCCATGTCAGGGATGTATTAGACGGTAAGCTGGCATTCGGTACTCGGAGTTGACATGCTCAATGTGGGCAAATGGAAAAAGTGGAGTGACTTTGATAAGGGCCAACTCATCATCGTCAGAGCAGTTTCAAAAGGGCAAGGCCTGTGGGGCGCTCACGATCAGCCATAGTGAATACCTTTCGACCAAGGAGGGGAAAAATAATTTGAACCGCCAACAGGTTGTTCAGCAACCAAGACTCATTGTTGGGATAGGTCAAGGAAGACTCGCCTGTCCGCTTGCGATGGGCTACTGGGACACAACATTTTAATGAGGGTCATTGGAGTGATGCGTCATGATCCCCACTGCGTTGAATCCAACTGTGTAGTAGCAGGCCAGTCAAGTGCCCATGCTAACCCCTGACCACCTACAAGTGGGTATGGGAGCGTCAGAATGGGACCTCCGATCACTGGAAGACGGTCGTATGGTTCCATCATGTGGACGGCTGAGTATGTGTCACTTACCTGCTGAAGAGGTGGCCCCAGAATGCACTTGGGTAAGAAGACAAGCCGCTGGAGGGAGTGCAGTGCTGGGAAACGCTGGGTCTGGACAGTCATGTGGATGTTACCTCCAACTGTCGGCGTAGACCAGGTACATCCCTTCATGGCACATGGTGTCTCTCGTCAGGGTATTATGCCAGGCACTTGCCACTTACTTAGGCGCTCTGACTTTCTGGAGCCCAGGCTGGCGATGGCCTGTTATCCTGTGCCGTTGCCCCCATCATCACAAACCCAGCTCTTGAGATTTGTAGCGAGATCTCCGTGCTGCATTTCTTGTTCATCCTCGCTTACTCTTCCCTTGTGAGATCCAAGCTGGGGGGCCTGTCTTGTGTTTTTGGTGTCGATTTACATGAGAAGATGCAGCCCATTTTATAAGGTGGTCTTCTGCTGTCCACCGAGAACGCACGTCGCAAGCTTTCTTGTTGAAGAAAAAACGCGAAACGGTCGACACACCAAGCTGTGCATGATGGCCGTTCATCACCACCAGTGTAAGTTTCTCAAAAATGTACTTCCAGCCTTTCAGGGTCACGGTTTGGGTGGTCACGTAGTAACCCCTTGTGTTGGTCCAGTCAAACACTGGGCGTCTTAGAAGGGGCACACACACGCCTACAGACTCGGGATTTAAACCCAAATCGGAGACCGCAGCAACCGCCACGCCGCCCCAAGCAGACAGTTTATTGTTTGGGTAAAAATGTAAAAAACGACCCTGCATTGGGCACAGCCTGCCAGCGTGCCAAAGAAAGAAGACGCAGACGTGGCCCAAAGTCAATCCCACCATGAACGACTGGTCTCATAGCAGATCATACTTTACACTTTTCTTTATTTTTACTTTCCATTGTGATACAACAGTGCTGCTGGTGGCAGTTAGCGAACCAATTCATTTTGTAACAGAGAAAGTAAAACCAAAAAAAAAAAAAAAATACAATATTCTTTTTATTCTTTGTCTCAAATAGCAAAGTGATTGTGTCAAATGATCATTTTTTTCTTTTTTAAATCCACAGAGGGATTATTTGCCACAACAAAGAAGAAAAAAAAAAATTGATAAATGCTGTGATTGCCTTACTTAGTGAGATGCTTTTAAACCACATTTACAGAAATTTAATTTAGATAAACACTGAAGTGAAAAACAACAAAGCAACTTTGAGAGTTCTAGTTAATGAAACCCAGACAGCAACACACGAGTTCAATAAGGCACCGCGATGGAGTCCTTCCTCCTAACGTGTGTGTCACACGGCCACTGCACCCCGGCGCTGAAATGTCACAGTAACAGCCTGAAGAACAGCTTGGCTCCCCCAAAAAAAAAAAAATAAAGTTTAAAACAGGTCATCATCTAATGGGATTAGTTGTTTCTTTAAACCACTAAAATACTTGGAACCTTTAAAGAAATAATGGGAATTCTTTTCTTCTTACTGGTGTCTTGGCTTCTAACAAACGAAAGCCACAAGTTTTTTTTTTTTTTTTTTGTAAATTCCCCCCTTCTTCAATTCCTGTCGCGCCTCAGACATCCCAAACACTGATGTCCGCAGTTACAGTGAAGCGTCTACAAACTCTGGCGCACATCAGCAATGCCGCAAGCCTCCAGGACACGTCTTCCATCATCTGCCCTTGTTTTTCCTTTTGACTTCCTCTTTTCCTTCTTGTCCTATGTGCGTCCTTTGAAGGTGTTCATGGCTGTGTAGCTCCCTGAAAACTTGTGTATCTCTTCAAGTGCTTGCTGTGGCAAGAAGCTAGGAGAAAGACGAGACAAGACGAAACGTAGCGTTAGTGGAAAAGGGACTTAAGAGACTCCGCCCACCAGTGATTAAAATGAATCGGTTTAAAAGGAAGGCTCCACCCACAAGCACTTAAAATGGGCTCTGCCTACAGTTGATTAGAATGAACCAGTTTAAAGGAAAGCTCCACCCACAAGTGATTAAAATGGATTTGCATAAAGGAAGGCTCTGCCCACACATAATTAGAATGGATCTATTTAAAGGAAGGCTCCACCCACAAGTATTTAAAATGAATCGGTTTAAAGGAAGACACCACCCGGAAGTCATTAAAATGAATGTTAAGGAATGCTCCACCCACAAGTAATTAAAATGAATCAGTTTAAAGTAAAGTGAATTGGTTTAAAGGCAGGCTCCACCCACAAGTACATAAAATGAATCGGTTTAAAGGAAGACACCACCCAGAAGTAATTAAAATGGGCTCCACCTACATTTGATTAGAATGAACTTGTTTAAAGGAAGGCTCAACCCACAAGTGATTAAAACAGATTTGCATAAGAAGACTCTGCCCACATGTAATTAGAATGGATCGATTTAAAGGAAGGCTCCACCCACAAGTACATAAAAATGGGCTCTGCCTACAGTTGATTAGAATGAATCAGTTTAAAGGA